>CAUJNA010003710.1:111663-376663 GCA_963377175.1 Effrenium voratum | reverse complement strand
GGCCCATGGCCTTTAGGTTCCGTGTATATTTGGGTTTGTCTTTCGGAAAATCCAAAATGGGTGGCTTGCCTTTGCAACAGGGCTACCCTCAAGACAGGTACCCGAGTAGATGTTTGGCTGGAAGGAAACGAGAAGAAACCCTACAAGTTTCTTTTGCTGATACGACCCTACCCAGATCATCAAATTCTTACAGCTAGACTTGCACCAGAATGCAAGTCTCTTGCCATCCCCACGCTTCCTTTCAAACTTGCTGGATTCTGCTTGTAATAAGAAGACATGAGCCACGGTGAAAATGAGTGGTTTCCCCCAAAGAGAGACTTTTTGTGAGTCCCCTGTTCTTTGTAGGCAACATAGTGAGGCCCCCATGTCCTACCCAAATTCAACATAGACTACCGGCAATGCTGACCCATTCAACTTTTTTGAGATGCTTGAAACAGTAACCGTTGTACTTCATGACCCAATCCATCCAAATCGCGAGCCTCGGAAAGCTTCCTATCCGCGTGGAGAACGCTTGCAAATCCCATCACGCGTGCAAATCCTTTATCGATCCGCCCTTCAACGTGCCTTCGCTGGCGGCAGGAGAGCGCAGTGGACAAATTGGGGTCCCAACGGGGGAGGGGGAATGTTGACCCCATATTCATCAACCCCAGTTTGTTAGGCGGGTGTCCCGGGTGAAATGTGGGGAATCAGACCACTGTTGCAGGGGCCCCCTATCAATACATTGGGGTTGATTCATATGGGGTCAGCATTCGGTAGGGTTTCCGAAGGTTCCCATCAGCCACACCCTGACCGTTGTTGCTCGCCAAGGCCAGAACCGCAGACAAAGCACATGCTTGCATACGCAGCTTCACATAAATCATGGTCAAAACCTGGCATCCAAATCGTTCAGGAATTAAAAAGGTACGCCAACCATTTTGCTGGTTCCCTTATTTTAAGACACAGCCATTTCCTGCTCCTTTCCAATCCGGCCCAAAACCCCGCTAATCTAAACATGCCACGCTGATCACTTCGAGTGGACCAGTGCATCATTCCAGTACTCAGTTCTTGAGTTGATTTGTCTTAAAAAGGCTATAGTAAAAGGGCCCAAAAAAAAAAAAAAAAAAAAAAAAAAAAAAAACATCAAGCTTTGGGAGCTGGTAAACCCCAAACAGCACGTGCAATGCTAGCACGGCCTGAACAGTAGTGTGCGTGTTTTAAGCACTCAAAAAGAGGCAAGCGACAAATACACTGTTGTCTGAAACCACTACACACAGATCCTTGGCGATGGGCCAATGTACTCTGCCAGGGTTTTGATCCAAATTCTGCACGACTCTTAGACTCCAAACCCTCCGAAGAGCGTCCTACATTTGCGCCACCTTGTGGCAGAAGCAACTTGTTGTGCATCACATCTAGGTACCCGGAGTCTTACAAACGGGGTCATGACCCCTGTATTTTGGGTGACTCCATATTCTTGGGGCCGGGGAGAGGTCGGTAGTGCTCAAGTGGAACTTAGGCACCAACTCATGTGCAGCCTCAGGAAGACATGGGTGTGTCTCCAAATGGGGAAGCCACAAAATGGCTGAATTCCCATTTAGTTTCGTTTAGACCAACCCAGCAAAGGGTACCCTCACTAAGGCCAATATTCTTTCCAAAGTGTGCGGTGGTGCCAAGCCTACGAAACACGGCTATGATACTTGATAGAAGAGACCTCAAAAAAAGGCGGGTAGACCTGTCACAAAAAGCCACACGCGTACTAAGGATCTTGAAGACACAGCTTCGCCAGACCGGAGAGTTTCGAACAGGTGAGCGAGGTCTGGCAAAGGAATCTGTGCTGTGTCGGATGAAATGTAAATTGGGGATTTCTTGGTGGACATCATTTTGGTGGAGATTTATGTCCTCCGACAAGTTTGCTATTGGAAAATCATAGCCCGGTTACGGTTGTTTTGGGCAAACCTGCCGGGAAACAACACCGTTCTCTTCGTTGCTGTTGACCCCTCAAAAAAGTTTAACTTTTGGGGGGTCTAAGGGAAAAACCGCAAAGCTTCAACCAACAAGTTAAAGTCCAAGGATCCAATGAAATACCCTCCCACCAGCTAACATGGAAGTGCACAGACCCCTGTAGAAAGACTACTTTTCCTCTTGGAAAGGGCCTTTTTGCACTTCCACGTTAGTTGGCGGGAGGGTAGCCATCAAGATTCTGGGGGGTCCAACTCCCCACTTCCGCGCCAGCATTTGCAGTGGTTAACCTCATCTCTTTCTGAGTCCAAGCCGCGCTTTTCCAAGACGAGCACCGGAGCAGATGCCGAAGCCTGGCATGAGGGTTTCGCCCTCAATAGACGCTTCAAGAAGCGGGGCCACTTGGAACCCACTTAGGTTATAACCAGTGGGGTTGGTTCCCTTACCATGGTAGCCTAAGTGGATTGAACATCCAAGTACTTGCATGGTCGACGCATCGCGCGCGAAGTTGTCAGCTTTGCCCTGGTTGTAACCCACCAAAGCCATGGTTGTCAGTCCCCTCAAACCAGGGTTACGAACCATTTAGCTAAGTCCCAGACCATCTAAGTACTCTAAGATCATGGCTACATGCGTGTGTGTGTGTGTGTGTCTTTAGTTTGAGTGTATCAGTTTTAGGGTTGTTCCAAACGGAAACCAAAGGGAAGAAAGAAACAAGACCTTAAAGGAACCCCCTTCGAAAACATGGAAAATGCTCGTTTGATGGACCCCCCCAACAAAAAAAACAACAAAAACAAAAACAATACTTTAAGGGACACCCCCTTCAAAAACATGGAAACATGCCACTTGAGGTCTTAAAAACAAAAAAAGACCTTAAAGAAACCCCCCTTCAATAAAAATGATGCCGCTTGAGGTCTGGGACGGTCTCGGTGACGGTCACGAAAGGATGAAAAAAGAGTCAATGATGAGTCAAGCGGTTCCCCCAAAATTATGGGTACATGGGTACATTACCCTAAAAAGGATGAGTCTCCCTAAATGCGCCTCATGGGTCATGGAGATAGGCAAGGTATGGCGACCCTGCAACTCACTTCCTGAGTGGATTGGCCAAAAAAGATCTGAACTTGATGCTTAATTACCACTAAACTAGTTTTCCCAAAAATACATAACATGAACTCAATAAGTGAGAAAGCACGAAGGGTACAAATGCAACTAACGATTCAAGTCCAGCACAACGACCTCCCTGTAATTGTTCGAGTTGCGGAGTGGGCGGGCTTGCCTCACAGATCATGAAATCATTGCGCATCGGTAATCTTCCGTTTTTAGAGATCTTCTTCCAGAAACTGCAGGCTCCCCCGTTCTATGGCAAAATATTGTGGGTGGACAAAATCCTGCACCAGCTGTGATGGATGAATCCTCCAAATACAGGAATACACCATCTACCATGTGTCCAGCACATGCGTTCAACCATTGGAAATTCAAAAAAGTCCCTCCGGTCCCTATCGGATATCATCAGAACTCCAAGCATGCAAGCCTCAAGTCAGCTGAGGGTTCACAGCCGTGGCTTCATGATCCATGGCCACATATTCAGCGACACGCAATTCGCGCGATGGTATGGCACACGTACTCGGATGCGCTTCGCCACGAACACCAAGGGTGATTCATGAGGATTGGTGCCCAATGCTCAAACAAAAAACAAGCACAAGCGTAATGGAACCCGAAGCCCGAACTTCCGTACAGGACCTCGCCAGCATCTTTCTGTCGCATAACGCCTGACTGGAGTTGGGTGTGTCTATTTTGAGGGTACCCGTTTTGGGTGGTGTTCAATCGAAAACGAAAAGGAAAACCGAGTCCCCAAAAGAAAGGCACGCCCAAATCAAAACTCAGGTAAGTCACAATGCAACACCTGGCATCAAATTGGTCTACCCACAATCATGTAGAGCAAACTGCGGCTGCACCTATTTATTGAGTTGGGACTGGGTGATACTTCATTTGCCAAGGTTCTGATTGTGGCTCAAATGTAGGGCTGCCCGAAGAAACAAACAAACAAGAAAGCAAGCAAGCAAGCGGGCAAGCAAACAAATCAAAATAAACTAGCAAACCAACAAACACACACACAGAGACACACACACACATGTACCCGGGTTTTGATTGGATCAGGTCCGACTTGCTCCGTGTTGAGGGTTTGCCTTTTCCACGAAGAGCCTCCCTTAAAAAGGATTTCTACACTACCAGTAGGGTTGCTGAGGTGTTTCTTTTGCGGGTTTTGGCGGCTTCAACTGAAAAATGCTTCCCTCCAACCATTCTTTCCAAGGTTCCTTCTTTCTAGAAAACCGCCGAAAACCCAGGGAAGGTTGAAAAGAACGATGGCTGAAACGAATGGAAACGGAATCACCCCCTAGAATTCTGGGACACCGAAATCCATTTTGCCGGTCCCAAAAAGCCTGGCCTTCATCAGCGGAGGCAAAACGCAGGCGCCCGGGTTGGCGGTGCTGGGCGTCCTGCCACTTCGAAGACTCACAGGGGGGGTGACCATATACCATCTATTTACTTATATATTTACATGTTTATGTGTTTAATTGTTTGTTTGTTTATTTGTTTATTTATTATCTACAGATATATATATATATATATATATGAGGCCGAATGCACACAGATACATGTGTATATATATATATATGAACGCACGCATGCTGCAACAACTTAAAAGTTGAAATACGGGATTCCCCGGCAAAGGACCTTCAGGACGGTCATGTTACTTCCAGATGAGCTCGCCATAAAGTGTCAAATTACCTCGTATTTGCTGGATTTGAAGAATCTGGATTCGACGACTTCCCTGGAACCAAGCCCAAACCCCTAAATATAGTGCGCTCACGCACATGCTGCAACAACTTAAAAGTTGAAATACGGGATTCCCCGGCAAAGGACCTTCAGGACGGTCATGTTACTTCCAGATGAGCTCGCCATAAAGTTGGATACATCTATCCAAGGGGTCAAATTACCTCGTATTTGCTGGATTTGAAGAATCTGGATTCGACGACTTCCCTGGAACCAAGCCCAAACCCCTAAATCCGCCGACCCCTTTCTCCAAAGGATGATTATCATCACCGCTGATGTTGGGTGATGGTTCGTTCACAGCATCCAGATCATCATTACCGTGGCGCTCTTCTTTTTTCATGTACGTTTCAAGTGTGCCGTTAGACCCGACTGGACATGCAGAGGATGCGTTGTCATGATTGTCATGCTGCTGATGCTGGGGATGCATACTGATGACGTGAAATGCTGGTGATGATGAGGATGCGTAGTGATGAGTATCATCAGGATGATAAAGATGATGACGAAAATGATGATGATGAAAATGATATCCATGATGATGATGATGCTGATGATCGTGATGGATGAAAATGATGGTGGTGTTCGTCATCATCATGTTCATGTTCATCATCATCATGTTCATCATCATCATCATCATCATCATCATCATCATCATCATCATCATCATCATCATGTTCATCATCATCACCACATCATCATTTTCATCATCATGTTCCTCATCGTGTTCATCTTTCAAGTGTGCCGTTAGACAAGACTTGAAATGCACGGATGCGTTGTCATGATGTGATAACTGCTGATGCTGGGGATGCATAGCATAGTGATGACGTGAACTGCTGGTGATGCTGAGGATGCGTAGCAATGATTATCATCAGGATGATGAGGATAAACATGATGATGATGATGAACATGATGGGGATGATGAACATGATGATGATGAAGATGATGATGATGATGTAAAAATGATGAAGATGATGAACACCACCATCATCACTTTCATCAGCATGTTCATCATGGACATCAATGATGAACACCACCATCATCATTTTCATCATCATCATCATCATTTGCATCATCATGTTCTGGCGCTCTTCTTTCAGATACGTTTCAAGTGTGCCGTTACTGGAATGCAGAGGATGCGTTGTAAAGACCGGATGCATAGTGATGAACATGATGAGGAACATGATGAAAATGATGATGATGATGATGAACATGATGATGATGATGATGATGAACTCATTCTTATTCTTGTATGCATTTCATTTGTAACGTTAGACCCCATTGGCAATGCAGAGGATGCTACGACGATACTTATCATCACTATCATCATGGTTATTCTCATCTCTTATTAGCCGGCACTGGTGATGCCGAGGATGTCATCATCATCTCTTATTAGGCAGCACTGGTGATGCAAAGGGTGTTACGATGATAGTTATCATCATAATCATCATCATGATCACCCTTATTATGATGTCATCGCTCATCATCATCATGATGATCATCATCATCTCATTCCCATTGGCAATGCAGAGGATGCTACGATGATAGTTATCATCACAGTCCTCATCCTTATCATCACCATCATCATGGTCATCATCATCTCTGGTTAGCTGGCACTGATGATGCCGAGGATGCTACGATGGTATAACAGCCCTCATCTTTGTCATCGTAATCATCATGGTCATCAAGCCGGCACTGGTGATGCCGAGGATGCTACGATGATAAAACAGCCCTCATCTTTGTCCTCGTAATCATCATGGTCATCATCGTCTCTGAGTAGCCGGCACTGGTGATGCCGAGGATGCTACGATGATAGTTATCATCACGTCCTCATCCTTATGATGATGATGACGGTGATGATGATGAACATTATGAACATGATGAACATGATGATGAAAATGATGATGGTGTTCATCCTCATTCATCATGCTCATCATCATCAATCATTTTAATCATCATGTTCATCACCGTCATCATCATCATCATCATCATCATTTTCATCATCATCATCATCATCTTCATCATCAACATGTTCATCATCATCATCATGTTTTCAAATGTGCCGCTAGACCCGAGAAGAAATGCAGAGGATGCGTTGTCATGATTGTCATGATATCTGCTCGGGGAACATGATGAACATGATGATGGAAATGATGATGATGATCATTTTCATCATCGTGTTCATCATCATCAAGATGCGTGGACATGATTATCAGGACAATTATCATCACAGTCATCATCCTTGTCACCCTCGTCATCAATATCATCAGTGTGGCGTTAGAGAGCACTGGTGATGCAGAGGATGCGTCGTCATGATTATCATCATGACTACTTGTTCATCAGGTTCATCATCATCATCATCATCATTTTCATTGAACACACATCACTTTCATCATCATGTTCATCATCATCATCATCATCATCATCATTTCCATCTGTTTTTCATGTATGTTCATCATTTTCATCATCATGTTCATCATCCATCATCATCATCATCATCTTCATCATCATGTTCATCATCATCATCATGTTCATCATCATCATTTGCATCATCATGTTCCTCATCATGTTCAAAACCGTAGCGCTCTTCTTTTTCATATACGTTTCAAGTGTGCCGTCAGACCCGACTGGAAATGCAGAGGATGCGTTGTCATGACTGCTGCTGATGCTGGGGATGCACAGTGATGACATCAACTGCTGGTATCAGGATGATGATGATGATAATGATGATGAACATGATGAGCATTATCATGAAAATGATGATGATGATGATGAACATCATTTTCATCATCATGTTCATCATATCATCATCATCATTTGCATCATCATGTCCCTCATCATGTTCATCATCAAAACCGTGCCGTTAGACCCGACTAGAAATGCAGAGGATGCGTTGTCATGATTGTCATGCATAGTGATGATCGTTAACTGCTGGTGATGCTGAGGATGCGTAGTGATGATTGTCACCAGGAAAATGCTGCTGATGATGATGAAAATGATGATGAAAATGATGATGAAAATGATGAGGATGATGAACATGAGGATGAACATGATGATGAGCTGCTGATGCTGGGGATGCATAATGAGGCTGGTGACGCTGAGGATGCGCAGTGATGATTATCAATAGGATGATGATGATGATGATGATGATGATGATGATGATGATGATGATGATGATGATGATGAACATGATGATGAACATCATGATGAAAATGATGATGGTGGTGTTCATCATGATGATCATGCTGTTCATCATCATCGCCATCGTCATCATCATCATGTTCATTCCTAACGGCTTACTTCTCGCGAAGACAAAGCGATGGCACAAAGTCACAAAGTCCACACTTCGCATCCACAGCAATACATCGAAGTCTTGAGAATAAGAAAACAAAACAAAAAAGGCCCCCAACATGGGTTTCCTGCCCGAGTTTCCACACACCCGAGACACTTCTGGTAAAATTCAACAAGGTGCTTATTGTCATGCGAATTTATCCCGCAGTGGCTTGTTTGAGATGAGATGGAATGCGTCGTCATAATTATCAGAACAACTGCTGGTGATGCTAAAAAATGCAAAGTAACAAATATCATCATAACTGCTGGCGATAATGCAAATGCATAGTATCAGCATCCCTAATGTTGGGAAAAATGCATCATCAAAAACATCATCATTATCGTGCTGCTCTTCTTTTTCATATTGCTTTAAATGCGCCGTGAAACCCGCCAAAAAATGCGTAGTCATAATTGTCATAACAACGTCCCCTGTCAGCAAGCAGGGGCCGGCGGCACAGGGCGGCAGCCCTTAAATATAGTGCGCTCGGCCTCTGTGGAAAGGAGGCCCAAGTATGATGGGACCTAAATCCCTGATGGGCTTGTCCCACTCAGAGCCTCTTGCGGGTAGCTTCCGGCGTGGATGGGTGATCCTTTTTGCCACCTGGATCATAGAAGCTTGACAAAAGCAAACCTGCACTTTGAAACCCATCCTTATTTCCAAAAAGGTAGCCGGGGCTCTCAATTGCCACTGTGGTACTGTAGGTATCCAGCCAGTCTTGCAGCATGATTTCCCCTAATTGCCTACTAGGATGGAAACTGGAAGCTGAGCAAAGGTCTACACTCCCTCAGACTAACACGGAAGCTCCCAGAAGGCATCTGTGAATGGAACCAAGTCTTCCAAAGGGGTCCTGAGAGCTTCCACGTCAGCCTGGGGGAGGGAAACCTTTTGCAGCTCCAGCGGAGAAGCCATTTCAGCCATGATCATGTCCCTTTCATCGACCAATTGGAAATTATATCATCCCCCTTACCTTAAGGGGGAGGGTGGGGGGGTGGCCCCCAATCAACCATTCCCCAATCAACCATTGATCTACCTCTACTTCCCCCAATTCCATTTTTTGAGGGGTTGGGGATACTATATGTGGACCAGGACCTTTGCTTGCCTGTATGTTCATCCTACACTTGTAGGCAGGGTTGTCACCTACTTGCTAAGCAGGCCAAGCAGCCCAAGAAGCGGGGCACAGTCGTCTCGCAAGGACAACCTGTTTGGTTCAAAGATAGGTTCAAATAAACCAAGTAAAACCACAGCATCATTGTCCATGGTGGTTGTTTTCTTACATGGGGTCCTGTAATCATCCAAGTATGGGGGTGGGATAAGATAGGCAGAGTATACTTTCATGTAAGCCACGGGTCTATAAGCATTGTGTTCCCTGGATTTTGTTGAGGGTCCTCCAGTAGAGAGGATAGAACAAGGGCACCAACTTTTTTCTGTAGTCTATTCTTACCCCTTAAAACTCCAAGCCCTGGGGAAGTTAATCTTTTACAAACATATAGCATATAGCCCATGTTACCCAACAAGTTGAAAAGTTGTGTTTTTAAGAGGTAAGTATTTTACTAGGAGAACCCTCCCCAAAACAAGAAACGGGTGAGAAGTTGGCACCTAGCTGAAGGACCTGGATGGGTTTTGGTGAGCAACCCGAATCCCCCCCAACCTCTTCAGGTCGCGCTTGCACCGCCGCTCGCCTGCGGGATCGCCCGCGAAGCCCGGGATCGATTTCCCGCAACGGGGAGCGTCGTAAAATTTCACGTGCTTGCTACTCACTTGAGTCATAATCAAAACGCGGTATTGACATGGTCTGCCTGGAGTCTCCATGACCCGAAATAAAAATGGGTCAATGACCCCATTATTTTGGGTAATGAGCCCATTTTTTAAGGGTCATGGAGACTCCAGGTACCCAGAACCATGCTTCAAGAATTAAGAAGGCGGATATCCGAAGCCATTTATGCTTGGGATCGCCACTTACTATCCTTCATCTACCCGGCTTTTGATTGTGGCTCACTTGCCCTTGTCGGGCCTGGAAACAAAAGGTTCACCTTTTGAAACCTGGACAAATCAAGGAAACCAGGCGAAAAAGGTGGATTCGCCCAAGCGGCAAGTGAGAGTCGGCCAAAAAGGAGAAAAAACACAAGGTCAGAGTTCAGGGGCTCCACAACTTGAGGACCCTGAGAGAGTCCAAGCACAACCTGTCTGAGTGTGGGGGTCATTTAGTGGCCTAAACAACATCTAAATAGATCTGGGCAACAGTGTGCTACTGTGGATGGACAAAATCCATTTCGCACCACCTAAGCAACCATGGAAGGATACGATTCCCCCTGTAAATGCCAACGCACAATGGCTTCCCGTGGTTTCAATCTGGTGCCAAATGAAATGGATTTTGTCCACCCACACTATGATCTTGACTTGTAAATCCTAGTTGTTTCGTACCCCGCAGCCCCAAACACAATTATCGAGGCCCCCACAGTACTGTGGATGGACAAAATCCTGCACCAAATTGAAACCATAGGAAGCCGTTGTTTGTTGGTATTTACAGGGGAAACATCATTCCCGGGTTTCTCAGGTGGTGCGAAATGGATTTCGTCCATCCACAATATCTCGACAACAATTTCTTCGGAGGGGCCTCTTGATTTCCTCGGACCTGTTCAAACACCAGCCGAAAAGAGGGCGGCCACAAGGTTTGTGAGACACGCCCACGTGACAAGCATATCCAAGATGGAAACTCAAGCTCAAAGCACCCAGAAGCCAAATGGAAATGCGTCAACGCTGACCTGGCTATAGATGCCTGCAAGGTAACCAATTAAACGCCGGTTAGAAGGGTCCAAGTGGCTTCTAAGCAAAATGTCCTCAGAGCCGGTCCATCAAGTAGAATCGACCATATGTGTTTTTTTGATGGTACCCGTTTTTGTGGTTTTAAAGGGCAAGCAGCAAGACAGCCACACATTTTCGTCGGAGGGGGCAAGCCGCTAAAGAAAGACACACCCATATCCCTCCATCATGACGCAGGGTTGAACACGGCGCAATGACTAAAGCATGCGCTCAAATTTGACAAATATCCCTTTACAGGACCCGGTGGATCCATTTTCCTGTACAGTAGGTACCCAAGGGCTTGCCACCCTTGAAAAACACAAAGAAACATAGCTGGCTACCTACTATAGGGGCTTGCCTATATGGGCGAAACGCCTGGGATTCGGGGGAGGAGCTTCGCAACTAACCGGAAATCAAAATTATTGGTAAGAGGCCTTCAACATGACTCGTGTTAACCCCATATCGCTGTTGGCAAATCATTTGCCCTGCCTGGATGTGGATCGATGACCCCGATTGACAGGAGCGCTGTCACATAGGGAACTCGGGAAAGGTTCATGGCTGTATTATAAAACCCCCAAAGCAACAGGCTATGTGCCAAAGCAGGACCAATGGGTTGGCTTCAAGCATTTTGCAAACTTATTTTTGCTGTTCCAAAAAATTGGACACTTTTGGACAACATGTTCTCTATTATTTGGGATACTGTTAGAACTGGAATGCCTGTATCATGTTTAACACGTCTTTCAGTTTGCACACCCTCGCCCGCGAGCCTAGCGACAAAGGATGCGCTGGCTCCTGCAGCTCAACTGAGATGAATTCAATACTGATGACTTCGCAGGTGGGTTGGCAGAAAAGTCCAACGTTTGGCTTACCGCTGGCATGGTTTTCCCACCTGACCCGCACCGAAGACAAACAAACAAAAACAGGGCTTAAGCCCCAAACAGCATTTCGCTTCCCACAGACGGAACCTGTATTGGTCAGCTGGGGCCCAACAATGATTCGGAGCCACAGAGTCTTGAGCCGAGGAACGGGGTTTGGCCATTAATTGTTCCTAATGTCCACCAATACTCCGTGGCTGTCTGCTCCCCTGCTAAAAGCTTAACCTTTACTGGTTTGATTGGAACACCAATTAGTTGGCAAAAAGTTAAAGTCCTAACATCCAAGCAACATGCACCAAAGAATAGTTACTGAACAACTCTGGCTCCATTTGCTAGCCCCTGGCTCGCAAATCCCGGCGTTGGCAAAGATGGAAAATCTTCACACCAGGCTCCTCGATTACTTGTTTGAGAGCCTGGCAGTTTGCTTGTGGCCGTGACCTTTGCAAAATATCAGCTTCCCCCAAGTCGTGGTTTGGAGTGGTGGTTTGGAAATGCATAGCTGAGATCTTCAAAGGCCGATTCGCCTTGGAAAGCTGAGCGTAAAAAGGGGAATGAAACGGAACAGTGCAAAAAGGCAAGCAAGATTAAAGTGACACAGGCCGCGGTTTGGTGGTTTCGTGCGTGGGGGTAGTTTCCCATTTACCCTCTACAAGAACCACGGGTTCAAATCCACATCCACAGAGGCTCCAAACTCCACAACTTGAGCACCTGAAAATATACTCTCCCACCAACAAACGTGGAAGATGCATAGACCCCTCTCTGACGAGCATTTCCTTGGCGAACGAGTGTACTTCCATGTTTGTTTGGAGGGTGACATTCATATTCCCAGTGCTTCCATGCAAGCAACTAGAGTAGGTAAGCAGGTATCTTTACCTCTAGCTTTACTATGGATGGTTTCGCCTGGTTGTCTGCTGGAGTGTTGCTAGTCTACTAGTGTGGGAACTGGAAGCACTGGCTCCTTTCCTGCTTTTGGAAGCAACATGGAGATCATCCGGCACAGCCCGGACCTGAGGTCCAAAAAGAGACACATCCAACTTGTGGTCGTGCTTTTTTTTTCTCCCATTCAAGCCAAGGCGCGCGCGCGAAAGTTGCCCCACTTCCACCCACTTCTGGGGCTTTTGCTCGGAATTGCATGCGAACACGGCTTGGGCCCAGTGATCCCCCCCGGGTAGCACTATGGTAGGTAACCAGTGGAAACAGGATGCAAAACCTAGAGGTCGCCACACCTCTTTTGGTTGGCTTCTTCTGAGACCCCCAGTGGATTCTCATGGGAACACTGGATGGCTTCTTGTTGCTACTTGACCGAAGGCAAAAATGCCAACACCTGGCACCATTGGACATCCGGTTTCAGTAGTTCATGGGGGCTGGGGGGAGGGAGGGGGAGGGGGGGGGAGCCCAAATAAGCCCTTGTTAAGCCCTAAATAAGGCCTTACTTAGGGCTTATTAGGGCCCCCCCCCTTCCCTCCCCCCCAGCCCCCATGAGTAGTCCACGCCAGTCGAACAGTTCGGCTTTGGGGACTGGATGTCTCGCGCAAGTCCTGCGGAACTTGGGACTTCTCATCATCCTTGCGCCACCTGGCGACGGCTTGTTTTGGACCTGGAGAGATTCAACGTGGCGTCTCCTTAAGGGTCATGGAGACTCCGGGAACCCAAAAAAATCGGTTGCCCCCCCCCCAAAGAAAATAATAATATGTGGGGTGATGCACCCACATGTTTTAAGGGTCAGAAGGAGACTTCAGGTAGAACCATTCCTTCCATAGATCTTGCCTCGGGTTCCGGTTCTGGGACCCGGCTCATGCTGAGAGCTCTGTTACTTGGCCCATTTTTTGCATACCAAAATGGTCTTGTTGTCCATGAACCATTGTTCAGAGTATTGCGTCTCCGTAACCCTTTAGGAATCTTAAAATGGGCGCATGGCCCCTATATATTATATTCTAGGGGTAGCTTCCTCTTTCCACGGCTCTTTCTTTCTAGGAAACCACCAAAAACCCTGCGGAAACAGCGATCGTTTTTTGACAAGAACGATGGCTGACAAGCATGGAACCGCAATCAACCCCTAGATGCAGATTGACATGGAACCCTGGTGATAACTAGTTGAGTGGCTAGTTAGCACGGACATAACCTGCACTTAGGATGGTGAGTAACAAGTGCTTGTCAACAAAAAAGTCCTACCAGTGCTAGTTACCTATACAGAAAAGAATAAAGAAACAACCCCTAGAAGTATAGGTAACTAGTGCTCAACAAAAATCCCGGGCTCGTCTTCGACCCAGGTTGGGGAGCGCCGCCGAAACGCGAGTCTGCCAGTGGGTCAAATGGGAACCTCCAAAAACAAAAAAAAAACAACAAACTCCTCACAGTTTCCCATTTGGCCATAGGTCAAAATCCCGTACAACCAGTGAACATCCCCCCCCATCCCCACTCAAATAGACGAAAATGGGTGGTGCGCCTACCCCAAAATGGTACCATTGTTTTGACCCACAGCCATTTGCAGGGGCAAGAGACTCCCAATGGGTGTCTCTTGCCCCAAACGGTTGAATGATAACCCCCTATAATTGATATTTGATTTCGTAGGTTATAATCATGGCTATAACTTGGGTAACTCAGGTTGGCCCCCTTTCCATGGTCATAACCTAGTTACCAGATGGTTGTTGAACATGCAAGTTTGGACCAGGTGTTTTCCCTTGGCCTGCTATAAATGGGTGCGTCTTTTGCGGGTACCCTGTGTTGCTCTGATTCAAAGGGAAACCAACAGGAAAACCACCCTTTGGGGGGGGGTCCCTTATAAAAAAACCCAACCAAATAGTGAATAGACGTGAGTAGACTCACTGGGAGGACTGGACAAGAAGTGCCAGGATTCGAGCAATACCTGAAACATTGTTGTAAACATGTGTGCGTGTGCGTGTCTGCATGTGTGATATCATATTTCTGTTTGAGGGTACCCTTGTCAGGTTGGTAAGGGAAGCTTCACGGAGACCAAATTTGGGTCCCCCCCGCATTTTGCCGCAGACTCAATTGGAGTCACAGACCAAGGAAATTGAGGTGTCAACATAGGGCCCCTGGTATCCACTTCGCCCTCTTTCCAACATTTTCGCTGGGCTGTCCTCAGATCCCCGAAAAGTTAAACTTTCTAGTGGGGCTAAGTGAGAACTCCACTACAACCTACAACCGAAAAACCTCAGGAGCCGGATGGCTGGGACCGCTGGGAACCAACAAGCTGGAAGTCCCCCAAAAGGAACTTAGTCTTCTAGAGCCCTTTTGGGCTGGTTTAATCGGAAAACCGAGACACTCACATGCCTTAAACCTTAGGGGATCGGATGCCCATCCTGCGGCCCTTGCCCCCTGAGTTTACTCCCTCCTTGTGGATTTGCCAGAAAAAAACAAGTCCAGTGTTTACCACTAAAATGCGATAGTTGGCGTGATGGCAGAAGATATGGCCAACTAAAAAAGCAACAAAGCACAAAAACCAGGTCTTCCCCCCCCGAGTTCCGCCCCCCACCCCCCACCGCCAAAAAGAAAACTACCTAGAGGTTTCACGGAACCCTCACATGGGACCGTAACTGGAAAGCCGCGCCCGGAAAGCCGAGCCTGGCGTGGTCCTGGCGGTCTTGCTTGTGCAGCTTGCAGGCGCGGGTGTCCAAGTCCTGGCAAGAGAACCGCGGGCGAGGCCTCTAAACTGATCTGGGCTGTCCAAATCGAGCCCCTGCTACGAGTGAAGCACTTGTACTAAAATGAATGAAAACCCAACCACTAAACCAACTGAACACCTTAACTCGGTTGCTCTCTGCTCCCCTGCTAAAATCGGACTGATAAAAGTGACCAACTTTTAGTGGCTTAATACGGACAACCCATCAGCTGGCAAAAAGTTAAAGTCCTAACATCCAAGCCAAATGCACCAAAGAAAAGCTGGCGAGGCCCCCGAATTGCAGCTGCCACCAATAAAACAAAAATTGGGGTTCATAGGGCTTTGTCCCCTTTCAGTTGAATCCTTAACTTTGGTGGTGCGCGACATCCCCTGAAAGTAGGATGGGTGTATGAATCCGGGGGTCTTATTCACGGTCTCCTTTGATACTTGTTGCTTTGTTCAGCTTGTCCAAGCATGGAAAATAACCACCATGTACCGTTTAGGAGTAACTCATTTCCAAAACTGAAACACAAGGCCATGCTTCTCATGGGAATCGGTTGAACCCTCGAGTACATGGCTATACATGGATGTTCGACCAAGTTACGAAGTAGGTTGCAACCATGGTTATAAGGAGAGCTTCCCCAACCCCTTTAACCACCCAAAACTATAGTTGTTATGATGCCGACCCTTTACCCAAAAGGGATCGGTAAAAAAACAATGGAGCCAAATTACGCCATTAAAAAAGTATTTAGAGTAAAGGGAACCGCTGAAAGCTGAGGGTCTTTGCCCAAATAAGCCCCGGAGTGGTTCGGAGCGGCTGAAGCTATTGCCGCATGAGCAATCCAGCCAAATCGAGATTGTTCTGTTTGTTTCTTTTGTATTTCGGGCACACAACAATGGCTTCTTTCAGTCTCCATGACCAACTCCAGGTTCGGTTTTCACTGTGGCTTCCTGTTTAAAGCACAAGAAAAGGGTACATTTGAAAAAGGACGCTGGCAATTTGGAGTTGTGTACACCATCCTTTGCAAAAGCCTACTGCTGCCCTCTCAGGGCACTCCGCCGCATGAGCTAGTGCACACCGTCTTCTCAATGCAATCCAAACAGCTTGCGACCGATGCCAAAGCATTGGCTTATGGCCTTCCAAATGGACTGGTGTTGACACCATATGAATCAACCCCAGTTTATTAATACAGTAGGGGGGAGCGTCCCCCTCCAAAAGTGGTCTGATTCCTCACATTTCACCCCCTATTAATAAACTGGGGCTGATTCATATGGGGTCAACATTATAGACTACTGCAAGTCACCGAACCCTCTGCGCAACGCCACTTGGTGGGGCAGCCGTTGGGGCTGAGTTCAGTTGCTACCAACACGAGTCTAAAGTTGTTCCCCGCGACACTGAGTTTGAGACACCCATATGATCACTCTCTACATGGTGGCTCAAGCAGAAACCTCCCCGAACAATCTTCAGAACCCGTCGACATGTCCACTTGAAGGGGCCCAGAATAGACTAGAAACAATTCAGAGAAACCAACATGTACATCTTGACCAAGGTTAAGCTTACAATTCCAACTTTCAATGCCAAGTTTGTTCATCTTCACTTGTAAGTGTCGAGTAAAAAAGGACACCAAACCACTTCGAAAGGTAATCGGCCATAATTTTCCTTGTAGTTTCCAGATGGTTACCTTCCTATGATGGTAGTTAGAATAGATACCCGGAAACTTAAAATGTGAGTGACTCGTTTTTGTGTGTCTCCTTCAACCAAAAATATCCAGATGAGCCAAGTGTGGCCATGGAGGATAACTCTTTTTTCGGCTTTTCGGCCTCCAGTTGCTGGAGGAGGCTGTCCACGTCCGCATCAAGGCCGCCCTGAAGAAACCGCCACGCCCCAAGCCCAGAGCGGACACACAAAAAACCTCGCGTCTCAAGGAGTGGATGGGCCAAAAGTCGAGTGCTACCTTCCATTTCCGACCTTGCGACCTTGCGACCTTCCGACCTTTGGTTGGAAAGAATGGGGAATCAACCAATAGATAAACAAAAAAAAAAACAAGTCCATGTTCTGTTCACCGCTTAACATGGTCTAACCAAAAAGTAACTAAAGTCCAGGACAGGGAGTGAGAAACAAAGTACATGGTTGGTTGTGGTAAAGTGGGAATTCCATGCTCATGACTACTTTATCACTTTCAAAGGGATTCCGCTCGGATCACAGAACAAGGTTCTACTAAATAGATCATGGACTGAGGCATGCGCATGAGTACTTCATGGGATCTCCCGGGGATCAGCGAAAAACAAATAAACAAATGGTTCAGATGTCCAATACCCGCACCCCGCATTAAAAATGAGCAGAACCCAAAGCTACAAAACCACAAAACATGCCAAGAACAGCGAAGAACACCCCATTTCTTCCACAACCATCTACACGCCTCACCACCCCTTTCGGCGCAGACACCTGAACCCAAGCTGCAATAGCCCGAGCTTGTAGCGGATCTTTCAGCAATGGCTTTGGCTCGAAGCAATGATTTCCCCCCAAAAAATCACAATCCATGAACTCAGGAAGTGAGTGGCGTGGGTTTCCCCTGAAAAAACCATCCAACAAGTTGGTGCCCCTAGATTGACATACTCAGATCACCCTACAAAATGTGGTACTGTCTGTGCTAAACACAAACCAAAAGGGCACTTGGATGTCCAACTAATAACTTAAGGTTGGAACCAAGGTTATAACCTGGGAAACTGGGGTGATCGTCTCCTTACTATGCTTGTAACCGACATGACATTGATTGAACATCCAACAGCTTCACTTCAACCACAAAGCCAAGTCAAACGCTGTCGACTCGCACATCCCGAATGGGCCCATGGGAACAGGCGATTGGGTCAACATGAGGATGGCGGGTTTCCCTGTTAAATAATTGTGACCCCGGTGATTTCGCACTAATACACCCATCCGTTCATAGAGGGGTGGGGCACCCCCAAAACAAAACAACTTAATATGAGGTTTATTCATCCGGGGTTAACATTACATCAACAACACACGCCAAAAAGGAAAGGACACACACGCGCGAAAACCGAAGCCTCCCCAATGAATCCCAAGAATGCCAGGCTCAACTTGTGCCTGGCGTAAGGGAGACCCCCCAACCCCCCAACCCCCCAACCCCCCAACCCCCCAACCCCCCAACCCCCCAACCCCCCAACCCCCCAACCCCCCAACCCCCCAACCCCCCAACCCCCAACCCCCCCCCCCAACCCCCCAACCCCCCAACCCCCCAACCCCCCAACCCCCCAACCCCCCAACCCCCCAACCCCCCAACCCCCCAACCCCCCAACCCCCCAACCCCCCAACCCCCCAACCCCCCA
Source organism: Effrenium voratum (assembly GCA_963377175.1). Lineage (NCBI taxonomy): Eukaryota > Dinophyceae > Suessiales > Symbiodiniaceae > Effrenium > Effrenium voratum. The sequence goes on along the minus strand of CAUJNA010003710.1, from coordinate 357,927 downwards.
ACCCCCCAACCCCCCAACCCCCCAACCCCCCAACCCCCCAACCCCCCAGGACGCTTACCTCTAGACTTTACACATCTGTTCGATTCGTCACTGGAGGGAACAGGATCCCAAACTTGGGGCCCGAAAAGCCCCCTCCATCCCTGTGAAGTTTTGCCGGGCCAAAGACACTAATGTTGACCCCGGATTAATAACCCCCGGTTTATTCATATGGGGGTGTTCCCCTCCAAAAGTGATAAATCCCCACTAAAACCGGAGGGGACACCCCCATATAAATAAACCGGGGTTTATTCATCCGGGGTACATTCTCCAAGGGCACTCCTTTTGATCCAGACCCGTGGGCCGTATAAGCGGGCACCACATTTAGGTACTTGATCTTGAACTCCCTCAAAACGAAACAAGGAATTGCACCCACTGGGTTCCCAACCTCCTCCAAAAAAAGTCAAAACATGTTTGGGAGACCCACTGGGCCCTGAGTATCTGAGATACCAATGAGCGACTCCCACATCTCTGCAACCACCTTTCCGCTTTCTCCGGCGCATCCGCGTAACCGCGAACTGAACGAGCGGGCCTTCTCCTTTTCCTCTGGCTTGGGTGCTGAGGGCTCTGACCTGGCGTGAAGTCATACCAACGAACACCCGACTGGAAGTAAACTTTTGGATGCATTCCCAACATCCAGTGTGCTGTCCTTCCTTTTTTGTTTTTTGTTGGAGGGTCTGGGCCACTGTAAAATCAAGTACCTTGGGTGTTCGTTGCCAAGTTAGTAAGTGGTGATCGCCACTGTCACCCCCTTGAACTTGGGACTTATAAGTGGGTTATATCCATTTATATCCTAGGTTATCAGCAACTGACTAACTTGGCCGAACACCCAAGTTAGCAAAATACCCACCGTTTCTATCGGAATACTTTACAAGAACCTGGGATTCCATGGTAAATACCGCCGTTTTTAGTCAGCGGTTGACATCATCCCCTATCATACCCCGAAACACATGTGTATTGGGTGGAGGAACACCCTACTGTGGATGGACGAAATGATGCACCATGTTGAAACTATGAGAAACCAGTGTTTGTTGGTATTTGCAAGAGAATCGGATCATTCCAGGGGTTCTTAGGTGGTGCAGGATTTCAACCGTTCACAGTATGATTTGGTTTTCTAGAAACTTGTGGATCTTGACAGCGGGGCAATGGAGAGCAGACATGATTTTGCGTGCGCTGTGCTTGCGAACCTGATCATACAAAAAAAAACGCAGCAACTCCAAGACCGAGCGGAGTTAAAATGGTCGATCCCCAGAACCAGGTAAAGATCCCCAGAACCAGGTAAAGATCCGCAGACCCATGTAAAGACTTGAAAAGGCGGCAGCATCCATTTGTGGATTGTCCCTTGCTGCCCTCCAATTAGCCGGTAGGTATCTCGCTATAGCTATGGTTGTAAGGAGACCAATCTCAATTGCCACACTTCATAACCATGTTTCTGGGAAAATCATAACGAGCTCAGACGAGGTATGAGCTTATAAAGCTTGGGTTAGTCTCCTTTCAACCGCCCAGTGCTTCCAGCTACCGCTGCTAGGGGTGGCATGCCAACCCCAGCTACCCCACTTTGGGCAAATCATAACGAGCTCAGCCGAGGTACGAGCCCATGAAGTGGTTGGTATCTGGGTAACTGGGGGCTAGTCTCCTTATAACCGTGCCCAGTGCTTCCAGGCAATATGGAAACTATCATGTAAAGCCCAAAGGTAAGCGAACCCTTGGCAAGCCTGCTGTAGTGCGCCTGCAAGCAGAACCATGGTTATAAAGTGGGGTAACTGTGGTTAGTCGCCTTATTACCATGGTTACGGCCTACTTACTTGGCTGCCGTTGCCGCCTCTGCAAACAGTTCTTAATAAAGTTTTGAGGCATTCCAAACATGTAGCTTTACTTTGTGTTGGTCCGATGGAAACCCACAAAGTGTCAACCAAGAAGTCCAAGGATCCGCTACAACCTAGCCATAAAGCTTGCGTTGGTACACCGAAGCAGCGGGCGAACGCTTGAGTCCCACCTCTCCACGCCCAGCTTTTGAAGCCGAGCTCCTCAGTTTCGCCGGATCCGACTCTCCCCATGCGAAGGTGCCGGCGATTGGGGCGTTGGGGTTGGAGGCTTGAAGGTGGCTGGACTTGGGGTGGGGGACTTGGGGGGGGATGTAATTACATTGGGGCGTCTTTTTTTTTAGGGACCCCCTTCTTGGTGGGGTTTTAGGACCAACCCTTTTGCGGGCACCCCGAAAAAGAGACATGCTCATATCCCTCGAATTGGCATTGAAAGGCTTGATGTTGTTGGTTTCCCTTAAAGGCAGTTGTTTTAGTGTTTAAAAATATTGACAGCTTGGATACGGAGCAGTGAGATATCCTGTGCCCAAAAGAGGTGTTCATTGCAAAGTGGCTGGGTCTTGGGGTGACTTCAGGTATGAACTGAGTTGCCTGTCGCGGTGCTGGCCCTGACCCAGCTGAATGGATTTACGGTTTAGGCAGCAAATTAGATGCACCAACTAGCGGATGTGCAAAACACAAAAATCTGAGTAATCTCTCTACAACTCTTGGTATGGGCTTAGAGAGAGAAAAAAAAAAAAAAAAAAAAACGGTTTATTTTGCAGACCCCCCAGCAAAAATGGACAGAACAAACAAAAAACAAACATGATCCAAGAACAGTTAAGTGTTGACTGACCAGATTCGCAAAACGTGACTTAAGTTAAGTAACTCAAAGAGTGAGAATTTGCCAGCCACACCCAGTTTAATGGGAACCATGAAAATAAATGGCGCCACGCAGACTTTCCAGACCAGTTGTAGTCCAAACCTGGTTTGGCTAGCTCATTCTTCTGGACCATTCGGTGTGCTGTGTGTGTGTGTTTTTGCTTTTGCTTTCTGGCCTCCTTATTTCATGGTCAAAGTCCCCCCCCTTAAGTAATTAGTGGGCTCAAGGAGAATCACCCCCCGCTGACTTTGATCGTCAACTCCCAGACACAAATGGAAAAACATGACCCCAGTCTAATTGTGTGTGTGTGTCCATTTGCTTAAATATGTCCAACAATGATAGATTCCCTTTAAAACCAACTGGGGAAAATATACATTTAAAACCAACAGGAGAAATTTACAATACTCTTAAGCCAATGGAAGGTTTTGTGGATTTCCCGTTGGTTGCTCTGGAGCCATTCGGGTGGCGTCAAACACCCCCGCGTCACCCAACGCATCGAGCGGCGCAGCTCTGGATGTAGGACCATGCCATCCGCCAGCTTCGCGGATCGGCTCTGGATTTGGTGGGAAAAACCGAAAGGAATCGAATCAAGGAATTCGTAAACCTATGGGTGTAGGGTAAGTAAATAAATATATATATATATACATATATATATATATAATAATAAAGAAAACAAACGGTACCCAAAAATGGAACCCAAGAAAAAAATCCAAGAAACGCAAATGAGTGGAAAATTGGTTCACCACTCAACCCAGGCACAACCCTGACTAATATGGGCTCAACATTAAACGCATCACTTGGTTGCTGGCGGTACCGACCCCTCTGCAAAAGGTTGTTCACTTTTTGTGGGTCCAGGCAAACATCCGACCAGTTTGTTGAAGTCCACAGATCCAACTACACATGTGGAATACAAAGACACTCAAGAGGAATGCGCAACAAAAATAAATGTAAACAAAAACAATATGCACTGAATGAATGCAATCAGCAAACAATATCAACAAGGACTGATACAGAAGTAACACGCTGATTCGGCTTCTGTCCCGCGTGCCGTGGCTGCCTACGCTCTGACCTGAATTTGCAGGCGGTGGCGCATGGGTCATGTTGCCGAATCCCAGGCACCGTGGCCTGGTACCCCATATGGCTCGCTCGTCTTTTGTTTGGCGAAAACCAGGAACCACACCCAAACAATCCATTAAACAAACACACACGGTATTTGGGGTTTTGTATTCGTGCAATTTTGATGGATTAGTAGGGAATCTGGTTCAATAAGCAGGGAATCCAACCTTGAGTGGACCAGTTGGAAGGTGGAGATTCATATCCACCAACAACTTTTGAGGTGGTTCATGATTAAGACTCATGGGCATATGTAAACCCTTGTTATGAACTCCTAGTTTATTCACTTGCCCAAGTACACAAACGTCAAAGGTTCACCTTTTGGGGATCCATACTAAAATGAACCAAGTAGACAGAAACAAGTCAGATCCGGTCGATTCGCATTGGTTACGGTTGCAAGTGCGAAGGGCTTGGGTGGTCAGAACTCCAATCCTCTGGGTGAATCCAACCCCGGCAAAGCATAATAATTCACCAATCAAGAAAGGAACCTTCACTTTGTCTGCGACGTCGTTATAATTTGCCTTTGTCCAGATCCAATTGCACCAGGCTGAACGTAGATTGCGAAGTTCCTTTCCGTTGGCAAGACAGGAGGTGGTGAAACCCACAACGGCGAATTACGCCATCTTTCGAAACTCATTGCGCACAACCCACATTTGTCGTGAATCACAAGAAGACGCCAAGTGGACCCAAACACATTCTAAAGTGTCCTTTACTTTCCCCAGATTCCCTGTGAAAAAGGGGGCACTCTGTTTCGGGGCATTCGAATTTAAAAGGGAAACCCCTCCCATAAAAGGATAAAAGGGCACTACTGGGTGTCTGGGCTTCATACGGGCATGTCTCTCACCTACTGGGGTCCATTGTGGGCACCCGAACACATAAATTTTAACACGGGTTCTACACTGGGGCACCCCTGCTGGCTTTTGAAGGGACACACAACTAGTGACTTCTGGCGATGTTCCTCCAGTCGTGGATTGTCCCTTGGAAGCTGCGCTTCCGTTGCATCACATCGGCGCATTGCTCGTCTTTTTCCGGCGTCTTGGACGTGGAGTGAAGCTTAGCTTGAGCGGGGAATCTGGACTCCAAAGGTCTTTTCGACGGCTCAACATTTAACACACAACACGACCTCCCGCCTTTCCCGACAAAAAAAGGCCAACACATTGTGTTGTCTGACAATAGGTCAACATGCCTCTAAATGAATTTGCAAAACAAGGCTCTGACCCAAAACATAACAACAACCAATAATACAGCACGACCCCCCCCCCCAAACCAACAAAAACAAAAAGTCCTGGTTGCTGTTGACCACTCTGCAAAAAGTTCTTGGCTTTTTGTGGGTCCAATACGGAAAGTCCACCAAGTTTCAACCAACAAGTTGAAGTCCCAAGATCCGTCACCAAATAGCCATCAAGAAGTGTAAGAAGAAAACATCTCGCCTCTGGAGTGCCAGAAGCTCCCGCGGATGCGGATGTCGATGTCTCGGGTTTCACCCCAGGCCATCCGATAAATATGAACAGCCGCGATTTAGTTGCTCAAAGGACCTGGAAGCAAACAGACCTTTTGAAACAAACGCAACGATCAGTTCGAAAGAGGCCAAAACCCCAACTTTAGGGATGCTAAAATTGTCTCCATCATAAGGTCTTAGAGTTAACCTTTGGGGTCTTCTATCGCTTGACTCCCCATTCTTTTCAACCATCGTTCTTTTCAAAAACCGTCCGTTTCCCTGGGTTTCCGGGGTTTTCTGGAAAGATTCGGATCCCTGGAAAGAATGGGGAAGGAAGCACTGGAGGTCTGACGAAAATGGACCAAACTGGGAACACCAAAAGGTCGCAAGGTCGGCTCGCTTTGAACAGCTGAGGCAGGTGACAAAGGTTGACCACCCGCGGCCAAAAACCGAAAGCCTGGAGGAAGCGGCCAAAGCAAGTGGCGCAACGCCCTTGGCTCTATGGTTGAGAAGGTGAACCAATGCAGGCAGTTGAACCTTGAAGATCCGGGATTTCAAGGGGGGGAATAAACATATGGTCCCTTTTTCGTACACCGAAGTCGCCGCCATGTCAAGGGAATGCCCAAAAGCGCTCGAGTCTCCATGACCCTTAGAAAAGGGGGCCATTACCAAAATAATGGTTGGTCATGGACCCATTTTTATTTCGGGTCATGGAGAGTCCAGGGATATGGTTTCATTTTGGCTTCCCTCTAAAACCAACCACCAAAGGGGGGTTCCGTAAACAACCACAACCCCGCACAATAAAGTCTGCAAACATGGCCAATGGTTTCAGGCGCTGCTCGAATCCTCTAATGAAAGTAAATGAAGGCATGTGCTTCAAACATGGAACAACTCAGCAAGAGCAAACGTCCAGAACTTGAGTACGGGAAGGAGGCACTGGAACTCCCCCGCACAAAGTTGCAATTAGCTGGAGTCTGGTGAGCGCCCCACTGCCTCAGGAGCAAACCAAAGGAAACAGTTTGGTAATTCCATTTCTGGAGACCGCTACTGTCCCCGCAAAAATGCTTTAGCATGCAGTTGATCAGTGGGAAACCACAAAAGAAACAAAAGCTAGTCAAAGGTGACAGATTCCTGCCAAAACGTCATGTGTTCCTCCTCGTCGAGCCTATGACTGGTAAATATGTGATTATTCGGGAATCTCGACATGCTCTTCTTTTTGTCAGCTTGAACATCAGCACGTTGGGCATTTGAGAGTGTGTCTTTTTGTTGCGATGACGTTGTTTTGGGACGTATACGCAACTCAGGTTCCTCAAACAGTGCCTGAAAGATCCAAGCAAATCGCCGAGACTTGCTTCCACTAGGCCATCATCCTCCAGGTTGTGACACTCGATTCCCAGCGGATCGCGGATCTGGCCTCTCTTTCTTTGGGGGAGGGGGGGACCTTTGTGACCTTAAGGTACCAACCAAGGTGCCGCCCAATAAAAGAGATACCATCAAACAAACGTGACTTTGACTTGCCGAATGTTGGCTGACGGGATAAGGGATAGAAGGGGGGGCCGGGCTATCCTAAATAAAATCCTTGAGGCCTGAGGCTGTTAAACCAACCCCAAGGGCACCCCATGGAGAACTTGACTTCCAACCGATCCCTTCCAGAAGACCTCCAAGTTCGCTGGAGGGGTCTTACTTTTCACCCTCGGCCTGAGCCGCGAACAGACCCCGGGCCTGCCAATCACTCACCTTCGCCTGTCGCGAACAGGCCAGACCCAACTGGAGCGAACTTAGGTGACACATGCGCCCAAGCATCATAGGTTGAATGTATGCATTCTGTATGCATCCGTATATGAACCCTTACTTTATTGGTGAACGAATCGTGAATCGTGGCTTCATTATGAATGCCAAAATGCCTCTATGTTGGTCGATGCGCCTCGGGCACCCTGGAAACAAATCCATGCACCCTCCTCTTTCCAACAATGTGCTGAAGCATTTTCTATTTCCTCCAGTAGAGAGGTTAGAATAAGGGCACCCTTTTTCCTGTAGTCTATTTTCGTAGGGGAGCCCTCCCCAAAAAAAAGTTGGTGAGAAAGGGCACCTAGCTGGGGGGCCTAGAGAATTTTGGAAGGCTGTTCCTGTGGATCCCGGCTACTAGTAGGCACCGACGGCACAGACGGGCCCCTGCTGGCCCTTCGTGCAGGTGTTTGTGTTCCAGTGCCCTGCTGCTCTTGTTCGTGGTCCGTCATGCGCTCGCCATTCAGGAAGGCAGAACCAGAATCATCAGAGAGCGAGGCCCAAAAGCTCCGCTGAAGGCTCGCAAGCCTGCCCTGCTCCGCCAAAGCCAAGTGAGAGGCATTGCATCGACCCGGCAGCTGAGCAATCCTTTGCGCGAGGGTCAGGTCCTTCAGTCAAACTCACTGCTCAAACGCCACAACTCATTGCCAAGGCGAAGAATTGCAAGCCAAGGCTCTCAGGCATGCATGAGGGTTTTGCCAAAGGGTTCCAAAATAAGCCATAAGGGTGTGGGTCCAAATTCAACCACCAGGGGACCGCAGGTTTTAGTCCTGGGTTCCATTTAGCGGGGCAAGCCATTTTGGGTACCCATGTTTGACCCACAGTCATATGGTGTACAATCAGCCTGTGAAAGGAGCTGGAAAGAAGAGTCTAAGCTCGGTGCCCTTAGTCTTAAAACATGCCGCTCTTTCCGCAGCGACAACCCAAATCAAATCCAAACCGCAGAAACCGCAAGGTTGACATTGGAAGTTGGAAGGGGAGCAAAAAAAAACATTCTAGCTCCTCCAGTAGAGAGATTCGACTAAGGGTACCCTTTTTTTCTGTAGTCTATTTTAGTAGGGGAACCTCCCTTAAAAAGTTGGAAAAGGGCAGCTAGCTGGGGGACCTAGATTTAAAAAAAATAAAAAACAAAATGCAAGAACAAAAAAAGGAGCCACCCACTACCCACTTGAGTCCCGGGTCTGGGAAAAACCTCCTCTTGAAGGAGCGGACGCCAATCCCATGTTTTCTTATTGCGCTCTTGGCTTGAATCAATTGTTCAGATGTTCGTCTCCATGACCATGTGTGATGAATGAAAAGATAATGACAGCTGAGAGACAAGAAAAAGAAAAGCAATTATTCTAAGCCTTACATTCCAACCCTTTAATCTCAGCTATTAATATTTTCCTTTTTCATCTTTTATTTCTTTTCATATTTTTATTTGGATTTCATGTTCTTAGGTAAGTTCACGACCTTCTCTCGCCTTCATTGGCGGTTCCAGAGTAAACGATAAGACAAGAGGAAGAGAAACGCTATTACATCCCTTTTACATCTATTAATCTCTGTCCTTTCTATATCTTGTTTGTTTACTATTAATTGGTTTTCTTTTTGGCTATTTTGTATTATTCCTGAGGCTTGGTCATGGGATGAAGATAAGACCCATCTATAGACCAAGCAAATGATGTCGCTTCTCTCCATGCAATCTCAACTTCCAGGAACTCAAGTAACTTCAAGGTGGTAAGGTATAATGGAAATGTTAGGAATGGAATGGATAGATGAATGAAACCGTTAGGCAAGTGATGGGATGAGGAATGAGGGATAGCTTCAGGAATCTTTAAAAAAATGGGGGGTGGGGGGGGCATGGCCCCTTTATATTAGTATTCTAGGGGATGTCCTTCCATTTCCATTCCTTCCACGGATCCTTCCTTCTGGAAAACCAAAAACCTGGGGGGCATGGATCCGGTTTTTGAAAAGAACGATGGCTGAGAAGAGTTGGACCGGGATCAAGCCCTAGAATGTTCTGCGTCTTCCGCTGGCTTGAGGTGTTCCAAGAAAGCGTGGGCTCCCAGCCCTGAAGTAAGTTCCCACGCGGCCTCTTGGGCGACAAGGAGTGGGTCACTGTACCCCCCAAACATCCTCTAGCCTTGTTGGGTGTCGTTTGGCTTACCCCTTAAAACTCCAAGCAACCTGGGGAAGTTCTCATCTTTTACAGACATATAGCCCATGTTACCCCCAAAAAGTTGAGAAGTTGTGCTTTTAAGAGGGAAGTTGGTCGCTCGACCCCTCTATTTCACCACAAAATTGAACTGGTCTTTCGATTTCCGGGGCTGCCTTCAGATCCCCTGCCAAAAGTTTAGCTGTTAGTATGTTACATGGACACTCCCACAAAACCCCACAAAACGAAAAAAAACCTAAGGGACCGGACGGCTGGGAACCGCCAAGTCTGAACTTGGTACTAGAGGGGTCTCTGGATTTCTAAAGTTGATCAACTTACAGGGGGGTTCTGTTGACTTTTGGAGGCTCAAAGGGAAATGGAGGAAACCCTGTACTGAAGGGATCTCCCAGACAATATGTAACGATTTGAAAGGGTGGCACCTATTTCTGGTTGGGAATGTCTCTTGCTGTTCCCCAAAAGGGTCCAAGAACCTCATATGTCCGGATCTGAGGAATCTGTATTGGACAAATCCTCTTTTTAACCGAACCCAAAACTGCAAATATGGGGGGTACGGTTTCTTGGGTGTTCGGCCAAGTCAGTTGGTCTTCGGTGACCTAGGTTATAAGCCACTTCTCAGTCCCCTTGAGTGGGGTTTACCTTCTTAGGGGGTTCTACCCCTAAGTGGCGAACCACTTACTAACTTGGCGAATCGAACATCCAAGTACTCTTTTTGAGACTGGTGACGGTGTATTGGGAAACCAACGAACAAATCACCTGCTTGGAAAATCAGGTTCCCCCTACTGTGGATGGACAAAATCCAGCACCGCTTTGAAACCATCAGAAACCATTGTTTGTTGGTATTCACAGGGGAATCATCAGAAACCAGGGGTTCTGAACGGTGGTACGAGATGGATTTTGTCCATGCACAGTAATGTTGACCCCGGATTAATAAACCCCTGCTTATTTCTATGGGGGTGTTCTCCTCCAAAAGTGATACATCCCCCACTAAAACCAATAAACACCCCCCATATTCAGAAACAGGTGGGTTTATTAAAATCCGGGGTCCACATTACTTTGCGCAAAGGCCAGTGGGGAGCCTCTGTGATTGGTTGATGTTTGTTCCCCCGGGCGTCGATCCGCCCGCCGCCCGCCGAAAAGCCTCCGGGATGGCTCGCTCAGCGAGGGCTCGCTGCGTGACTCCTGCCCAGGCCGCCGCGCTCGAAAACCCGGGCAACTCACTTCCATGACCAGTGGCTGGTTCCCTCCCCCCCCCAAAAACAAAAACAGGCGTGTCTGCCCTACTAAGGTTCCCCCCCAAAAAAAAACAGGTCCAGGTGTGTCTATACCCTTCTAAGGCTATACCGGGCCTGTCTTTCTATTGAAGGAAGAGGTTGGTTTAGCTAGGTCCTCCAATAAAAGAGGTTAGAATAAGGGTACCAACTGTTGTCTGTAGTCGATCTTAGTAGGGGAACCGAATCTCCCCCAAAAAAGTTGGTAAAAGTTGGCACCTAGCTGGGGGACCTAGGAGCTTTAAAGGGCAGCCAAACGGAACACCACAACTTTATCTGGACCTGTCCTTTCTTTAAAGCAAAAAGGAAAAGGTTAGTTTTAAAGGAGAAGGTTGTGGAAACCAAGAGGTTTCCACCACTTTTCGTCCATTTGGTACCCATCGCCCAGGAGCCCGGAGTCCTGCATGCCGGTGGTGGTGCTCATAGATGCGAAGCTCGCCAGCGCGCAGGCCTTCTTGTCCGGCTGCGTACTTGGCGCGGAGACGCTGGATGGGAACCCAGGATTTGCTGCCCCCCCCTTTGGGGGCTGATCCATATTCCGTGAAAGGCCCCAAAATGACCATGCAGTAACTTTCGCCCATTTTGTGGTTTGCCACCAAAAGTCCAGAACTTCAGGGAGTGAGACATGCAAGATGTCAAAGATAATCAAATCCCCAAAAGCAAGCCTTGAGGCGGGAAATCATTCAAGGGGGTGAATGGGGAAAGCCTGGCCAAGCTTACTTCCATTTGCCAATGGAGGGCCATCCCTTGTCAACCCCTTAAGGCCTGTTGAGGGCGTATTGTGGGCTTATCCTTCGCTCATCCAAGGCTAGCCCAATTCGTTGACTGAGGCTCGGACAACTCGCGGCCAAAAACGGACCGCACCGGGCGTCCAAACTGGCGCCCGCGATTCCTGCGGCAAACGACTGGTCAGCTTCGTTGGTTTGGAGACGAATCGGTTGTTTGGTGGTGCAACAAGGGGCGGGGTTCCCATTTACCCACAAGAACCAGGGTTCAAATCCAAATCCGAACCACCAATCCAGAGCACCAATTGGGGGTTACCTGATCTGCGTGTCATTGACGTGATGCGGCTTTTGTTTCCGACCCTCCATCCAAGATGCTCAGAGCCGCAAACAGTACGGCACCAAACGGCGACTCCAAAATCAAATTGAAAACTAAAAGGTGAGGTGTAAAACTAACATGGGAAACATGTGTTGTTCGCTGTGGCTCACAAGAGAAACATCGCGGACATCCCAATGTCTCGCAGAGAGGATTGGTCAATCAGAATTGATTAAAATGCTCGGCAAACCTGGAGTTCGCATTTGTGTGGATTGGACCTGGAAATGGAAGGTTCTCCTCTTGGTTGCTGTTGACCCCTCTGCGAAAAGTTCCACTTATTTTGTGGGTCCAATGGAAATACACAAAGTGTCAACCAAAAAGTAAAAGTCCAAAGATCCAACCAAATAGCCATACAGTCCTCCAGAACCCCACCCCCGCCACTGCCTGGATAGTACTCAATTGATTTTGGACATGATTGAAAAAGCGGTGCTGGCTCTTGGAACCTTGACGGATCCATACTGTGGATGGATCAAATCCGTTCGCACTACGGAATGAAACCATGACTTTCGTTGGTATTTAGAGGAGAATCGAATCAGAAACTAGGGTTTCTGAAAGGTGGCGCGAACTCTCACGCAGCTTGATGGACATGACAAATGCCAGGCTCTCAGTCTATGAGGGCAATGGACGTGAGCCAAATCGGCGGCAAAACGAATGTACCAGAAACCGGTGGGGATGGAGTTCGTTCATCCACAGTAGGAAAACTGAGGAAAACTGAATGGGATCAACAGATCGATTCGCTTTGGCCAGTTGAGGCATATTTTCATTTGTACCCCCTGCACCCAACACCCGGCCTTTTTGGGGGTCTGTCGAGTCTTTACTAAAAAAGGGATTCCCAGTACTTAGCGACAAATTCCTTTTCGGCATGGGTCCCGGGCGCTGTCTTAGAGAGCCCTTCCTTCCGCCAGCACCCGGCGCCCCTTTGCAAAGCTGTGCACCCACAGGGCCTTCGGTATCTACCCTGGACCGGAGATTTTCCCGAAAAATGCCAACAAAAAGCAGGCCGCGCAGGAGCTGAAGCGGGTGTGTGTGTGTGTGTGTGGGTTTGTGTCTTTGAAGGAAATTACCTGGTCTAGGGTTGTCGTAAGGCAAAAAGGCAATTTTTTACGGGGGCCCCTCCATTCTGAGACAAACTCATTTGTCACAAGAGGCGAGCGGTTTGAGCAAAAGATCCCGAGGTCATCGGTGAATTTTGAGCCTGAAGGAGGACTCAATGCCGTCAGCATCAAAGTAGTGCCTCAGAGATGGGTTCCCATGGCCAAGATGGGTGTTTGCATTTTTTTTGCACGAGTATATCCGCCGACATTGCTCGGCGTGTCGGATACTTACTAGAGGATAGAGGATAACCCCCCCCCCTAACCCCCCCCCCGCCCGACGTCTATTACGTAGGTTTTTTGGGGGGGGGGTCCCCCACGTACCGCGCGGCAATTTGATGACGTTCCACTAAACGTAGTCTTCGGGGAGCCGGTGTCGCAAAACAGGGGTCCCAGGCTCGATTCCCCCTGCCGGCTTTTTTGCTGGCTTGGGCTTCCTGCATCCTTTTGCCGAAAATCTGGAAAAACTCAATGTTTTTGGACGTCCTCTTTGCGAAAACGCTGGAAAAACCGTGTTTTTTTTGCGGGAAATACATACATACATGCATGAATGCATGCATGCATACATACATACATACATGTCATACATACATTACACACAAACATACATACATACATACATACATGCATGCATACATACATACATACATACATACATGCATACATGCATTACATACATACCTACCTACCTACCGACATACATACATACATACATACATACATACATACATACATACATACATACATACATACATACATACATACATACATACATACATACATACATACATACATACATACATACATACATACATACATACATACATACATACATACATACATACATACATACATACATACATACATACATACATACATACATACATACATACATACATACATACATACATACATACATACATACATACATACATACATACATACATACATACATACATACATACATACATACATACATACATACATACATACATACATACATACATACATACATACATACATACATACATACATACATACATACATACATACATACATACATACATACATACATACATACATACATACATACATACATACATACATACATACATACATACATACATACATACATACATACATACATACATACATACATACATACATACATACATACATACATACATACATACATACATACATACATACATACATACATACATACATACATACATACATACATACATACATACATACATACATACATACATACATACATACATACATACATACATACATACATACATACATACATACATACATACATACATACATACATACATACATACATACATACATACATACATACATACATACATACATACATACATACATACATTACATACATACATACATACATTACATACATACATACATTACATTACATTACATTACATTACATTACATTACACATTACATTACATTACATTACATTACATTACATTACATTACATTACATTACATTACATTACATTACATTACATTACATTACATTACATTACATACATTACATTACATTACATTACATTACATTACATTACATTACATACATACATACATACATACATACATACATACATACATACATACATACATACATACATACATACATACATACATACATACATACATACATACATACATACATACATACATACATACATACATACATACATACATACATACATACATACATACATACATACATACATACATACATACATACATACATACATACATACATACATTACATACATACATACATACATACATACATACATACATACATACATACATACATACATACATACATACATACATACATACATACATACATACATACATACATACATACATACATACATACATACATACATACATACATACATACATTACATACATACATACATACATACATACATACATACATACATACATACATACATACATACATACATACATACATACATACATACATACATACATACATACATACATACATACATACATACATACATACATACATACATACATACATACATACATACATACATACATACATACATACATACATACATACATACATACATACATACATACATACATACATACATACATACATACATACATACATACATACATACATACATACATACATACATACATACATACATACATACATACATTACATATACATACATACATACATACATACATACATACATACATACATACATACATTACATACATACATACATACATACATACATACATACATACATACATACATACATACATACATACATACATACATACATACATACATACATTACACATACATACATACATACATACATACATACATACATACATACATACATACATACATACATACATACATACATACATACATACATACATACATACATACATACATACATACATACATACATACATACATACATTACATTACATTACATTACATTACATTACATTACATTACATTACATTACATACATACATACATACATTACATTACATTACATTACATACATACATACATACATACATACATACATACATACATACATACATACATACATACATACATACATACATACATACATACATACATACATACATACATACATACATATACATACATACATACATACATACATACATACATACATACATACATACATACATACATACATACATACATACATACATACATACATACATACATACATACATACATACATACATGCATACATACATACTTATGTACATGCATGCATACATACGAGAGAGGGAGATTGGGAAGAGAGAGGCTTGGGGGGATGGGGAGGATGGGAGCAGAGGGAGGGAGAGCACACAAGGGAGACAAGGAAGAGAGGAAGAAGGAGAAAAGGGAGAGGACAATGTCGGCGGACTGAGCCGGAGGCTCTAAAGTTTGCCTTGCCTTGCTTTGCTTTGCTGTGTTGCTTTGCTTTGCTTTCCTTTCCTTTGCATTGCTTTGCTGTGCTTGCTTTGCGTTGGTTTGCTTTGCGTTGGTTTGCTTTGCGTTGCGTTGCGTTGCTTTGCTTTCCTTTCCTTTGCTGTGCTCTCCTTTGCTTGCTTGCGTTGTCAATAGATGATGTTGTATGCTTGGTCAGTGGGGGTCGACGTGTTTCACCGCCCCACAAAACAACCACTTGGTCGTCTGCCATAGTTCTAACGAGTCTAAGCGAAAAAAAATCCCGAAAATGGGGCGCTCCAGCCTTCAGCCAACCTCCCCGCCACATTTAGATGACCGTAAACGGTTGCAATCTGAGGGAGACGGGTCTGTTTTTCTTGAGGCTGCCTTTCTTGGTTGGTGTTCGAAGGAAAGCCATTTTAGCAAACCCACCATTTTGAGGGCGTCCCCCAAAAAAACGACACCCATACATAGGTGTCCTTGTGGGAAAATCGATGCCCCTCAATAACTTCTTGGATGCTACAAACATGATTGGCCATTGGTTACAAGGTGGAACCTGTTTATCAGAACAAGTCTAGGGTCCTCTGACACGTTGACGAGAGGCTAATTGGCTAGCTCCGGCCGAAAAGGTTTGTCATTCCTCAACAAATACACCAGTGCTGGCTCTGATTCTCCTGCACACATGATGCCGCCAAAAGCCAAGCGTCGCTTGAAATCGACGTTTGAAGGCAAAACATGACACAAACTCGCCCAGAGGGTCCCTTGGTACGCCTTTTTACGGTTTTGGGTTTAGTTCAAGGGGAGTCGTCAGCAGGTTCCTCGAATCCACGAATGTGAGGTACCTGGGCCTTCGGGTCGAGTTCAAGGCCCAAGCATGTTATTTCGATCAAAGCTGCAACCAAGCGCAGGAGGCAGCTGACTGCTTGTTGTCTAAGCCTCTCGCCGGAGCAACGGGTTCATCACCGTGTTGTCTTCCGATTCACTGGCGTGGCAAGGGCACTGCAATGCGACCCACCCTCGCAAGGCTGGCTAGTACATTCCCTGTCACGGAGGTCAATTGCGGCAAGGATGGCAATGGAATGCTATATGGAATAGAATGGAATGGAATGGAATAGAATGGATTGACTGACTGACTGACTGACTGACTGAATGAATGAATGAATGAATGAATGAATGAATAGAGGCAGGAAGGGACAAACAAATGAAAAAATGATTGAATGAGGAAGGAAGGAAGGAAGGAAGGAAGGAAGGAAGGAAGGAGGGAGGGAGGGAGGGAAGAAAGGAAGGAGGGAATGCATGCATGTATGCATGTATGCATGTCTCTATATATGTGCCTTATATGTAGCTGCATCAAGGTCAAACTCCACCTTACCTTGCCGCAACCCAGATGACACATCCTCTTGAAACCTGCCCCACTGCAACACACACACACACACACACACGCACACACACACGCGCACGAATAAAACAGAGCAAAGGCACACACCAGCCACAAAACTTCGGTTTTCGACAGCTCGGCCCTCAGAAAAAGCTGGGGGTCCCCCCATTCACCGGCCAAAATCGCTCATGGACCGCTCAAGAGCACAGCCTCCATAGATTCCGTGGGGGGATAACGCTGTTTTCTTGTACCCGCAAGAACCGGAATGGGATCCATGGCTATTCCATGTATGAACACTTAAAAGGCCTTCCCAAAAAGTATCAAGTCCAGAAACTCGGGAAGTGAGATTGCTACCTGGAGGAGTCTCCATGACCCTTAAAAAATGGTTGGTCATTACCCAAAATAATGGTTGGGCATTGGCCCTTTGTTTTGGGGCTCATGGAGACTCCAGGTATTCCATTTACTAGAATTTCCCTTGGAGCACTTCAGAAGGACAAAGACAAAGGGTTACATACTCTAGCCCACCGGGCTGGTCAGCATTCTGGCAGGTAAACATCCACTGCGAGTCAGCTTGTGACCCTTCAAACACGGGGGGAAATTGCCCCAAACCGATGTAAACTTATTCCATTTCACAAATTGCCCTAATCGATAGGGGGGTATCCTGGAATAGGGGGCCCGACAAATGGTAATGGTGGGTGTTGGTCCCCTGTAAACCAATTGCAAAAAAGGTATCAACTCCATTTTCCAAAATAAGCAAAACAAAGTACATTGGTGACAACTTCATTGTCTCACTTCCCGAGTGGATTGGCCGCAATCATTCTCAACTTTTGGTTTGCCACTAAAATGGTCCAGCCCCTCAAAAACTAGAAGCTCCATGAACTCAGGCAGTGAGTTGTGCATCTGTCTTTATCTTGGTTGAAGTTGGAAGGGGAGCAACCAAAAAAAATCCTAGCAGTTAAGTGGGGGCTTTCAACCGCTAAACCACAACAATCAAAAATGGGCTGAGTTTTTTTTTGCATAGCCCTGGTATTAGCCTAACCCTAAACCCAACCTGAACCAAAGCCTGGTGATGCTGAGGATGTTGAAAACGATGCTGAGGATGTTAAAACGATGTTGGGCCTTAACCTACCCTAAACGGACCCCAAACCTACCCTAAACCTACCCTCAACCCATCCCAAACCTTCGTCCTACCGAGGCGCCAACCAACCAACCAACCAACCAACCAACCAACCAACCAACCAACCAACCAACCAACCAACCAACCAACCAACCAACCAACCAACCAACCAACCAACCAACCAACCACCTGCCAGGGTTAGCCCTGTGCCAGGGCTAGGCAAAAAACACCCTTTCCAGCAAAAAAACTGTCTCCCAACAACAACCATTCTTTGGGAGTTGATCCATACTACGTGAAAAGGCCCCCAAAAAGTCCATGCAATAACGTTCTCCCATTTAGTTGATGGCCTGGTTACCCATGGGACGATCTTCCTCATGTTTCAGGGGGTTGCCTAGGCCCTTTCAAGGCTTAAAACCGAGGGAGCGAGCCTGTTGCATGTCTTGGGGGCCCATTTGTTTTTGCGCGGTTGAAGCATTGCGTGGGGAGGCTTTGCCCTAGTTACCCAAAGGGTCCTTTACTACCCCATAAATATCTGCGATTTTGGGCTTGGCTCTTGGGATTCTCCAACGGATTCCTCAAATCCGCCAGAGATGAGGTACCATTTGCTTCCATTTGCTTGAAAATGAGAAAACATGTCCAGTAGTGATAGCTTCCCTTTAAAACCAACAAGGGAAAATACAACTACTCTTAAGCAAATGGAAGTTGTCACCCATTTGCCATGGCAAAGTAAGTCCCCGAGAAAACCCAGGATTATGAAAGCCATTTGGCGATTCGTCACAAAACATCTAAGCAAAGGGTTGGGTGGAATCCACTCGTCTCTTAGTGGAAACCTGAGAGAAACACTTGGAGCCTGGCGAATATAAGTGGAGCTTTTGGCAAGGAGTACCGCAAACCAAACAAGTGGTACCCCAAAAAAACAACACGCCAAAACGGGTTGCTAGAGGGTGGAGAATTCCTCTGAGTCTCTTCGGTGAGAGTGGGTGTGTCCAAAAAATAAAATTGAGGGCCACAAAGGGCCTCGAAGATTTGAAGGAAAACCAAATGGGAAACCGCCCCCCCAAGCCCATAGTGGATCCAAGATAGGCTTCAGGCTCCCTACCATCGGACGATCCCGAAAATCTATGGTTGAACATCGGGGGGTCAGTTTTGGAGGGAACGCCCTATTGCCATAGGCTGTTCAAGCTGCTTAGTAGGGCCCAAGTGATCCCAAAAGACGCATCATAATTTTGTGGATGTTACCGGAATCTGTAGTTGATGGCTCTGGAGCAAAACCCATTCTGCCGGCAATGTGGGGTACCAAGGGACAAAGACAACAACTTATCCCTCTGATCGGTTCAGTTTCCCATTTAATTACCCTATCCAAACCCGAACCACAAATCAACTCAGCTTCCCTCTGATCGGTGGTTTGGATTGGTGGTGGTAAAACCGGTACAGTTTCCCATGTACCCTCTACAAGAACCAGACCATCGAATCCAAACCCAAACCAATCCAAAGCACCAAAGGGTTACCCGAGCAACTGACCCCGGATCAATAAACACAACCTATTAATTTTCAAGGGGGTCCCCCTCCAAAAAAATGCGACGCCCCTGGAAAAGGGGACACCCCTCTAATTCATCAATCAGGGGGTTAAATGATCTGGGGTTCCCATTTATAGTCTTCCAAAACCAACTTGTTCTTCAAAGTTGTCGGACAACAACCAAATAAACAGTACTCCGACAAAAAACGACAAAACGTATAAGGTCTTTCAAAGTCGTCCGGCAACAACGCCTAGTCTCCCCCCGACAACTCCCAACTGTCTCAACATAGGATATCCCTCAAAACGAATGAGTTCCTTTTAGTTTCCCTTTAAACCGAGCAACAAGGATACTACCATCCGTTTGCTTAAGCCCTGTTGACAGAAAACCACAAGTCGTCCTACATTCCCTTTGAAACCAACAAGGGACAATCAAAACCACATCTTCATCTAAACGCAAATTGAATTGGGTAATTACTCAACCTCAAAAGACCCCCCCCCCACCGAAACTGTTTTGAGCAAAACACCTCATTTAACCGCAAACTTGACAGGCTTTGCGCCTCAAAAGGCCACCTCCCCCCCCCGACCACCGACCACCGAATACTGTCTCGAGCGGAAGGCCTGCGGTTGTGGTCGTAGACCCAGGGGATCTTGTGGCCTTCTGGCAGGTAGCGGTGCGCCTGGAACTCGAAGTCTTCGAGGCGAGAAAAACGGCGTGACGAACTCGAACGGCCACCGGGCGTGTCGGCCGAGGAGATATGTGAACTCCCCACATTTCCAGGCGCAAGCGCAGTGTTTCCAGGTTTCCAGGTGTTTCCAGGTGTTTCCATATAGTAGCCCAGTGTTTCCAGGCGCAAGCGCCACTATAGTAGGGGACGCTTCGGAAGTTTTACCTCGAGGTTTTACCATGGATGATTCTGTCCTATCGTAGGCAACCAGGTCTGGCTACCTCTTGGTTGGACATGATGATTGCCCCTGATTACCTACTATGGTGGTAACTGGAAGCACTGGGTAGGTTGTAACCATCTTGCTGGTGCGATAGGCAGGGAATGAGACATGCAATGACCCTTCTAAACCATTCAACTGGTGGCTTCTTTTAAGGTGACCTCTGGGTTCATTCCCGCATTCCCTGCTAAGCACCAGCAAGCCATGGCAAGGGAATCAACCCCAGATACCCTACTTATAACCATGGATATAACCTACTAAATGGCTTGAACATCCAGGGGTGAGGGTTTTAGGATGGTTGTCATGTTCGGTCAAACCGACAGGGTCCAAGTAGTAGCCCAAATCTCTCTGGCTCAAGGGCCGTTGGGTCACGGGGACTCGTCAAAAACACATTCCTCAAATCCGAGAAAAAAAAAGCAGCTTTCCCAAGGAACCTAGGTCGAAAAAATGTGAACATCAGGGGTTGGATGGGGTCTAACCCAAAAGGGATACCTTCAAAGGCTGCCGCTGGCTATGTTCTTGTTCCAAACCCCCCTCAAATCTGCCTGTCAATGTCGCGAAAATGTGTTGTTGGTGTTTCTTTAGAAGGCTTGATAGAGATTGTTATAAACAAAAAACACACGGCTGTACCAAGCCAAAGGGGCGGGTGTTACACAATTAATTAATCACATATGTTGATGGAGTCTAACATGAGACACTGTTCAGTCACCTACCCTGAAGTATGTGTAGCCCTACTAAGCATACATGAGGGTATGTGCCAAGAAGGGGGGACACTGCAAGAAAACATGTTCCTGTTGGTGTCCTTTTAAAACCAAGGTAAACAGGGCCCTCTTGAAACACACCCGAAGCCAATAAAGCTCTGGACAAGCCAAGGAAGCCCTCAACGAATGGCAAACTGAGCGCGCAAAAAAGGAGCCACGGAAAACAGGGCCATAGTGTCTGTCTCAAAATGAACAAAACCCTTGTTGGATGTGGTTTCACGGGGAACCACAAGGAAACTTAGGTGCTCGATTCACCAAGCTAGTAAGTTGTCGGTAACCGAAGTCATACACCCATTTATGGGTCCCCTAAGTGGGGTTGACCTTGTTATTAGGGGGTTCTACCCCGAAGTAGCCAACCAGTTACTAACTTGGCGAATCGAACATCCAAGCACACATTCCTGCAGTCCGCACATGAGTCACAATCAAATCCCGGTATTAAAATGGTCTACCCAGAACCATGTAAAGAATTAAGAAGGCGGAATTCCGCAACTTGGCTGGGACTGCCCCTTACTAGCCTTCAATCCTTCTACGCTCGCGCGCTCCCGCTCGCACGCCTGCGGGTCGCCCCCGTAGCGCAGGCACCTGCGTGACTGAACCCAGAGGGTCCCTTGGTATCTTCTAAGGAGGTACCATGATTAGAGTTATAAAATATAGATTTTATTGTTCGCTTCACATGGAGTCACCGGTAAAATGTAAAATGTATCCTAAGCCTACCCCAGGTAGACCCCTTTTTAGCCCCCAAAAGCCATCCTCAGGAGGTACCAAGGGACCCTCTGGCGGGCGGAAATCCGCTTCGCACCGATACATGAAGCCCTACCGGGAGTCTCCTTGTTTGACCTTTAAAAAAACAATGAGGTCATTAAAATTACGTAACCGGTGCAGGATTTTGCATATCCAGAGGCTCCTGTGGCTTTCAATGGAAGACCCGGCCCCTCCATTAGACACCCCGGAGGTGGTTCGGGGTCTCAAAACCTGACTGTTCGAAGGCCCTAAATCAATCGGGAGCCTCTGGGTATCCACAGTACTTAAAGGGCCTGGGTTCTTCGTACTTTGAGCTCGGATCTAGCGCCAAGTAGTCTGATTCTCCACTAACCCAGGGACACCCCCCATCAATAAACTGGGGTTGATTCATCTGGGGTCAACATTAAGTATATGGGCCTAAATAATTATAATTTGGTTGTGTGGTGCTTTAACACACACTTAGTCATGATTACAGAGGTAAAGTATTGGAATTGGTTTGCCCCTTGTATCAGCCTGGGCTGTCTTTTCTTGACGGAACCCAAAACAAGTAGCTTGCCTTTGGCTTCGCCCTCAAACAAAACACCCATATTGGTGCGACGAAAGAGGTAGCACAGACATGTTGCATGAAGACTAAAGAGGTATCATAAACAAGATGTTCCACAATTCTGGTGGAACCTGATGCATCTATTGAACCCCATCTGGCAAAACCTTCAGCTGGTGATTGGAAACCAGTCTCCCCAAACACCGGGGGCCGTCCTCAGATCCGCTCATGATTAGAGTTGAGCCCAGTTATACAATGTATATTTTATTGCTTGCTTCCCTTTGAGTCACTGGTAAAATGTAAAATCTATCCTGAGTCTACCCCAGCCCTGCTAATAGGGGTGAAATGGCAACCCCCACTTTCCTTAAAACCTAGCAACCTAAGGAATCAGACAGCTGGGAGCCGCCAAGAAACAAAATCGGGTGCCAATTGAGGAGAAACACTTCACCAAAACATACGCGGCAAGCAATCTGGTTGGTCCTCCCGCATTTGTCCGACAAATGAGACCCTAAGGGCTGATACCCCCCTGCAACCAATACCCGCTTCATTTAGGATACCCCTGCTGAAAAAGGAGGTATCTACTATGGAAAAAAACAAAACGGCTTTCCAGTTTGTCCACAAAATACCCCATGGTATTTGGAATAGGCAGCAACTCACTTCCTGCCTTTGGCCAAAACAAACAGACCAAACTGAACTCAACAGAGCAGCTCCCGAAAGCCAGAAAGAGTTTTGCTACCAAGATGGTGATACATGGTTCATGTAGGCGTTATGATGAACCCTACGAAACCAGGCAGTAAGAGAACCACCTACCAAAAATTCCCAAAAGGGTTTTCGGACGCTGCTCGAATGGTGTCCCGCAAGACGACTGTCCACGAACTCAAGGGCTTAGGTGGAGTGGGGGCGTGGGTCGGTGGGAGGTTGGATCCAATGCACTTCGGCCCTTAAGTCACCAGCCCTACTGACTTGGCTGGCTACAACATGTCTAGACTCTGTGGCCCAAAGATGCTACAAACATCTGGCAACAAACTACTGAACCTTTCGACACTGAACAGGTAAGTATATACAGCCCCATGGTGCAACACCATGTCATTCTCCGGACCATGTGTGAACGCATGGCCCACTCGGGCCCGTGGATGGTCAACGGACCTTAAAGAACTGGCTTTGCACGGTTTGCCTTGATCCTAAGTATCACAGTTCGCCCCAGACAAAGGCCCGTACTTCCCCAAGCAGCTCTAAAGGTGAACACGATATCGGAAGAATTCGCTGAGAACGAACAACTGCCCACCCCAAGAGCTGAGGGAAGCCGAAAATGCCGAAACCCATGTTTGGAGGATCCAACTTTTGACCCACATGGCTGAGCCGCTTTTTCCACCCCCCACTTCCCTTGTAGAGACACATTAAATGTGTCTGCTCTCTCTCCCAACGAAATCCAGAAACCTTGACCTTCCACAAATAGCGGCAACGAGGTTGATCAAACCCGTTTCGAGCCAACGGATCGGTATTTTGTTTTGCAATATTTCCAAAGCCTGAAGTAATTAATGGCTGGATGCCCAAGCAAAGGACCTGCATTCCGGTCTTCGTTCAATTTACTCATTATTCCCCCGACCCAAAGGGTGGAATTGCACGCCATAGAATGGGCAGAAATCCTGTCCCTTCATCTTCGTTTGGCATGTTTATTTTTGTTCCCATCTGCACATGGATGCTTTTCAGCAAAACGGCAATTTTTGAGGAAACACACGCTTTTATGGGAAACGGGTGCTCTTTTGGGACCTCGTGCATGAAAGGTGTGAAACAGCGAGATTCCGACCAAACAATAAGGCCGCACAGCGGACACGAATCCCCAACGAGGGCGCAATTTCGCGCAAATGGCGCAATTTCAAGAAGCGCACGGTTTAGCTGTGCCTCATCCTTTCCGTATTGAGGACAGCGATCAGTTTTTGAGCAAACGGCATGGCTTTCGCCAAACCGGAAGCTGTTTAGTCGCAAACATAAGCGTGTTGTAAGATCCAGGCCTAGAAAGTAGGTTCCATGAAGTAAAAGTGGTGGGTCCTCTTAGAACCATGCTTATAGCATCTTATAGCCAACTTGCCTGACGGTGGTTAACCACCCAAGTATTCCGAACCACATTCGCTGTAACTAGTTGGTCCGTGCCGGAGCTCGCAAAATGGGCCTCAGATTTGAGCCATGGTCAATATACATTGTGCTTCCAACTGTCATGGAACTTTCGCGAGTAGCCCCCATTCCCGAATGCGAATTTTGGTGAGTGTGACCCATGTTATCCCCCTTAGCTATAATATACAGTAAACGCCGTTGAGCGTGTCTCACATAATCCTTCCCGCTAACAAAGCTGCTCGCCAGAATGGGCAGAACAAAGCTGTGTATCTTGTTTCAGAGTATTGGCCTTGCATGGAAGCCCAAAAGGAAGCCAACTAGTAGTTTGCCTTTTTGGGCTTATTTTCAGGAACCTAGGGAAGGCGGTCGGGCGCTTAGTTAAACCCTAACATGGACCCCTAGAAAAGGGATCCCGCAAAGGAGATACACATGGGTGGGGTGCGGTGCTGATTTGATCTGCAGGACGAATCTGCAAAAATGTGCAGACTCCAGGAATCTTCAAATGACGAATCCCCGTTTTCACCAGACCCAATCAACGTTTTCTATGGGGTACCAAGGAACTCTGGCCCCATGCTTCGGAAACTCGGGGTCACGCCAGTAGGCTAGGCCCTCCAGTAGAGAGGTCAGACTAAGGGTACCAACTTTTTTCTGTAGTCTAAATTTAGTAGAGGAACCCTCCCTCAAAGTAGTTTGTGAGAAAGGGCACCTAGCTGGGGGACCTAGTAGGTCATAACCATGCGCATTGGATCCCAGAGCTACCCATGTAGGTCACCCTTCGCTATCTTCCTTTCAGCTTGTATATCGGGTGGTAAGCCCCTGGCTACACAACGCGGTTGCTTTCCGCTCCCCTGCTAAAAGTTTATTTTTTCGTGGTTTAATGAAACACCACTCAAGTTGCAAAGTTCAAGTCCTAACATCCGTTAGCAAAACGCACCAAAGAAAACCGTTGGTCTTTATCGGATCCACTGGGATCCGGAGATCTTTTTTCTGTTTTCCGCGCCTGTGGCCCCAGGGGATGCTCTTGGGCCCAAGGTCCGGTGGCTTCGACATGGTGGCGCGGGTGATGATCTTGGTCTCCAGCGTCCTGCGGTACGAGGCGAGACCCAGCTGCCTAAAGGGGCAGGGTACTTAGAAAGTGGGTAATAACTGTAATAACCATGGTTACAACCCGCGGTAACCGGGGTTATAATTAAGTCTCGTAAGGTTTTTCTTTTTTTCCCGGGCTTAGTAGCTCTTGTGTTGGCCTGGACCCACTAAAAAAGCTACCCCGGAAGGAAGGGAAACCACCCTAGTAGCATAGGTGTCCTAGGGGAAATAGATGGATTCCCCTGGTAGACGAAAAAACCGCCAGGTAAACCAGGAATCGCCATCTGTTTTGCTAGCAAAACAACTATGCCAAGTAGGGTGGGGCAATAGGTGCGATAAGTAGGGAATGAGGGAATGAACCTGGGGGTCCTCTGAAAAGAAACCACCAGGGATGGTTGAAAGGGATCATTGCTTCATTCCGTGCTGAGCACCAGCTAGATATTGTTTGGGGAGAGGCCACTAGTGAGTAACAAAGCTTGGGGCAAGAGGGATTCTTTTGGGAGCCTGTTTTTCCGGGTCTCTTGGAGGGGGTCTGACAACCATGGGATGGTTGTGCGTTCAAGCAGTTTGGTGTCTAAACGAGGGAACCCCAAAATGGGCTCCAATGTGTTTTCCTTTGGTGTGTCTTTAAAACCAACGCACAAAGAAAAGAGGTGCACTCAAAAACGAACGCGAAGTAGGTTAGGAGCATGGTTGCAAGGGGCCAACACCATTTTCACAAAACACTGTCAACACTTTAACAACTTACTGAGTTAGTTGAAGACCCAAGCGGCCCAAAACAACACGCTCAGAATGGATGCAGCACGGATCCTTTGCGGAAACTCGTTTCGCTGGGAACTGGTGGTTCCAATCAACGGGTTGCGTGGCTTTACTGCCCCAAGTAAACCACCTGGACCCTCACCCGGAAACATGGGATATTGCCCCAAAACCATGGCTGGCTTGCCTTTCTTCAGAGGGTCCAGGCACCAGGAACTACCTCAGATGCTTACACAGGTTTACATAGGCTATACCACACTACGCTTATATATATATATATCTCTCTTTGTCAAGCCTTGCTGCCAGGCTTCATGAAAAGCCACCTCTTAAAACAACCAATTGTGGTGTTGGGCTCTGCTCATCTGTCCAAGCCATCCGAAAGGGATTAGTCGAGGCAAACGTTTTGAGAACCATTCAAGGGTTCAGTTCGGTGAAAGTAGATGCCACGATTCCAACCCATGTGGACATAAAATAGGGACTACACTTTTTTGGTTGTACAGGGACTATCTTATGTGGATCTGGGTCAAAACCCTGTACCCCTGGTGAACATCAAAATAGGTAGCAAATGGATGTTCATCCACCCCAAAATGGGAGCCATGGCCATATAGGTATGGGTCAAAATGAAACCACCAGGGGACCGCAGGGTATGGTCCTTGTTTCCACTTACCAGGGTTCCCGATTTTTGACCCGCAGCCACATATTCCAAAACCCACCTTTTGTGTGCCATGGTCACAGCTTGTGTACGTCCTATCGGCTCGCTTCCCAAGCCTTTCCTTTGGCAATTTGGTGTTTCGACCGCGGCACGGTCGAAGGGGTCATGTTGACCCCACATCGGGTTGGGGGCAACCGGCAACTTGGGGAACAGTTATCGGTTGCTTTCTGCTCCCCTGGGAAAAGTTTAAATGTTAGCGGTTTAATGGAAAACCCATTAATTGGCAAAAACAAAGCTGCACCAAAAGTGTTTACCAAGTCATCCGGTCGCAACAGTAGATGTGCCGATTTGAGTTTGCCTCGTGCGTGAAGGGAACACCGGTGCAAAGCGAGTGTTCACTCACAAGCATGAGATTTATTTACCCAGCAACCCGGTGGATCCCAGGCAAACCCATACAGGTAACCAGCCACTTTCCTGCTGGTTTTCAAGGGTGGTGGATCGATCCACCACCGGTCTAGAGGAAACTCCCGGACGGTTGGGGCAACCCGACGGCTCATCATCAGGGAAACCGTACCCGCCAGAATGGTTCTTAGGACCCTTCCAAGAGCCCTAAGAAGGTTCTAAGAACCTTTCGTTGTTGGTGGGGAAACCTGGGGGCATGTTCAGTTGGTTTGTCTCAACCCCCCCCCCCCCCGAAAAAACAAAGGTGGTTCCTTTAGTTTCCCTTTACAACTATTCAAAAACAGCACCCACAACAAAGTTGCTGTTTCCCGTTGAGCAAATGGCTCGAAACTTGAGAAGGATTTAATACTTGTCTGCAAAATATCACGTCAAAAACAAAATATTTCCAATTTGTCCCTATGTTTCCCTATGTTTCCCTACCTGGAGTCTCCATGACCTTTAAAAAAATGGGGTCATACCCAAAATCATGGTTGGTCATTGACCCATGTTTATTTCGGGTCAGAAGAAGACTCCAGGTATGTTTCCCCGATGTTTCCCCATGTTTCCCAGGAATAAACCGCCAAGGTCGGCGAGTCCACCCGAATAACTCCTCGCGGAGGGCCGCTGCGGGGTGCGTGGCGCCACCATCTGCAGCCAGGGGTGGTCCGCTGTGGGCCGCTGGCGGTAGGAGGACTGGCACGGGGGCCGAGTGTGGGTGTGTAGTCGTTGTGCCCTCCAAATGACTTTGTTTTTGTTGTCCAAAACCCTGTCCCAGACCCCAGGCCCTCCAAATGACCCTTTTAGACGTCAATGGATGACCCCTCTTTGGTGTCTGTGTGTGTAGTCCCACATCTTGGGCCATCAAAGCCGGCAAGCCGGGTGTGTGTGCGTGTGTGTGTGTACCTGGAGTCTCCTTCTGACCTGAAATAGAAATGGATCCATGACCAACCATCATTCTGGGCAATGACCAACCATTTTTTGAGGGTCATGGAGACTCCAGGTATGTGTGGGTAGTCCCACATCTTGGGCCCTCCAAATCTGGGCTGCCCTCAGATCCCCGGCTCAAAGTGAAGGGTGAAATGGAAACTACCCCTAAACACTAAAAAGCTAAACGGCTAAGGGGATGGCGGGGAGCCACCAAGAAATGACTCTGTTTTTGTTGTCCAAAACCCTTCAATGGATGCCCCTCCAATGGAGGGATGATGCTTCGGGTGGGACAACTCCTGTTTGTTTGATGGGAACAATCTTTTGTGGCTGGGCTGTTGTTGGCACTGCTTTTTGGGTAGGATTTCCATACAGTGTCTGCAAGAAGGGAAAGCAACGGGCGCCTCCAGCGAGGTAACCAGAGAAACCATGTAGAGCTAGCCATACCTGGATACTATTGTGGTCACTGGAAGCACTGGCTTCAGGTGAGTGAAATGGGGTGGACTTCTGCCGAAAGGAATTTGGGTTGTTCCCGCTCCCCGCCGATTTCCTCCCTAAACCAATAGTCTACCAATGGATACAGTACCACCAGATGAGTCACAATCAAAACCCGGTACAAAAATGGTCTACCCAGAACCATGTAGAGAACTAAGAAAGCGGCCGCAGCTATTTATGGCTGGGATCGTCCTTTACTAAACTTCATCTACCCGGGTTTTGATTGTGGCTCAGATGTACCCAGGATTTCTGTTCCTAAGAATTACCGATGGCTTCCCTTGACTCGCCGACGGAAAAATGGACATGCTGGATCTCAATGGGTCACCTCCCTGCCCCAATTTCTCATTTTACTTGGGGTCATAGGTGTCCTCTTAGGGGAAATAGATTGGTTTCCCTGGTAGATGATGAAACCAGGGCCATCTATTTTTCTGGCAAAACAACCAAAAAGGACACCTATGCTTGGGATCGTTGTTCGAAGCACCTAGGATCGAAGCATCTGTATGCCATAGGGGCAGAGATGTCTCCCATGGCTCCAAACGTATATCCACTTCAGAGCGTCTGTCCCTCGCCTCGATGCCGCGGCGGTCGAAGTAGTGCCTCACGGCCGGTTTCGGCGTCATGCATGCGGCTGCCCGTTTTGTGGGAGAGAGCACCCTTGTTGGAGTTGTTTCAAAAGGAAGCCCCAGGAGAAATGGACTTTTGAGGGGCTACCACATGTTAAGACATACGCATATGTGATATGTTAAGAGCTCCTAAAACGTGGCCCACGATTCCCGTGATAGAGCTCCTTCATTGGTGCTTGTGTTTCGGTTCCTGCTCAGATGCACAAGTGGTGTCCATCTTCGTTGATGTCTGTCCGAGCAATTCAACCAATGCCCATTGTGCACTCGCTTTGTGGGCCGGTGGCTTTGAACACCTCTGCTCGAGGTCAAAAGCGCACAAGTCAAAGAGGAGAGGACCAGCAAATAGGGAAGCCTGAAACTTTAGGTAGGTTTGCGATGGTGTTTATTTATGAATTAAGTCTTCAGTCGTGTCCTCGAGTATTCCGAACCCCCCAAAAAAGTGTTTTGACCAAGGGACGTGTTCCGGAAACTCAACATGAAGCGGATATGTCAAGGGCTGGAGAAGGGGCTTGGCTTGTCAGGAAGGGCAAGTATTCTCGACTTGGACAACTCACCACAACTCCTGTCGTGACCAAGGTTTTTTCTTGCCTGGTGGAAAGACCAAATATCAACAAGCCTGTGTGGGAATTATGGGGGTGCTTCAACATTTTGGGACCTTCCCACAATGCTTCGGATCCTTTTGTTGCGTGTTTAATTACAACCCTCCCAAATACTTGGGCCAAGAGGGGTCGGCAACCAGTAAGTGCAGAAACCCTCTTACCACTCTTTGCTCTCTCGAACCCCGAAAGCCGTTAGCAAAGCACTTGGTTTTTGCAGGCACCCACGAATGAACAACTCACTTCTTAACTTGGCCGAACACCCCCTACTCCGAAGACCACCCTTTTCTACAGTATTTCTTGCCAAACCTGGCTTTCCAGTGACCCAGTGTCAGACCTCCTTTTTTGGTTGCAGGTTTTACAAAGTTTCCCTGGTTACCTACTATAGTGGCCTGCCTGGAAGCACAGGGCTACACAAAAGCGACAGGCGTAGGGACCCTTGGCACACCTGCCCCTCGGCTTTGCAGTCCACTACCTCTTTTTTTTAAGTACAGGATCGACCCCATACCCCACAAAAAAAGCGGGTCTTGGGTGGTTGCGGGGGTAGGCCCCCTACTCTCCCCGGTGCGAAGCCCATCGCTTCCCCTTCGCTCGCCTGAGCAGTGGGTGCAGGGCGTCGTTGTCGGAGGAGCCCAGCTGTGTCCAGCAGTCCAGCCAGCCGTTGCCGTAGAGCTCAGCGGGCGCCGTCGCCGTTTGGGCGGCCAAAGACGGGTTTCAGGGGACCCCTGTTTGTTCTAGGGGTACCTTCCCCATTCTTTCCAGGGATCCTTCTTTTCAGGAACCCATCAAAAACCCAGGGGAAACAGCCGGTTTTTTGAAAAGAACGATGGTTGAAAAGAATGGGGAATCAACCCTAGATTTGTGGCTTTGGAAGGGAAGCCATAAGGAAAACCAGCCTGTTGGAGGCTCTCATGAAAAGACACACTTCCATTTGGAGGTCTTTTTTTATGGGTACCAGTTGTGGGTTGATGTTGAAGGGGCATCGAAGGAAACCAGCCATTGTGTGGGCACCCGGTCCTCTATTATAAGACACAGCCGTTTGGGTATGGGTCAAACTACCCCCTACTCCCAAATACCCACTTGTTTTAGGGTAGTTTTATTGGATAATCAGGTTTCTCTAGGATAAATGAATACCTCCTTAGTTATTCAAGGGTCGACACATGCCCTAAGAAGAAAGCCAGTATTGGGTATCAACACCAACCCCTAAAATGGATATAGATTTCCCACTTCTCCCTTCAAACCGCCTTGAAAAGGGGTACCCTCCAAATCAGAACCCTGAGAGAATGAGCACGCCAAAATACGCCGAACGGAGGGGCAACCAGGCGCCGCTCACAGCTCGTTTCACGCCTTTTGTTGGGAATCGGAACCCCCCAAAGGGTCGGTTTCGCCTTACCAAGTGCTTCCAGTTACCATGGTAGGTAACCCTAGAGGTAAAGCCATGATGTAAAGCCTAGAGGAAGCCACAGCTGGTTACCTATTATAGTGGTTTGCCTGGAAGCACTGGAATAGGTGTCCCTTTGACACCACAAAAAGGCGGCACCAAGTCCCAAAAAAAGACGAGCCCCCCATATTGCTGGACACTCCCCTTAAAAATACGGGGCCACAGAATTGCAAGCCTGCTCTCCCATCAGAATTTTTTGGCTCACTGGCACCCTTCGGTGATTTGGCTCGGTGGTTTGGTGGTTTGGAGGTTGGGTTTGGGTGGCTCTACAAGAACTGGGGGCTATCCCCAAACCTCCAATCCAAACCACCAAGGGGTTGCAGTTCACCTTGACTTTGGACTATCAGGACCCTACTTGCTAGAGGACCCCTCTATAGACCATTTCCTTGCTAACAGGGAAACCACCCCTGATTTGTAGTGTCAGTCCCGGATTGATTCGAGGTTGACATTGCCTTCAAAAATAGGTACCACTGCAAAACGCCAATGAGTGTGTCTCTTGTTGACGGGTGCCCCGTTTCTCTGGTTTTAAAGGGAACAATTCATGGAAGCCGCATTTTGGAGAAGCACCTAAAACAAAAAACGACCCCCCCCCCCAATTTAAAGGGAACCATTAATGGAACACAACATTTTGGAGGGGTACACCTGAAAAAAAAAACACCTGAACTCGTTTGCTTTCTGGAAAACCAATCAAAGTTGGCAAACAGTTAAGTCCCAACATCCAAGCAAAAAGCAACAAAGATTATGGGTGTGTGTTTGGGGTCACAAAATGTTCAACCGGTGGAGCTTGAATGTTCCAACGTCCAGAAAGAGTCTAGACTTCTGAGAGGGGGAGGGGCTAGAAACTGGAATAGCCCAGGCAGTGTCCACTAACCAGACAAAATATGCTGTATTTACCCTCTATAGTTGTTCCATGGTAGTTCCACTGTTGCTTGGGAGGGTACGCCATGCTTCCCTGCGAGGAGTGGCTTGAGGGTTGAGGAAACCATCTGTTCAAGTTGTTCAGCCCCCGAACAAGAATCGGAACCAATTCTTTTCTGGTTGACCATTCCTTGTTTGACGTTGAAGGGTTGCTTCGCCTGAACTGGGAGCCCAGGCCAGTGCTCCGAAGCGGTCGTCTTCTTCGAAGCGGGGCTGGCGCTTCGGGTTTGCGATCGATCGAGCGAGCGACGAGGGTAGAAGCTTCACATGGAGTCTCCCTCTGACCCGACATAAAAATGGGTCAATGGCCAACCATCATTTGCATGGATACCTGGAGTCTCCATGACCCTTAAGAAATGGTCAGTGACCCCATTATTTTGAGTAATGACCAACCATTTTGGATAATGACCAACCATTTTTTTCGGGTCGTGGAAGCTCCAGGTAGATTAAATGGCTACCTTGACCCTCAAGCTACTCATAGAAAAGGGATAATGCAATCACCCCCCCAAAGTAGAATAGGTGGTGTCCCCCTTTGTTCAGGGTAGTTTGAGGGTCTAGGCATGTCAAAGCAGTGGTTTCTTTTGGCTTTCCTTTGCCCTATTGCACCACCCAAAAAGGGCACTCTCAACAAAACACTACGATGACCTTTTTCGGGCTGGTTTGAAGGGACAACAAAACGGAAGCCGCCATTTGATTGTTCCGTTTTTCTTTTTTTCTTTTATTTTTTTGGGGGGGGCAATTGACATACCCACGCTGGTTCATCAAAAAATCTGGGAACCCCCCCCCCCCCCCCGGCAAAAAAAAACAACAATGGTTGGTGTCCTATTGCTTTGCTTTCAAAACCGCTACCTTTAGTCAATTCTTCATGTGAGCCACGGACAAAACTACGTAAGTTTGCCCATGTTTGCCGAACAGGCCAGAGGAATATTGGGTTTCCCCACTGTGGGAAATTTGGGTTGTCCCCCTTTTCAGGACAGGCACTATGGGTGAACAACACTTGGACCATAGGATATGCCCTACTTTACAATAGTGCCTTGCTGTGCGCAAACTGGCATGCTTATGATCTGACCAATTTTGGACCCTGACTGTCTCCGGGACATTAAACCCTTGCCAAAACGCGCATTTGGCGCCGGCGAATGGGACAACACGTTATTTGGCCCCTGGAAATTCCCAGGGGTGCTCAGCTTAGGCCCTTTCGAGCTCAACGTCTTCGACCTCAGATCTAGGAACCGCGTGTAAGACGTGAACAATAAACGCAAGGGAGGGTAAGCCTTAGGACCGGTACGGCTAAAAGTGACCCAAGCTCGTTGTCGCCAGATCGATCAGATCCGGTCGATTCGCTTGCAAGTTGGCTCAGAGCAAGCCACCCCGTTCAGTACCTGAGGATGGCTTTTGGGAAGCAACATTTGGAAGGTACCAAGGGACCCTCCGCGACATGGATGCTTAGTTGGATTCCAGAAAATGGCCAAGAGCCAGCAGGACAAACAGAAGGCCCCGAAGAGCGGGTAACGATCTCCCGAAATACAGCAACTTCCAGTGCCTCAAGGGCGTCTAAAAATGGGCACCTGAAACCCAGTGCTTCCAATCATAGGTAACAAAAAAAAACATCATGAACCTAGAGGTAAGAAATCCAAAAGGGTTACCCGCTGTGGCAACTAGAAGTACTGGGAAAAAACTACGGCTCCTTCCGGTTCTCTTTGAACCGAACTCACGTCCCCCGGATGCCTGCGCCCCCTTTGTGAGACCGAGAGGTGGCAACAAGTCGCTCAAAGGGGGTGGTTTGTATAAGCCACCGACTGCAGAACCATTTGAAGGATGTCATTTCAAAGGTATCCAGTGCTCACCGGAAGTACAAACCACAAACTCAAAAAGGGAGCCTATATCAATGAGGTTCCTTGGCGGGTTTTCGATCCTGTCAATCTTCTAGCTGTACATTCCCCGTTCTCTTCAGGTCTCTTCAGGGAACCTCCTCTTCAAAATTGGCCAAACCGGAAAAATGGGGTGGTTGGGTGAAGAGAATCGGACATCAATCCTTACATATGTGGTAAGCTCTTGTTATATCTAGGACTTACAACCATCCTAAGTGCAGGCTACAGAGCACTAAACTAGTTGTCACCAGGGTTCCATCTCAATCTGCGTCTAGGGGTTGATTCCCCGTTCTTTTCAACCATCGTTCTTTTCAAAAACCATACATTTTCCCTGGTTTTCTAAAAAGAAGGATCCATGGAAAGAATGGGGAAGGTACCAGTAGACCTTTTATCCACCTCCCAATTCAACTCCGTCCCCCCAGACCCTCGCTTGGGAAAGCGCCCACCGAGTGTCCCGGCGTTGGATTCGACTTTCCGCATGTCAGGGCGGACGGGCTGGAGCGTGTTCGGTCGGTTCTGGGTTCCCTAAAACAGATGGGCAAGCCAGTGCTTGGAGGTTCAAGCAACTTCCCTGGGGTTCAAAACCACCGTTAAAAGAAAGGTAGTTAATATAACCTGCATCATTTTCCAAAGGAGTCTCATCATCCAAGCTGGGTAACAATAAGTACATGATTCTAACGCAGGAAATTGATGTGATTGTCCCAGCCAAGTTAGTCGACCATCCAAGCGGTAGGCAAAAAGGGATCACTGGGCAGGGGCCAATTTGTAGACTTCCAAAGCTGGCAGTTAAAAAGAAAAACCCACCAGTGAGCTGCATCTTTTGAAGGGGAAATCCAGTAAGCGCTGAAGGATGCCAAAGCTATGGGTGTGTCTTTTTTGGGTCCCTGTCTCTCTGGCTGAAAAGGATACCAAGAGGAAAACTACCTTTTGGCGGTTCCCCCCCGCAAAAAACAATCAAAAAAACAAACTATATATATATATATATACACTATTGGAGGATATCCCAGGTTTCCTTGACGAAAATCCTAACCCTTAGGTTTTAGATCATCCTTGGCAGAGGCGGCTGCCAGCGTTCTC
Source organism: Effrenium voratum (assembly GCA_963377175.1). Taxonomy (NCBI): domain Eukaryota; class Dinophyceae; order Suessiales; family Symbiodiniaceae; genus Effrenium; species Effrenium voratum. Next base: position 322,254 of record CAUJNA010003710.1, on the reverse strand, counting down.
AAGGCCTAGCAGCTGCGGCAAAACGATGTGCTAAGCCTCCACAAGCCGATCTCCGGCCCACTCCAACGGCTCCCATGCTCGTCTTGAAGCTGCTGCCACGGTAGCAGCTGCTCATTGCGAGCCGCAGCTGGTTGAGCAGCTGGTTGAGCAGCTCGTTCAGCGCTGCTCCTGGTTAAAGCAGCTCGTTGCGAGCTGCTGCAGCTCGTTGCTGCTGATTGTGCTCGTCGCTTGCATGGCCAAGCGCGCACTGCGCTGATTCTCTATGACATAGTACCGGAGTACCAAGGGACTTGAAATGGCGAATCGGACTTTGTCTGGGTTAGTGGAAAACACCAAACATTAAGAGCCATGCGATGCACCCCCTTTAGCTGGTTTTCAAGGAAAACTCAAGGAAAAGGTCCAAAGGGAAGCATGGAAGCCGGAGAGAGCCAGACAACATGGCTGCAAACTGGCACTATAGTAGGTAACCAGGGGAAACCATGATGTAAACCTAGAGGTAGCCATACGTGGTTACCTACTTTCGTGGTAACTGGAAGCACTGCATAAGGCGACTCTTTTCAGGCGACCGCTTCCATGCAAATCATGGCATGGTGGTGGGAATCAATATGTGGATTGAAAGGAAGTTCAAAGGGAAACCTCTGAATATGAGACATCCTCATTTGACACACCCATCCTTTCTGTGACAGAACGAGTCATTCCCATGACTCGGGTGTTCGCTAAAGAAAGCAATTTGGTGGCGCAATCCACTTGTAAGTCCATGTGTAGTTATGCTTGTTAGCGGGTCATAACCCCTGGCGAATCCAAGTACTTTACTAGGTCCTCCAGTAGAGAGGTTAGAATAAGGGTACCCTTTTTTCTGTAGTCTATTTTAGTAGGGGGACCCTCCCCCCCCCAAAAAAAAAGGTGAGAAAGGGCGCTACTGTGGAACCTAGTTTATTACCTTCAAGGGACCGTCGAAATAGCACCCTTGAGGTTCTCAGGGCCCCACTCCCAGGATTTGACGGAAAGACAACAACCCGGCTCCATGCAATAGCTTGCCAGGGTTAGCCCCAAACTTGTCCTCAACGGAATCCCCAAGATTGGATTAAGAGGTAAACATACGAGAAAACCCTTTTCCGAGTTGTCTGGCGTGATTTGTGTACCCGAGCCTTTGGGGAGGAATCCCTAGTCCCAATCTGTCCACAACAAGACACCAATACAAGCCAGCATCATCTGTCACAAGCAATTCGGATTTGTTTACTCCTTTACCATAGGAAATGTATGGGAATATATAATGGCATGCCTTGCACCCATGAAACAGGTGGACTGGAAACTGTCAGCCAAATTCACAAACTGAGCCGATTGCCAAGGGGAGCGAATGATGAAAAACGCACAACAAACGGGACAAGCTAGGAACTCGGAGACCTTCTCGCTCTCTGAAGTACATTGCTAAGGGCTCCCCTACCTCCGTAACCACCCAATACCCGCCTTGTTTAGCTGGTATCATGTGAGCCCTCTAAGCAGGCAGTTACAATGGAAAACCAGTGCTTTCCAAAAATACCATTAAAATAATTGGTATTTGGAGGAGGGGGCATATTTCCCCAACACCTCAAGGAAACACTAAATTTGCAGAAAAACTGAAAAACTGACGAATTTCGCTGGAACCTTGAAATGGAAGCCGACTGGTTGGGGTTTGCATTGAAGAACCAAGGGCGCATTTTACGGCAAAAATTGTCCGTGAAAGAAAGGAAAAAAACACAAGACAATCCATGTACAGTAGTCATGGGTCAAATGTTGGTATACTCACTTCCTGAGTGGATTGGCACGCCAAAATGGTATTTACCACCAAAATTGTCTTCTAAAGCCTAAAGCCCAGGAACTCAGGAAGTGAGTTCCTAAGTTCCTATATGCATTTTCTGGGAAAAGACATGAATATTTGTCCATGAAAGTGGCATCAACAAACAAAGCAAGTTCACTTCAATGGGCCCCAGCACCAGTTTTTTTAAAACCCACGGGGATCGAGAAAGCAAGCAACGGCCTTAAGCAAACAAACATCGTCTTCAAAGGGATGGTGGTCATGCGCCTGGAAAGTAACTCAAGGCTGTGGGTTGTTTGGTGAAAATGATGCTGGTTCTTCCAAGCATTATTTCTGAAGGTGATGCGCGCCTTTCCCACATTTGAGCCCCAGGTCAGTCAGAATAGAAAACTGGTATTGAAATGTTCTACCCAGAACCATAAAAGAATCAAAAAGGCGGCTGCACCCCTTTATAGTTGGGACTATCCCTTGCTAGCCTTTATCTACCCAGGTTTAGATTGTGGTTCGTTTCAGGGGGTTGTCCTATACTGTATTCCTTTGCCCGGGATTGGGCCCTTGGGCCGCACTTGCGCAGCACTTGCGCGGACTTGCGCGCGCGCAGTGTCGCGGAAACTCGGTTTCGTTGACCTCGGTTTGCAAAGTTTTCGTGTGGATTGCGCGCGAGCTTTTCTCAGCAGTGTGTTTGTCGTTCACACAGCAACCCATGAATCTCTTCCCGCTGAGGTCGCTGCCAGCAAGTCTAAGCCAGCAACATACTCTTGACCCAACAGAAAGGACAGCAGGCTCTGCCACCCAGCTTGGACACGGCCTGACAGAGTGAAAGTGCATGTTGCGGCTGCCTATCCATTCCTTAAACTGCGCCGCTAAGGACATCCGAGACAGCATATGGCTAGATGTCTTGCTGGGGCTTCTTGTGCTTGCGCGCAACTTGCGTGCGGCTTGCGCGGATTTTGTCATGTCAGTTGCTGATTGTTGAAGTCATGACCGCAGAAGCTTTGGCTTCGTTTGGCGTCTGACTGAAGCGAGGCAACATCAGTACCGGCAACCCTTCAACACTGTAACCTTGCGCGTCCCTTGGGTTGCAATTGCGCTCCTTGCGCGCTCAGCTTTTCACAACTGTTACTTCTCCCCGTTCGGCGATCATTAAAACCGAAGATTGGGGTTTTAGGACGGCCCTCTGTGCTTGAGAGCCATCTGAAACGGGTCTCACTTTTTGTGAAACTAGTCCTAGCAAATCTTAGCCAACGTTCACATGGTTCCTCGCCAATATTGGCCAACGCTCCACCCTAAGTCTAGAATGTAAATATTGTTTGTTGCTCATCATGTTGGTAACATGGTCCCAAACGCTGACCCACTCATGGAGGACACTCCAATCAAAAGGCAGCGCTGAAAGCATCGCAGGCGCACGGCCTCTACCGGTCGCCGCGTCTCCGAAGGGACGCTGTCGAAATACCTCCCGCGCATTTCGAGCAAGCACAAACCTCGGCATACCCCTTAAGGCTTGAGTTGCCGAGTACACACAACAGACCCCAAAATACTCAAACCAGCCCCAAGAGTACTCCTGACCACAGAAACACCGATCCAGGTGCTGGAAACACCTTACCCCTTACAAGGTTGCACACTAAACCTGAGATGAAAGCCAATGGCCAATAGTGGGCCCTTTTTCCTCCACAGGTAACCGTCCTTGAGTTTCAAAGGGTGGTTCCCTTGGTTGCCTACACAGGTAACTGGTATGGGGAGACAAACATCTGAGGTTGGGGGCTTGATCCGCAGGAGTGGGGTGTCTCAAATGGGTCTGGCTCAAAATTTTCAAGACCTGGGGCAAGCCGCGGGTTTTAGTCTTTGGCTCCATTTACCAAGGTGCCATTTTGGTACCAGTTTTTTGAGCCACAGACAAATTTGTGGACACCGATTTCAGGGCCCAAGGGAAATGTTCCAAACCTTCGACAAACGAACAAAGGAGGATACGGAAGGAGTGGAGGTATGGGGGGATTCCCTTGGCGCCAGTTCCCATATCAAACTTAGTCAAGGTGCATTTTGAAGGGGAATTCTCCCGTCTCCCTCGTTCCCACGATATCCCTGCTAGTTGGCTTCCCTGAAAACCACCTCGGCCGTAGCCACGGCAATGGAAAGCCCTTCTCAAGACACTCAGGCAAATGGATGGAAGAGGTGATGGCTCTTTTGGCGCCTTCTGTCCGGCAATCTGGCCCAGTCTGCGGGGGTTGAAGTCCTGCCGCCGCGAGGGCAGCAGCAAGACGCCGCTCTCTGTCAGTTTTGCCTGCAGCAAAAAACACCACTTTCCTTTTCAAGGCTGGTTCCCTTGGTTACATACTACTCGGGTAAGTAGGTTGGGTCCGATCGACTTTCACATCTCGTTTTGCGCCCGGATCGCTGGAATCGGCAGAAACCCACCGAGTAGCTGCAACCCTGGTCATGGTCCTGAGTTCGTTCACAAAGAAGGTGGTTCACCCTACAACTACAAACAAAACTTGGATATTGCCCCAAATAGGGCTGTGTCCCTTTTCAGGGTACCCAGTGGATTCATTTACCTGTACAGGTAACCAAGCGACCCATATGAGTCACAATCAGAACCCGGTTTGAAAATGGTCGACCCTGTAAAGAATTCTGAAGGCGGATATCCGCAGCTATTTGTGGCGAAAAGGTTGCCCCTTACCAACCTTCATCTATCCCCGGGTTTTGACTGTGGTTCGTTTCACATCATTTTGGGTAGTGACCAACCATTTTGGGGGGGTCAATGGAGACCCCTGGATCCCCATTTCTTCGAGCACTCCCCGACGTCCACGCGCCTCCGCAAAGGCGCCGGCCGGCGGCTGTCGGAGCCGATGAGGCCCCAGGACTGCGGGGCTCAGCTTCCGGGGCGACTTCGAAGTTCCGAACCGGGATCCTTCTTGAGGGTGCGTCTTGTTGAGGGTAAGGAAAGGCCTCCATCATTTTGGGGGAGTCCCCTCAGAAGTTGAGTAGCTAGCTGTTCCTAGCTGTTCTCTCCTTCTGAGCCTGAGAAAATGGTTGGTCCTGACACAAGATGGGGTCATTGACCCATTTTTAAAGGGTCGTGGAGACTCCAAGTATGTCCATTGACCTTCTGACTTCCAAGATGAAGAAGTGGGTGGGTGCGTCGTTTACTACGGGTAACCAAAAGGAAAAGCCATCGGCCCGGGGAGTCCCCTAAAACACGCCCTTGTGTTGACACTCTCCGGAAACTAAAGCCGGAAACTGAGGAATTGTTTCCTCGGCCAGAAGGCTACCAAAAAGGCCTTCACGAAGGAAGCAGGGTTGGCTTTCTTCGGACCATCCTAAGCTTGCTGAGGTACTGTCGACCGCGGATGAATAACCCACCCTGGTTGGTTATTTTTGGATTTGTGGGGAATTATCACCCTGGCTATGAAGCTGGTGTCTGCTTGGCCGCTTTAAGCAACCCTCTCATGGTCCTTGCAGGATCTTGGGTTTGGGAAGTGTTTCCATTTGACTTGGTTTCCAAAATACTGGTCCATTTGTGTTTCCGCCCCAATGGCGTCTGGGTTCCTTTTTGGCTTCACTTTAGCTACCAACCAAAATGGCAAAATGTGGGCTTTTCCGCCCGTTTTGACTGGTCCCACTATTTGACCATGGTCAAAACTATCCCCCTTGCTTCCATCTGCTTGGGGGGATGGGCCAACTGCATGTCCAGCCTTACCAACCCCGAAACAGCGAAGTGCCACAGAAGCGCTACCCTTGTATTGGGAATGCGGACCAGGTAGCTGTCTCAATTAGTGGGAAAGTCATCTTAATTGTGTTACCTGATCATCCCACACAAACTCTAAAATGTTAAGTGGGGCCATATCTGTTTGACTTTCATGGGGACTGTAGGCAGCTTGTATACCGATCATGGCGGCCAACTCTTCCCTGACATAGTTCCATACATGGGGATCCCATCCCAAAGAAGGTCGCTGAACCTGAAAAACTTCCTGTATTGAAGGCATGGAAGGCTTGGACCCCTCTGCAAAACTTAACTTTTTGTGGGTCCAACGGAAATTGCACTTCCCAAAAAGTTAAAGTTCAAAGATCCAACCACATAGCCATAAAGAATCTGTATTATATTGCTTCGTTGGGTTCACTGCCATGAGCTAGAATTGATGCACTTCAGACATAAGGCCAGTTTTTTATTCACATGCTTCGAAAAAGGAACATGGAACCTGAATGAGAGTCCCTGGTACACGAATAGAGTTTTCCAAGGGGTTTGCTGCAGGTTTCGTGATTTTTGATAAAACGGCAACCAATCATTGCCATCTGAAACAAGGAATATGAACAACAACCTTATGAGGTTTACCCCGCCAAAACACACACAACCAACCAACCAACCAAACAAATAAACAAACCACCAACCAACCAACCAACCAACCAACCAACCAACCAACCAAGCAAGCAAGCAAGCAAACAAACAAACGAGCAAGCAAGCAAACAAACACTTATCTGCAAAGGATGCCAAGTGGGGCTCTAGGCTCGCCGACCCCACGTGCGGACCTCGAGCCATCGCATGCCCGGCCTCATCCCACTTTGGCCGCCTCTTCTTCTTAGGCGTGTTTTGCAGCCTGGGACATAGGCGTGGCGACGGGGGCACCGGGAGTCTCCCTCTGACGTTTGAAAAGCGGTTGGTCATGTCCCAAAGTGAAGGGGGCATGACCTCATTTTCAGTAAGTTATGGTTGATTTGGCCATGGGTTGCCATAACCGTCCATTGTGGGGTGGATGAACATCCATTTGCCAGCTATTTTGACGTCCACCAGGGGTGGGTTTTGACCCACTGCCATGTTCAAAGTGAAGGGGTCATGAGCCCATTTGTCAAGGGTCAGAGGGACACTCCAGGTACTGATTCTCAATAGTGTGGTTGATGAACTACCATAGTCTTGCAATTTTCTGCCAGTGCCTTAGGACCCCACTTAAAAGCAAATTTTGGATACAGCTCTTTTGCGGCTCCCTGCTCTTGCTCCTTCGGTATCCAGGGCGAATGGATCGGATGCTTCTAGGCTCAGCCTGGAGACTTTGTGGGAAAAAGGGAAGTGGACCACCATCTCCTGGGGTGTTCAACATACTGTGGATGAAATCCTGCACCACCTAAGAAGCCATGGGAAAACAAGGTTTGTCGGTATTTACAGGGGAATCATCATTCCAGGGTTGCTTAGGTGGTGCAGGATTTCGTCCACCCACAGTAGGTGTCCTTTTCGTAAACAAACATAAATACATAGACGGCACCGGTTTCTTGCTTTTCTGAAAAGGAACAAGCCTGCCACCAATGCCCTCTATGTTTCAGCCAAACTGACCAACAAATGACCTAAAAAGCCCACCTATGGTGCTCAACCAACTTACCAAATGCAATGGTTTAGCACCTGGCCGTGGCAGACTTTTTGCACCTTGACCAAAACTGGACCCAATCAGGGAAAAGGTTGACAGGTCAACGGTCGATTCGCTTTGGGCGGAGGATTAGTGCCTGAAATCAGCTTCCCTCCAAATTGGTGGTCTGATTTGGTGGTTTCCCATTGGCCCCACAAGAACCAGGGGGGTCAAATCTAAGCCCAAACCAATAATAGAGGGTAACCTGTTGAAACTTCACCAACAAAAAGTGCATTTCAAGTTCCGGAATCTCTTCGAACTGACATCCCTTCAAAGGGAACCGCTTCCGGGATGTGGCGATTGGGGAGAACCGCAGCCTTCGACACCTCAGACTTTGGATGATTTGCCCGTGGCTGATTCTTCATGCAGCTTATCCAAGGGGGCTCTTTCTCCATATGTATACTGTATATATATATATGCGTATGTATGTGTATATATATATATATACGCATATATATATATATATGGTACCCCCCATGGACCCTGGTTTGATGCGCTTGACCTGCATTTCCCAATTATTCATGCATTGTGTTGCTCCTTGCATATACATTTATGTGCCCCAAAATCAATAGCCTCATCTGCACCGACAGGAACGCCTGGAAACCGAAGCGAAAACACCTGACTCGACCTCCTTCAGGTTACGCATCCAAGCCTTTTCTTCACACGCAGGAAAATTGAGACTTGGACCTCCACGGGCTTGGAAAAAACATGTGACACATGTGCGCAACCCTGCTACCATGAGAACCCAAACCCATCTTTGTTGTAGGTTCCATGTGATTTGCCCTTCTTGGATGAAGACATCAAACGTTCCCCTTCGTTTTCAACCACCGACCACGCTTGGCATGTGCCTTGCCCAACTCGCGAGTGACCCGAGTTGCGGCTGGACCGCCGCGGAAATTTCTCGCCGAGTCGCCACTGCGCAGTGGTCTGGCCGATTTCGGCGAAATCAGGTCGAACCCACGAAGGGCCCGTTGGCACCCAGTTTCTCGGTTACTTTATTAGCTCCCCTGTTAAAAAAGTTTAGCTTTTAGTGGCTTAATGGAAAACCCATTAGTTGGCAAAAAGTTAAAGTCCAAACATCCAAGCAAAATGCACCAAAGCTTTGATGAAAGGCCGAAATCCGCAAACACGTGAGGTTGGCCAAAAGGTCCTTTGCATGGGATGGCCATTGGGAAAAAAACCGCTAAACAGACGATATTTCCCTAGAAGAGTTGACTAAAGTCATTTCGGGGCCAAGAATGTTGATCAACCCCATACCAAGGGACCCGAGGAAAACATGGTTTGACTACAGCGACAAACCCAAGTTGCCATACTTGAAGGGGCGATGGGGTGCTTAAGCGGGTAATAACCATGGTTATAACCCACTTACCGGGGTAAGTCTCCGTTCAGTGGGATATAACCAGGCTTACTAGTCACTTACTAAGTGCCCGATCGCCCCTCTAAGTACTCAAGCAAAAGGTATGGCTTTCGCACCTGGAGGTTCCCGCTAAATGGGCTTTCCATCCATGCGCTAGCTGGTTATTGCTCAATATGATCCTGCTGTTCATCGGGTGAACTATCATACTTCACCCATCAAAACTCAGGGATTGTGACGAAAGAAGAGTCATGATGGGTTTCCGGTTGCAAACGTACTTGGTAAGGCCCCGTACAGCTTACCCAGAAACATGTCAACTACATCCAATATAACAACATGCAATGAGAACATGTCCATATATGTTTTGCGTGGCTCACTTCCTGCGTGAATGGGCGTGTAAAAAGGAGTCCACAGACTCAGGAAGTAAGACGCGTATCATAATATATATATATATGTATATAGAAAAGCATATTTATATATATATATATATATATGTATATAGGCAAAACAACATACTTCAAAGGTCGAAACTAAGGCTTTAACTCAGGGACAACCCCGTAGAAAACTCGCTGCAATTTGATATTGAATTGTATACATATGTATGTATATCTACATGTCATGAACATATTACCGCAACAAAACAACAGGGACCAGGAAACTCATAAGGACTCCAGGATCAACGAAGAATACAAAGATTTCCTCCCTCTTTGCAAGGTTCACCTTTTGCCCAGTGCATGACCTGAGCCTCCCATGGAGAACCCTTTCAACAAAGCCTGTTTGAAGGACCCAAGCCCAATCCGGAGCCTTTGAGTGCAACGCGTTTTTAGCGGAGAAGCTCGGAATGCAGCGTTCAAGAATAAATACATCCTCAACCAAACTCACCTTGATTCACAAGGAGACCCTCCAAATCAACTGGGCCGCTGGGCAATATGATTTTCAACAGAAAGGTGATCCATTCAGCAACCCTGTTTTTCCGCTCACTTCCTCAACAAAACACTCCAGGTCAACGTGGGCCCCTTTTCCTCGTCAACATATCCCAGACCAGCGGATCTCCAAAAGAAACAAGAGTCGACTTGATTATTTTTGGTCGGTTGATTCAAAAGAGAAACCTGCAACCAAAGGCAAAAGACGCATGTTCAACGGCAACATCAGAGATCTTTACTTGCATTAGACTTAGGCCCAGTTATAGAATGTGTACTCTTTGAGTCACTGGTAAAATGCAAAATGTATCCTAAGTCTAACCCAGTTTATATGGCCGTGGGTCAAAACCACTGGTACCATTTTGGGGTAGGCACCACCCATTTTAGAACCTATTTTAGTGGGGATTGGAGGAAAACATCTCCTCCCGAACTCCCGGACGCTCCCCTGCCTCGTCCATGCCTGCAAGCTGACGCAACATAGTCAGAGATCCTTACATAAACCTGAACATTGCCTTGTCAATGGTGGTTTCCCTGCAATTTGGTGTGGAAAAAGCCATGGTTCAAATGGTTGCAAAATGGAGATCTGTTAAGGAGCCCTGAGAATATTGCTGTGGATAAACAAAACCCACTTCGCACCAGCTGGTATCATCCAAAAACAAATCAGGTCCTCTCTACTCGAGGATAGAATAAGGGTACCAACTTTTTGCTGTAGTCTATTTTAGTAGGGGAACCCTCCCCCCAAAAAAGGTAAAAGGGCACTACTGGGAGACCAAGCAAACATGGAACCTGAAACGGACCACCTGTAAGGCAATTTTCTTCCAGCAAGGTCCCTCTTTCATGTTCCATGATTGTTTGGGAAGGGTAGGCGTCCTGCCTGAGTATTTAAATCGTATCCCATAATCCCATCCTCAAGTATGTGCCCACAAGGCACCAACCAAGGCAACAAAAACAACATGCGAGAGAAGGAGTTGGTGCGACCGGGCACTGGGCACTCCTCGCAATCCGGATGGCACACCAACATCTCACATCAATTTGAAACGGACCACCACAAACTGATACAGTAGGAGGGACCCACCCAATAACCGATACCCCGATACCCCAATACCCAAGCAGTTGATGTCGTCCATTACTCACAAAGAATGTACAAAACACTATCTACTGCACAAATCAGAATAAGAATCTACCTGAAAAAAGCCAGCCTGTTATAACAAGCGGTAGGTTTTCTGTGCTCAGTTCTCGTTCTTTTGGATTTTCCAGGTAAGCACCTGTAGAATCGATGCTTTCTCACTTAAGGAAATGGTATATCGTCCATACTACAAGAGGCTCCCTCACAAAAGGTCTGCGTGCGTCTCAAAATAATGGCACAACTGTTGGCTTCAAATCTGCAAATTTGCCCAAGCCTTCCCCAGTTGCCCAGTGGAAAACGCACGGGAAGCGTTTCTTGCGGGGATTGATTCCATTTGTGGGGGGCCGAACCGAGACCACTGAACTGAGACTTCTAAGCCACTACCCCTTCATGAACATTGGCACAACCACAATGTGGTATACATACCAAACCCAATTTTGGGGGGCGTACCCTACAATCCTGGATTCGGCAGTGTTTTGCTGTGCCTTTACCAGAACATTAGAAGGACGCCACCAACGCCAGCTGCAGGAAAACAATTGTACTCCCACTGTGCAAGCATCAGGCAGTTTGAAGGGTCACAAGTTTTGTTGGAGGGCGCACAAAATGTCATTTCCATTTTTGTGTGGGGCCACTTCGATGCTTTGGGACGAATCGCTAAACGGTTTTCGTGTTCCTTGGGGGACTGACAACCATGGTACATCGGCTGCAACTAGGGCAACACTAACCACTTAGCGATTCGTCCCAGGCCATCTAAGTAGTCGGGGTTGATCAATATTCCTGGCCCAAAAATTAGTTTGGGTAACTTTCTCCGTGTTGGAAAAAACATGTTTTAGTGGTTGTCCCCGATGGTCATCCCATGTTGTACCGGACCTTTAGAGCACCCCCCTACTTAGATGTTGTGAGACTTAGCAGTCTGGTCAATAACCCTGGTTGTAGGGGACTTACCACCATGCTAAGTGGATTGCAACTGAGCAAAAGCCAACGACTTGGCTAAAACTTTCAGACCATCTAAGTAGACTCTCCATGACCCATTAAAAATGGGTCCATGACCCCATTATTTTGGGTAATGACGCCATTGGAGACTTAATGGGCCCGCCCCATTATTAGGGGGGTGTTCCCCCCAAAAGTGGTCTGAATCCCCACAAAAAAGGGACACCCCCCAATCAAAATCAACAAGGGGTTTATTCATCCGAAGTTAACATTATTCCCGCCCGCCTTGCTCGAAGGCTAGGGCATGCTCCTCCGCGTGCTGCCAGGCCTTCTGGAGGGCCTCAAGCGCCCACACGCCCCCCAAATATATATATATATATATATTCATATTTATATATATATGTGCTTTTTGAGGCGGGCTCCCAAAATCGTGTTCCTTTTGGTTGTGGTGTTCCTTTTGGTTTCTGTTTTACACCAACACCAAAAGGGCACCCTCACAAAAAGAGACCTCCACAGGCGTTTTTCCGTACCGTGCTGTCCGTTGGCTGCTGAGAAACCGTCTTTCCGGAAACAGAAGCGGATTTGCTGGTTGTTTTGAGACACGAGTGAATTGGAAAGAAGACTCCCTGGAAAGAATGCGAGGTCACAGCTGACCTGCTTTGTGAATAACAAGAAGAAACACCGAACAATATTGTTCTTGCACCCGAAGAGAAACTATGTGTGATGTAAGCAAGTGAGACAAACCAATCAACTTGCTGGTGTCTTGTCGAGCGTGACAAAGAAGTATTTGAAACAGTTTTCAACTTTGCGAGTTGGCGTTGAATTCCATTTGACTGAAGCCAGGGGGTGATGCCCTTTCCTCCACCCACCCAGTGGATTCATGTACCTGTGTAGTAGGTAACCCAGTGCTTCCGGATACCACTATAGTAGGTTTCGGTTGCCCCTTCCGTGTTTGTCAAAATACGGACTCAAAATTGCGTCGTTTTCCACTTGGCCGACCAGCCCAAAAATGCGCACCTGGGGTCTCAAATTACCATCAAACAATTAAACACGACCCATGTTTTGGGGTGGGGGAAATCCCAGTTTTGTTGGCAGCTTTAGGGTCAAGGTACCTTTCTGGTCACCCAACTAAAGGGAAGCCAGCGAGAAGAACAAGTCAAGTTGAGACGATGTGTCCCACTTGGTTGACGTTGGAAAGGCAGCTACAATTTCAAATGAATTTCCAACAAAACCACAATAAGCACAAACGCAACATGTTTCCCAACAGCAACGCCCAGGCCCCCAGACATGGTCGTATTGGGGACCCCTTTTCAAGAAGCAACCTAGTGAAGGACCTTGTCCTGTTTTCAAGATCTTTGCAAAAAAAAACACCTGCAAAACCGCCCAAACAAAAGAGGACCCAAGGACCCAGGCAACGCGCGGGGGGCCCGGGCTTGGGGTCACTGAACAGCTGGGCCTTGGAGGCTGTAGCTCCTCATCTGGCGCCCGTAAGCAACACTGCAGCCATGCGAACGTGGGCGTTGGACCAGCTGCTCTCCCCCTTCCTCAAGGTGGCGCCATGCCAGCGGTCTCAAATCTCAGCGCTGGCCACGGCTGGCTGAGCTCCATCCAGGATGCCGTCGCATCAAAAACTCCGGCTTGCGCTCTCCACAACAATGTCGCGGCATGTCGCGGCAAAGGGGCACCCGAGTCCATGTTGCCTGAGCCCCATTAAGGTTAGTAAGGGGCAGTCCCAGCCAGAAATGGTTGCGGACATCCGTCTTCTTAATTCTTTGCATGGCTCTGGGCAGACCATTTTAATACCGGGTTTTGATTGTGACTCGGTTCTATAATGTAGCTAAGCAACAACTTCCAAGTTAGGCAGGTCGAACTGTGAATGATGGTTGCGAATGGGCGACCAGAGGTACGGACATGTCACCCTACTCAGATGCCCAGTGGCCATGGGAGAAAAAAAGGCCACCTTCTGGCTACCCGTCTTCCGTAGATGGCCACTGCCCTTTGTTTGGCTACCCCTCAGTTCACAATGCCCAGTGGCTATGGCAACAAAGGGCTACCCCAAAAAATGGTTGATGCAAGGGCGACAACCGTCGGGTCGGCCCGTCGGGACGCCCAGCATCCCAGTCTTGCTGCCGCAGCAGCTGCTGGATCTCCTATTGGCCGGCACAGGTCCGGCCGGTTTTCGACTTGAATGTTTGTTCACGTCAGGTGAGTAGGTTTTCGCTCCACATATGGGGTATTGCCCCTAATATGGGGTGGCTTAAATGCAGTCGATGCATTTGCCTGTATAGTAGGTAATGTTCACCCGGTATTAATCAACCAACCCCAGTTTATTATTCGGGGGGTATTCCCCTCCAAAATGGTCTGGTTCCCCAACCCCCAAAAAACCTTGATAAACCGGGGTTTACCAATCCGGGGTCAACGCTAGAACCATAGTTCCCCTCCCACCAATTAACATGGAACCGGACAGGGTGTTCCTTGAAAATGAAAATGGCCTTCCAGGACTCCCTGTCATGTCCCATGTTGATTGGTGGCATGGTATAAGTCAGCCGACCTCAGATGTTCCAGTACAAACCCACAGTTGTACCCCGCTAAGTGGGTTGAACACCCAAGTGCTCCGCTTTGTTGAAGGAGGAATCCAATTCTAACCCCGCGACCTTGGCGACTTTGCCCCTGCAAAAAGGTGAGCACTTTTAGGGTTGAGTGGGAACACACACGTGTTTCCAACGTGTCAAATGCTACAGATCCCACCACATGGCAGTCAAGCAACCTGTTCCAAGCTGCTTTGCTCAAGGGTCTGAGCCTACCCCTTTAAACATATTGTTCTAGCCAAGGATATTCCAAGCCCACTGTGCATGAGCGGCTCCACGGTTCCAAGAATGGCTGGAAGGTTGTTCCCAAACTCCCCCCCCCCCCGCCGCTGTTGCAACAAGTGACCTTGAAAGTTTTGGACCCATCTCCTGGGGTTGACCCCGCATGGTTACAAGTCATACCCGCTTACGTCGGTCGAATCCAAGTCAAGAGCCCGAAATCTGTGCTCCAACGTGGTTCATTTTCATGGGTACAAAATGTCACTTTGAAGGGGATCGTCTGCTTTGTGGCACAGAAATATGGAGGAGTACTTTGCAAGTGGTCGATAACCCTGGTTATAGGGGACTTACAGCCATGGTAAATGGGCTACAACTACTAGCTACTTACTTAGCTACCTAGCAACGAACCCGAGTCGGGTTTGACTGATCCCGGCCTCCGGCGGATCGAAGGGGAGCTTGGAGGCTGATGCCACCGACTGCCCAGACGGGCGCCTCACTCAGGCCGCGACGTACCACGCCGGTAGGGTTTTCGTGGCGGAAAACCAAACGCAGCGTCCCCTGAACCATTCTCGGGGTACCTTCTCATTCCATTCTTTCCAGGGATCCTTCTTTCTACAAAACCACAAAAAACCCTGGGAAATGGCTGTTTTTATTGAAAAGAACGATGGCTGAAAAGAATGGGGAATTCACCCCTAGAACCATGCTCCTTGAACAGTGGCCTCAGGAAGACAACAGTTGAAACATGGGTGTATGGATTTGTTTAGGGGATTTGCGGTGCGTTCGTCCCTTGCTTTAAACATACTTCACTAAAGAGGGGGATATATGTGTCAGAAATCCACTGCGAGAACTCTAGTCAAAAAGTCTAAGGGTGATGGGAGGCAACAAGGATGAGAGAGAGAGAGATATATATATATATATATATACCTGCGACCTCCGCGAGGTACATGTTTTCGGCGTTTGACGAAAAGACAATGTTTGTGTCGCTTCCCCAAAGAATTGTCGTTTCAAATAATAAATGCCGTTTCGCCACTCGCCAAAAAATGTAGCAGCATTGTTGGCAAGAAACTGCTCCATCTCAAACAGAATGTATCACAAAGAATGGAGCTTTGGGATCATCGCCCAAGCACGTCAATTGTCACTGATGTTGCAATGGGCAAGGCAGCTATACCCTTTGATGAATTTGTTGCCAGACTCCACCAGCTTGACCACGCATCCACGTAGGGCGAGAAGTCCAAAAGACAATGATCGAAGAAGCTGCGGCCCCGCATGAGACTCTCAATCCTTGTAAATCCCTCAGAACCCCAAAGATGTGTGTTCAACAAAAAGTCACCGGTTCAACCGAGAATGCTATTTTCAACGAAACAGCAAAACAAGTACCCCCTTTGAAAGCCAAAGGTTTATATATATATATATCTATACGGGCCTCCCTATTTTACACAAGCATTTTGGCGTGAGGCTTCTTCGGGCTTGAATGATGACACCTACCAAGTTCAACACCCAGCCCAGAAGGTCCCCTGCTACCCTCGGTTCCTTTAAAAGCGGCCAGAAGACACAAGTTGAACCATGGGTGTGCCTTTTTGCTCGGGCACTCCCCCCCAAAATGGATTTCGGCTTTCCTGTTGGTTTCCCTTCGAAACCAACCAACCAGGGGTTTCCTAAAAAAGACACGCACCCATTTGCGGTGGTGGGTTTGGTTCGAGCGTATTCGTTGCAGTTGCCCCAACCGAATCGACCGGATCCGGCGATTCCTTGTTTTTGGGGGGCACCATGAGTTTAGTCGAGGGAAGCAAAACAAACACGACGAGTTCAAGGTATTGGTTCAGGGAAGCAAACACCCACGTTGATTTCAAGGTATTTAGTTGCAAGTGAGAGCAAATGTTTCCACCCTTGAAACATAGTTTGAGCCTGCCTTCACCAGCGATCGAATTCAGGAGGAAAGCAACAGTTTGGTTTTTGGGGGAGCTGTTGCCCAATATCCGAACACAACCACAATGGTTTCCAAGCTTGCGATTAAAATCCTCTTTGACTCCGTGCCCAGTGCTTCCAGGCTAGCCACTGTGGGCAAAATCCCCTTCGGCGCCTTGCTCTCACTGGTTTCCCCTTACCTATTGTGGCAACTGGACACTCTACGAACCCAAAATTGCCACCAGTCTTGACCGCATAGGCCTGAGCCCGTACCAACACAATCATCTGAAATACTCCTGGAGCAATTCCAGCAGCGCCCCAACAAATACAGGATCCTTTCGAAAATGAAGCGCGGGCTTATCAATTGGGGAAGGTTATCTGCGTGACACTCCCCAAGCCAAGACTTCTCTACCCGGCGTTGAAGCCATCTGTTACTTGGAAAGCCACCGATTCCTCAACCAGGACCTTGGTGTCAGCGTGTCGTGTTTTCTATCAAACCAAGGAGACTCACCCAACGTCCAAAGCACGATTCAGTTCAAACCCTCCCTACACCCCGCTAACATTGGCCCACATCTGGGGCGCCCACCAAAAAAGTTCAGATTCTTCAGATCTTTCATACTACCATAGCCAAAAGGATAGAATAAGGGTATTTTAGTAGGGGAACCCTCCCCCACAAAAGGGTAAAAGGGCAATACTGAGAGACCTAGCCAAGTAAAAGCTTCTTTGACCCTGGCACAACCCTCCCACCCAACCCCCTCAGCCCTGACTCGACGATCTTCAGGGGCCGTCCCCGCCTTTGCTCGTCCTGATGGCTCCCACTCTCGTTCTCTACTTAGATAATGGTAAGTTAGCTGATGTGTTTTGACCTTTGGTTGCTAACCACTTGCCAAGGTTTCTGGAATAGTCGTGTTATAACCATTGGTTGCTGGACTTAGCTAATGGTACATAATCCTGGTTTTCTCGGGACTTACAACCATGGCTTTGGTGGGTTACAGCTGGGGCAAAGCTAACCACTTAGCGATTTGTCCCAGGCCATGTAAGTAACTAAATTTGCACCCCTTGTGGTTTGATCATCTTTCAGATCGCCAGCGGAAAACCGTTTTGTGACCCCAACCCAGTGCTTCCCGGCAAGCACCTCGGTCTTACATCATGTTACCTACTATAGTGGCTTGCCTGGGGCTTCACTAGACACACTTGAACCCAGCGCGTTTCCATTTAGGGAAATGAGGTGCCTTGAGGTTCAAGTCTCCCTGGGCAATCCGCAAACTGGATTGCAACCACCAACGGATATACATTATCCCCTTTCGCGTGTCTTTGAGGATGTTTTAAAGAATGCTTCTTTTGGCATGCCCGTTTGGGCTAAACTCATCTTACACTTCCAGGGGCCAGTCATCATTTAAAAGTCTCATCAAGGCAACCTTGCAACCAAACTGCTTAGATGGTTACAAAGGTTGTTTGCTTAAATAACCCACACTTGGCTGCACCATAACCCAGACGCCAATTCAGGTACTAGAGCTCTACCCAAAAATTGCCCGCGATGGGATGTAGGTGGTGGTCACTTGGGCACAGTTGCATAATTGACTGCAAGGCTGTCTAGGTCCTCCAGTAGAGAGGTTAGAATAAGGCTACCCTTTTTCTGTAGTCTATTTTAGTAGGGGAATCCTCCCAAAAAAAAGTAAAAGGGCACTACTGGGGGACCTAGGTGTGCTAATGCGTGCGCCTGCATTGGCACAGTGGGTGTTCGCCTTGGCAACTCATACGCCTTAGGCGCGAAACAGGGCATGTAGCTCTTGCCAGGATCCATCAGGATTTTGTCCATTTCCCATCTTTGGAACCTGAAAAAGTGGCAGCAACCTTTGAAGGGGAAATCCGATCCCTGTTCATTGGTCAGATCGCAATTTGGTTCTCTTCCATTTCACCCCCGTGGGCAATTTAGAAGCCAAACGCCCTTTCTGGAGGGTTTGTTTGGTACCTCCTGATGCATTTCAGAGCTAAAAATGCGTCAAAGCCTTGTTACTTTATTTTACCCAGAGGCTCCTGGGGCTTTCAATGGAAGACCCGGCCCCTCCATTAGCCACCCCGGGAATCGGTGGTTCGGGGTCTCAAAACCTGGCTGTTCGAAGGCCCTAAACCAATCGAGGAGCCGGGTAGCAGCAAAACCCTCCCCCAAAAAAGGGGAGAGAAAGGGCACCTAGCTGCGACACCTAGACTTGCTCACCAGGCACGGGGGGGTCTTAGGCCTACGGAACCGGTCTACCTCGCGCAAATCCCACGAAACGTCACCGCTTCCAAAGCTGACACCTCCATTTGCTTTTTGTCCCCTGGAAAAAAAAATGCACATACTGTGGATGGACAAAATCCATTTCGCACCAGATTGAAACCATGGAAAACCATTACTTGTTGGTATTTGCAAGGGGAATCATCATTCCAGGGGTTCTTAGGTGGTGCGGGTTTTCGTCCATCCACACTATGTTTCCAGTAGTGACATCGATTCCCTTCAAAACCAACAGGGGAACATGACAAATATTCTTACCCAAGAGGAGGTAATCAGGGATCCTTACCGCCACGTTTTAAGCAAATAGAAGGCAACAGGTCCTCATCGGCCATAGCTCGCGAGTCTCGTGAGTCGTTCGCAAAACCCGGTGCAAGATCACTTGGGTATGGGTCAAAAATGGGTACCCGAAACAAAACACTGGTAAATGGAAACAAGTTGACTCAAACCCGCGGTCCAATTTCTGGTTGAATTTTGACCCATACCCAGTCCACGTCAGTGCGAGTCTACTTCACATTGGTCTTGCGAGGTGCTAGAGATGCAGCGGGAGAGCGCAGTGTTTCTCAGTGACGAGATGTGCGTCTGGCGACATTCTGAATGAGTCTTGCCAAGCTGAAGCCATCCTGGTCATGCAGCTGACGATCGGATACCTCCATTTGCTTAATCGTCCCCTGGAAAAAAATAAAGATATGTTCAGTAGTGATAGATTCCCTTCGAAACCAACAGGGGAAAATGAAACATATTCTTAACCAAATGGAAGGATATGATGCAAAGGTTCAACACCTGAAGATGTACCACCCATTTTAGTCTATTTTACTGGGGATTGAGTTCACTGGGGGTACGGGCTTTTGACTCATGGCCCGTTGACAGCGCAACACCCCAAGAGAAACCAAGATAAACGCCATAGCTCTGGTCTGCATAGAGGATGTCTTTGAATGGAACAATTTGTTGCCAGAGCCGGGTAAAAATGACTCACCGACAAAACCAGTCCCGATAACAAGCTCCATGAATCTGCAGCAACACCCCCGAGTTTCTGAGTCCGCCACTTGCCCAACTAAAAGGGACCCCCCCAAAATGGTTGGTTCCTGCTGCATTCCCTTTATACCACCCTGAAAAGGGTCTCAACCACCGACACACCTAAATGGAGTGAACTGCCATGCGTCGACAGGATGCCTCACGTACGCCCGCCCGAAAAATGACTCGCCAAGGTACCCAAAACGCGGCATCCGACGTTTTCTTGTTCTTCCATAATGCAGGCGGCAAATTCCAGAGGCGTGGGACACACACGGCAAATTTCAGCAGTTTCAGCTTCCTCCTATTTGGTGGTTCGTTTTGGTGGAGGTGAGTGGCTCACCTCCAAGAACAAGGAGGGTCAAACTCCCAAACCACCACTCCGAAACATTGACCAAGGGCGACCCGACAGTTGAAGCCAACAAGTTGGCGTTGATTCCCTTCAGAAACCTCCTTGGAACGGGACATGAAGGGGTGCCCAGTGGAGAAAACTCGTGGGCATTAATTTCAAAAAAGGGGGGGGGACAAATTGTTTGGGAAGGTATTCCCCAACGAAAACGGAAGTCGTCATGTTGACAAGGGCCAACATATTTATGCGGTCGGGCAATTTATGAGTCCCTCAAAAAACGATCGGTCTTCACTCAAATATTTCGGGGTCATGACCCCATATGCAAAGGGTCAGGAGACTCCAGGTCCACCATATACCAACTCCATCGTCTGTGTTGGGTCACCAATTCTTTTAATGGGAGTTGAACCCTGGAATCCTGAGGTACTGCCGGAATAAACTCAAACCATTCAAAGGGCTTGTGAGGTATTGCAAAACCAAATTCAAGTGTGATCGCTGGAAAACTCCGGCCCTTATCTTACCCGTTTTGCGGAAACGCGGGGTCAACAAGGCATGGTGCCACCAAAATCTGACAAGATCGAGGTGCAGCTACAGTATTTGTGGGAGTTGGCTCACTTCCTGAGTGGTTTGGCCGAACAAAATTCACACTCTTCATCTATACCACTAAGATTGTCTTCCCAAAAGTGACTCAAGTCCAAGAATTCGGTAAGTGAGTCGAGCAAACCAAGACGAACAAGTGCCAAAGTGCTGCTCTTGTTCGACACCACGTGGACAAACCCGTGCAGGATTCCAATCGCGATTCAGCATTTGAGCCAATCAAAACCCGGTACTAAAATGGTGAATCCAGAACCACGTAAAGAATTAAGAAGGCGGCCGCAGCTATTTATGGCTGGGACTGGCCCTTACTTACCTTCATCTACCCGGGATTGATTGTGGCTCATTTGTCATGTGGAAGGACCCCTGGCCTTAGCACAGAACAGCCTACAGGCCCTCTCTACCAAGACCACATCCTTGAAGTCCGAAACAATCTGAACTCGGTTGAATTCTGCTCCCCTGCTAAAAGTTTAACTTTTAGTGGTTTAATGGAAAACCCATTAGTTGGTCAAAAATTAAAGTCCTAACATCCAAGCAACAAGCGCCAAAGTATACATGGTTGCCATTTCAGCCGCTTCGCGAACCGGTCCTCAAATTCATCGTGGACCCTGGGACGGGCCTGGACCCTGAAGCTACCAACCAAAAAAAAGGGAAACCACCCCAGTAGTTTGGGCACTCAGCCTTTTTTATGGGTACCTGGAGTCTCCATGACCCTTAAAAAATGGGGGTCATTTCCCCAAATAACGGGGTCAATGACCCATTTTTGAAGGGTCATGGAGAGTCTAAGTAGCTTGAGGATCCTGGTGATACCGTTGAGATAGATTTGCAAAGCAAACCTTTGGAAAAGGGCGAAGGGCCCTGACACAACATGTCCTTACCTGATTGCCCAATCGAATAAATCCCATCAACACCATATCAGTCCCATGAAGGAGACCGCAAACTCGTGCCCTTCAGCAACTCGTCTCCGCGTTGCGCTCACCTTTTTTCGGCTCATTCAGCGGGAAGGTTGCAGATGGGCGTGGGTCGAAAAATTCGGCAACCAAATGGCTTGCCCTGGCAAATCTAAACAAAGACCAAAACCTGCAGTCCCCTTGTGGAAATTTGACCCATACCCAGATCGCTTCGTGCGGGCTGAGCAAACAGATACCTCTGCCTTTCGGCTTCCGCAGCCACCAGCGGAGTCCCACCTTGCGAGCTGAACTCAAACAAGCTTTTGGCTCACATGCTGATTTTACAGGGACTCGACCCTCCTCCCCAAAAATGGAAAAATGCGCTGGGAGAAAAATTCGGACAGACTACCAGGTCAGCTTGAAAGGCAAGTATCACCAGGCTGGTGGCTGGATCACGCTGGCACGCGCTGACAGTCTCCGAGCAAAATCGAATCCATGACGCCAGTGGCCAGCAGCAAAGCCGAAAATTCTGCCGGAAGATCCCCTGGAACCAAACTCCAAACCTCAAATATGGGGTACCAAGGGACCCTCTGGGTTGGGTGTTCCGCCAAGTCAGCAACTTGTTGGTAACCCTTCGGTTGTAGCCCACTTAGAAGTCCCCCGTTCGAGGGGTTCAGCTCGTTACTAGGGGGTGAAAAGCCCCAAGTGGCTAAGCACTTGCTAACTTGGCCGAACAAAGATCGCTTCCCAGTTCTGACGTGTAAGCAAAAGACTGATGCGTCTTTTCAACAACGAACAGTCAACAGAATCAACACAGTAGACAGCTGGCCGACATACCAAGAGTGCGTCTTTGCCGACTCTTCCAGGGTTGAATATCGCACATGGCTGAAACTAAACCTCAAGGTACAAGCGTGGCCTGTGGCTAACTTGTGGCTATGGGTCTTCAAGAAGGCTTGCATATGTTCAACCACCAGAAGGAAGGCGAAAAGAAAATAAACCACGCGAGCCATTGGCCGTGCGTCTCAAGTGAAGCCCCCTGGCGGGGCCAAAAGCTGTAGCGCGCTACGGCTACAGGTGAAAAGATCTAAAGCACAAAGGGCCAAAACCCCTGAGAGCATCTTCCACCTACAGGTCATGTGCAAGGTAGGCTAGGGCGATTCACCACCTTTCAACATGATGAAGCTCAGTGTCCCTCTAATTGGCGGTTTCGATTGTTCACATCCAAACCACCAACTCAGGGTGCCTGATAAATATCGATTTTGGCGACGTGGGACCGGATGTTTGCCCAACCCTGGTCATCTTTGCCCGACCCCAAACCCATTCCAATCCCTACCAAATTCATGCAATTCTGTTTGGCAACTAGAACAAACACAAGCCTCAAATGCCCAGTGGCCGTGGGAAACAAAGGGCAACCATTTTTGGTTGGTTGACTTTAAACGGGAACCCTTTCCAGAAAAAGAGAGCATAAAAAGCCGCCACTGGGCAACTGGGTACACAGCCAACTTTCTCCACGATAGTGCGCCTACCTGAACTAAGGAAGGAATCCGATTCCAATTGCAGGACTGCATTTGTTGCAAGCCTGTTGCCCCAGCCGTGAACCACATTCCTAGAGAGTCCATTGGTACCCTCGGAGGGCTTGGGGTCAAAGAGTTTTCGTCGTCGTTGATCGGTTTTCTTTTTGTTCCTGAAAACGAAAGTGCCTTTCAACCCGAACGGAAGGGATTCGTTTAAACTGTTGTATAGTATGTATAGTGACAGTGCTCCAAGACCCGTCTTGGGATGTCGAACCTGGAACCACCTTACAAGGGCCTAAAGAATTAGAATGGGGTTCTGGGGTACTGTTCAACCGAATTACCTCGTGATACGAGAACTGCTGCTTGAAACGTTTAGCCCCTTGGGCAAGTACTACTCAAATCTGGCTCCAGTGGATCCATTTACCTGTGTAGTAGGTAACCAAGGCAATTACCTGATATAGAAACCAAAAGGACAATTGCTGGTTACGCATTATACGCTCCCAGTTGCTTACGCCTGCTGGGAAAAAAAAAACATATTTCCGGTAGTCATACATTCCATTTAAAGCCTTACAAGGGAAAAACCTGCAAGGGAAAATAACACATGCTCTTCAGCAAATGGAGGTGTATGGGCGAAACGCCTACGCCTGGGATCGATCCACCGCATGGCTCAAGATGGGGGGTTTGGCCATTAGGTCAGCGCTCAAAAGAGATGCCAAAATCGCGCCCAATTTCACTCCTCACCTGAGCTTGGCCGGACCGGATGCGTCTGGCGTAGAAATTTGGACGAGAACGAGAACAAGAAAAGGCTTGGCTCAAAATACTATGGATGGACAAAGTCCTGCACAACTTGAATTAAAAAAAAAAAAAAAGAAATCATGAAATGATGATCCCTTTGTAAATACAAAGAAACAATGGTTTCCCATGGTTGTAAAGTGGTGTAGGAAATTGTCCATCCACAGTAGGGCAACGCCAAAACTGATACTGTCCGTTTTCTGATCGCCTGCTAAAAGTTGTTTTCTTCTAGTGGGTGAAATGGACTCCCGACCAAGCACTAAAACGCTTACAAGCTAAGGGATGGCTGGGAACCACCACCAAGCAACCTTGAGATTGTATGATTCTACCATGCGTTGATCATTGTTTCTGAGGTTCGGAGCATTCCTGTTGCCGATCAACGAGCTTGCTTGGCAAACCAAGGTTGCTTCCCCCCTTTTTGCCCGCTCAGCTCAGAAGCTACAGAGATTCCCCTTTTCGAATACAATTCCCGGAGAGAAAGGGGAAAGCATAAGCTCCATGGTTTACAAGAGGTTGGCCACCATGCTCTTGCCACTATCCAAGACATATCCAAAGATTCACTACGGCCAAACACATCGCGAGTTGCCAACGTAAACTTTCCCAGTGACTCCAGGCAAGCCACGATAGTAGGTAGCCAGAAAAACACCGAAAAGGTGGTGATGCATGAAATGAGGACCCTCAAACTAGCCTTCAACAAGGGAAGCAAGCCCATTATGTACAGCAATGTCCCATGTTTATTGGTAGTTTGAGTCTTTGAGGGTCCAGGAAAATGACTTGCTGGTGCTCTGGGGAAATGTCGGAATGACCTCTATAAATCATCCCATATGACTTCCAAGAGAATCCCCGTCCGGTCCATTCCTGCGTTCCCTACCTATCGCGCCAGGAACCGAATCTCCCCAAACATTTTTAAGGGGTATTGGGCAATCTCCCATTTGTTTCTGGCGAGTTTGCGGGAGGAGAACAAACCTAGGTCCTCCAGTAGAGAGGTTAGAATAAGGGTACCAACTTGTTTCTGTAGTCGATTTTAGTAGGGGAACCGAATCTCCCCAAAAAAAGGGTGAGAAAGGGCACCTAGCTGGGGACCTAGAAACATCCCTCATATTCGTCTTCCTATCTCCGACAGAATCCGATCCGAGAGCGCCACTGTCTGGTAGCAGCTCCAAGGGTGGTGGGCCCTCCGGATCGATCACTCCGGCCGAAGATCGATCACCCCGCCCAAAAATGGCCTGAGCTAACTTGGTTGACGTTGGGTTTTGGGGAGCAGTTAAGTGGTTGGATTTCAATCACTAAACCACAATAAGCAAAAATGAACAATGTTTCCCAACGACAACCATGCTAACCTCCAATCCGACACCGGGAATCAGAAATGAAGTTAATGCCCTTTGGATCAAAACACGAGCCCGAACACAGGGAAGCCTCATATGGCCTCCCAAAGACACCCAAAGTTCCAGTCCGCGCAAAGCTCACAAGGCCCAAAAGGGGTACCCTCAAAAACAAACACCCACAGTGGAACATGGAGTGACCCCAAGAAACACCATCCTGGTGGTTTTATTTTTTCTTTTAAAGGAAATCCCCGGGCTCATTTCCTCATTCACCACCAATTTCGGGGGGAAGCGGTTGTCTTGCTGGGGCCCCTTGTCCACCTCTGCAACTTGCCACCATTGAAGAACAAACAACTTGCAGCGATCGGCAGGGAATGAGAAATGGAATGAGCCCGGGTGGTGTTTCTCGGGGTCCCTCCATTTCTGATTCCCCGGTTTCGCACCAGCAAAAAATAATAATGATAATATATATATATATATATATAGATATGGTACCCCCCCCATGGACCCTGGTTTGGTGCGCTTGACCTGTATTTCCCGGTGTTTTATGCTTCTTCTTGCTTCCTGGGAATCGGATCGCTCCAACTTCTGATGCGGTCGGTCGGCACTTTCGAACTCCAAAGGCTCCGAGGGATCGAGCTCTCCCAACGGACCTGGCCCCCAGCCCATGTCTTCCCTTTTAAAAGGTGTAAAAAAGGGCCGGTCTTTTCTCGGTTGCTTTCTGCTCCCCTGCTAAAAGTTTAACTTTTAGTGGTTTAGTACGGAAAACCCATTAGTTGGCAAAAAGTTATTCAGTCCTAACAGCCCTTGGCAAAATGCGCCAAAGTTTTGATTCAAGGCTCTTCCTTCTGAAAGTTGCCACGGCTTCTTTTTGCAGCCTGGAGTCTCCTTCTGCCCTAAATGACTCGAAGATGGCTTGAAAAAGACACCAGCTAGATGCATCGTGCGAAGCGCTGTGCCAGCTTGTTGCTTACCACTAAAATGGTCCCGCCTACCAAAAAAGTGACTCAAGTTTAGACGTTCCGAGATACAGGTGGATCACCTTCTTACCCCTTAAAACTCCAAGCCCTGGGGAAGTTCTCATCTTTTACAGACATATAGCCCATGTTACCCAAAAAGTTGAGAAACGTTTTCTGTTTTTAAGAGGTAAGCCTTTAGCTTTGTGCACTAAAATGGTCCAGCCTACTCAAGTTTAGACGTTGTTTGAAACCTTCTGGGGTGAAGGTGGATCACCTTTAGGCTTGTCTTGAACATGTTTTTAACCCAAGGCCCCTCCGAGCCGCGGCGCTTGCCCCAAGCTCCCAAGTGTCATTCGAAATCAGAGTCCTGAGGAGTTTTCTGCTGCGGTCTATCGCTGCTAGCACACTCTCCAAGTTGAGTGGTAAACCGCAGATTGAGCTTTTGGCCACCCAAAGCGGGTGTATCATTCAATCTGTGGCCAGGGGTCAAAAGGTCAAAATCCAAATCGGTTAGCCCCCAGTGAACATCCCAATCCCCAGTAAAATCACATGTCTCACATGCAGACTTAAGAAACCGAGCGACACTGCAAGGTTCTAGTGGTAGACCCCACAAACAAAAAAATCCCAAGCCACATTTGTCCAACTTGGACAACCTGTGCATATCACAATACTATAAGCCAAGTGGCTAAACACGTTCTAACCTGGCCGAACATCCAAGTATAAACATCATGGACAAGCCACATGCGCGATCAAAAGTGCAAAATCCTGCAATTGACCAGGCGTTGAAGGTTGAATGCGGTTGGTGCGCTTTGCAATGCTTGGGGCATGCACAGTAGATATCGCTGCTGGGTGACATGTGCTGCACTGATACTAGGTCCTCCAGTAGAGAGGGTAGAATAAGGGTACCTTTTTTTTCTGTAGTCTATTTTAGTAGGGGAACCCTCCCAACCAAAAAAGAGAGAGAGAGAAAGGGCAGTACTGGGGGACCTAGGATATGACCAGAAGACTGCCATCCCACCTCACAACGTAATCCGAGGCAAGCGCATCATCGTCGCTGTCCTCCTGCATCGGCAGGTCAAACACCGGCCCTCTCATGCTGTCCAAGAAAACTGAGCTGTCCTCAGATCCCCCGCTAAAAGTCGTTTAACTTTTAGTGGGCTAAATGGACACCCCTAAAAAGCTAAAAAACTCAAAAGCTAAGGGACCGGATGGCTGGGAGCCACCAAGAAAAGGCTCCGTTTTGTGGCTCCAAGGTGAACAAAGCCACCCTAGAAGGTTCGCTGCAGGAGGCGGCCGTCTCCAAATGTTAGCTGGCTCCCCAAAGCGGGCTTTGGTTGCTTTGGGATTCTCGTGGCAAAGAGAAAAAAACGAAACGGGTTTCCTCAAAAATGGAAGTCACAGGTCTCGGATGATTTTCGGCGAACACGAAAATCCAAGGCCCCAGCGCTGTTGCTGTCCCAGGCCACGCCCTCTTCTTCCGACTCGACCTCAGGGATCGAACCTCTCACACGGGTTCCCGCGAGGGAAACCCCATGGCAACCCAAGGACATCCCAAGAAAATCCAATGGAAACCCCAAGAAAACCAAATGAAAACCCAATGGAAACCCCAGGAACACCAAAGGAAACCCAATGAAAACCCAAGGAAACCCGATAGAAACCTAATGGAAACCCATGGCAACCCAAGGAAACTGCATAGAAACCCAAGGGAACCCCCATGGAAACCCCGTAAACCCAATGTGGAAAATGGTTGATCCTTTCTGCTACTGATGTTTTAGGATGTTTCAGGATTTGGTTGACCATGTCTGCTACGCGGATGTTTTGGGATTTGGTTGACCATGTCTGCTACACTGATGTTTTAGATTGCTTAACTTTACTTGGAATAGAGAGAGGCCAGACAACCTGCTTTCCCGCAACCATAAAAACCCGCTGGAGTGCCTCTAAACCGTATCTCTTCTGTGAAAAGATGTGTAACCATGTCAACCTTCTTGTCTGTCCCAAAGAACCAAAAAGGCATAAGACACCGCAAATACCATTGAAACCAGCAAAAAGGTCGACATTGGGGAAGGGAGTATATATATATACATTCACAGTGTGCCCGTGGGGCATCACCCAACGGTGAAAGGCATATGAGTCACAATCAAAACCCGGTACAAAAATGGTCGACCCAAACATATGCAAAGAACTAAGAAGGCGGCTGCAGCTATTTATGGCTGGGATCGTCCCTTACTAACCTTCACTTACCCTTTTCTGATTGTGGCTCATATCAGCTTATAAATTGGCCCAACGAGTGATGTCCGAAAGGGTGGGAAGCCCCGAATGCACACTTTCATAGACAACACCTGTTGCAGACAGGGTGTTCCTCATACCAAGACACAAACTCATTTAGTCCAACGAAGCAAACTTTTCCAACTCAACAAGGCCTGTCCTTGAATCTTGCCAGGCTCCGGGTTGCCAAGGACTTCAAACATGTGGCCATGGGTCAAAAGCCAAATCGTACCCCCAATAAACATCCCAATCCCCACTAAAATAGACTAAAATGGGTGGTGCACCTACCCCAAAACGGTACCATTGGTTTTGACCCACAGCCATGTGGAGAATCACATTGACAAGGAGCCTGCTTGCTTCTTCAGTTTGCGGCGGAAAGAGTGACTTGCCGCATATCCAAGCCAAGAGTTATGCATAAGCAGACTGTTGCTTTACGAAAAAGTGGTCCCGACTGCTTGCAATCTTGGTCTTTGTTGGCGGACCCAGTTGCAGTTGAGTGCAAAATGCTACAAGTCCCCATGGTCTCATCATCCCTTTGCGCAGGAAATTGCGCCTACCCTCAAATCGCAGCTTGATTTGCCCAGAAATATGAACCATTATGGGCCCTTATGGGTGGCTTGTCTTTTTGAGGGAAGCCCCTAAAAGGGATTGTTTGGAAGGGACACCAAAATGAAAACCCGGCCTCAAATGCCCAGCGGCCATGGGGAAAAAAGCACATCCTTCTTTGGCTGGTCGAGTCTGAAGGAGAAACCCTTCCCCAAAAAACTGACAAAGGGTCCCCGCCTGGTTGCAACTGGGCATCCATGTTTTGGGGGCCCTACTATTGGTGTCTGGTTGTCTGGTAACCTCACTTCCGATCGAGTTGATGGACCAAAAAAAAGCGTACCCAAACTTTTCGAAACTCGTTGGCTTCCACTAAAATAGTCCAGCTTCAAACATGTGAAACGTTAAAAAAACAAAATGAACTCAGGGAGCGAGCTGAACCTTTGGTGGCTACAGAGGAGAAAAAAGGCTGAAGATCTCCTGCTTGCTTATCGGATTTATCGGGGAAACCAAGAACATCCCAGGAGCCTCCATGAACTCAGGGAGTGACTTGGGGGTCCCACTGTGGATGGACATCTTGCATGAGAAACGGTGGTTGAAACCACAACGTTTGTTGGTATTTACAAAGGAATCATCAGAAACCCGGGCCGATATTCCTCCAGCAGGCCACCCTACTTCCCTGTTCGTGGCCATCATTTCAGCAGTGAGGGATGTTTGGCATTCAGCAAGTCAACTAGGTCCTCCAGTAGAGAGGTTAGAACAAGGGCACCGTCTCTTTTTTCTGCAGTCTATTTTAGTAGGGGAACCCTCCCCCCCCCAAAAAAAAAACGGTAAAAAACAGGGCTCCTGGCTGGGGGGCCTAGTCAATTATGTGGCCACGGTTCAACACCAATGGTACCAGTGCACCACCCATTTTAGAACCTATTTTAGTGGTTGGATTGGGATGTTCACTGGGGGCACAATTTGGCTTTTGACCCATGGCCATATCCTTCCTTGCTGTTTCGCCCCCTGGACAAAAATGCTGCGGATGGACAGAATCCACTTCGCACCACTTTGAAAGCATTGGAAGCCATTGCTTGTTGGTATTTCCAGTAGTCATAGATTCTGTTTAAAACCAACAGGGGAAAAAACACCCATGGGCATGTGCGTCCGGGTCAATCCCCCCGCATCGCCGACTTCTCTCCAGGGCAAGCGGCCAACTGCGCCTCCGCCCGAGCGGTGGTGGAGCTGCTGGAGGAGGCCTCGTGTCGTCCCTTTCAGTCCGGTCGTCTTTTTCTACCTGGAGTTCTTGGATTTCGAACTATTTGGCAAGACCGTTTTAGTGGCACATGACAAGTGCAGACTTGTTTTAAGTGAATCCTGGGAATGCTTGCACCTGGAGTCTCCAAATCTGACCAGAAATAAAAATGGGTCGACCAACCATTTTGGGCAATGACCAACCATTTTTTGAGGGGCAGAAGGAGACTCCAGGTACGAAGCCGCCCCAAACCCTTTGAACAACTTTGGGGCTTCCCTTAAACCAAAAAAAAACAAAACACTTTGAACAACTGTGGGGGTTCCTTTAAAGCCACGGTTCTTTCCTTTTTCTATGGGGCCTCCAAAAAGGCTTTTCCAGGGGTTGATTCCTTGTCCATTCTTTTCAACCATCCTTCTTTTCAAGAACCGGTCGTTTTCACGGGGCTTCTTGAGGTTTTCTAGAAAGAAGGATCCCTGGAAAGAATGGGGAAGGTACCCCTAGAACTTTGGGGCTTCCCTTACAACCATGGTTCTGTCCTTTTTCCATGGCGCCCCCAAGGGTTTGAAAAGACAACTTTGGGGAATCAAACATGGAGCTTTGCATGGGTTGCCCAAGTCTCCCAGAAGGAAACCAGGGCTATGGCGAGTCAAGAGCCCCCTGTTGGAGTCTCTCCCCAGGAATTGGCCCCAAAATCAATCGTCATCTTCGGTTTCTCCTCAAAGGAGCCTCCAAAGAGGCGTGACGATACCCACATAAGACAGACACTTTCCTACGCATAAACATAGGACCTGAAAAACCGTAGCTTCTTTGTTGAATCTTCTTCACACACCCTGAGAGCATATCCCAAAGCTACGAGCCATTCTAAAATGGAAGGTTGAAGGGAAGCTAGTGAAGAGCCAAATATGGTAATCCAACCACACAAGGTCCTCCAGTAGAGAGGTTAGAATAAGGGCACCCTTTTTTCCGTACTCTATTTTAGAAGGGGAACCCTCCCCAAAAAAAGCGGTGAGAAAGGGCACCTAGCTGGGGGACCTAGCATATATTTCCCACTTGTGCCAGGTGAAAGGGTCAAAATCAACTGTCCTAAGTCGGCCGGGCTACTTGGTGAAACCACTGGTTGAAACCGACGCGACTTGGATGTTCGATTCGCCAACTTGGTACGTGGTTAGCCACTTAGGTTCTGCCCCCTGAATACTGTGCATACACGAAAATCCTGCACCACTTGGAAACCATGCGAAACAAGCTTAGTTGCTATTTACTTGGGGCCATCAAAAACCAGGGTTTCTTAGGTGGTGCGAAAGGGATTTCGTGCAGTAGCAAGACGAATTCCACTAAGGGGATTGGACTTGTCAGCTGGTTCTATCCTAGGCCAACTTACGAACTTGGCGTATCGAACACCCCAGCGGATGTGTCCAATTGGGCAAATCGATGCTTCAAGCTTCGACCAGTGCCAGGTGTTCGATGTGTAGGCCTGAAAGGAAACTTCGGATACAAAATATGCCGGGAAGCTTCAGGAACCTGACCTGAGTGGGCCACAAAGGTCGAAGGTTTGATCCCAACTTGGATGTTCAAAGACTAGCCTCGCTTTGGGTGCCAAATACCTTGGGCAGCAGGTCTGCGCTTGCATTGATCCATGCCGGATTGGGATTTGGGAAACCACTTGGATGTTCAACTTACTAAGTAGGCTATAATAACAAGTGGCTTGTAACCGAATGGTTACCAACTACTCGGCGGCGCAGCGACGGTCTTTTCCTCCTTGCGCACTTTTCAGCTCTGCATCGCATCCTTTTCTCGATCCAAGGTGCCGTCCTTTGAAAGCTACCCAACAAAAAAACATGAGTAAACCAGTATGTGTATATATAATATATATATATATATATTCATGTACATACAACCAGAATCAATAGAGACCGCCGTAAATACCGTACCCTAACAAAAAAAAACAGGTTTCATTCCCACGGTTTCGCTTAGGTGCGAGCGGATTTCGTAACTGCACAGTACTTGGATGTTCAATCCACTTTGTAAGCTATAACCCTGGTCATAAGGGAACCAACCCCAGTTACCCTACTTATAACCATGGGCACAACCTACTTACTAAGTGGATTGAACATCTAAGTACAACCAGAACCAATAGGGACCACCCCACACCCCAAACAAACATTATATAGGTATCTCTTTCACCGTTTCAATCTGGATGGCTAAAGCTCGTCAACATGGTTGTGGGAAACAACACTTTCTGGGATACCAACCTGGGCTATCCCTCTATTACTTGGTCATTCAAAGGGGGATTACCCTTGGTATCACATAAAATATCCCTGAACCAAGCTTTTAACACGCTTAAAGGGAACCAACCCCTGTTACCCTACTTCTAACCATGGTTGTAACCTACTTGCTAAGTGGATTGAACATCCAAGTACACCCAGAACATCTACCAAAAGACAAGTTTCGTTGCAGGACCGCCCTGGCTCCATTGCGCGCCCTCACAGCCTATGACTCCCTGACTCGGGGCCTTCATCTGGCCCCTTCTGACGCCGGTGCCCTTAGAGCACTACGGAGTGAATCTAGCGCAAATCTACGGATGCCTCCGACCATAGTGGAAATTGGGAATTTAGACGACCACTAGACAGGTGGCGGTTGGTCCGTTGCGACCCAACAAAAAAACCGTGACTTGGAGGGCATTAAGTTGGTCTAACTGCATTGCACCCGCCACAATAAGACACCGCCCCAGTGGGGCACACCCTGGCACACCCTGCCATAAATGTGTGAAAGGCAAATGTTGCCATGTATGTCGCATGGCCGCGTCTTTCTTACAAATTCCATTAAAACATGTCATTGCTTTAAAGGGAAACCACAAGGAAACCACACATCAAAGCTAAAGTTGGCATGTCTGTACACTTGTCCAAGGAAACACCTGAGGGAAAACATGCTGATTCTCCTTTTGGCTTATGGTTCCCTTGGTTTCCACTGGTAAATGGAAACACTGGGAACCCCAAAAAGTCGGGGAAAAAAAAGCAAAAAGGGGAGCTAATTCTAGTGAAGGATTTGGGTTTGCGAGTTTTGAGGACCCCTTGGTTTTGAGGGAAACCAGCAAACAAGTCTTCAACATGGTGGTGTTCCCTCTATTTTGACGCATATACACCCGCCTGTGGGAAAGAGAACGAGCCCG
Source organism: Effrenium voratum (assembly GCA_963377175.1). Lineage (NCBI taxonomy): Eukaryota > Dinophyceae > Suessiales > Symbiodiniaceae > Effrenium > Effrenium voratum. The sequence goes on along the minus strand of CAUJNA010003710.1, from coordinate 289,119 downwards.
AAGCTCATGTTGGGCTACTTTGCTTGAGGAGAACCTTCATAAACTTCACCCCAAACCCCAGACCTTCATAAAGTTCACGCCCTTCTTTGGTAGTCATTGTCTTTTTTTAGGGGACCCCCTCCAAACTCAAACCGCTCGCTGCGCCCAGAAATTCGGGTTCCGGGTGGCCGGGGGCCGAAAACCGCCGCAGCGCCGCGTCGGCGAGCTCAGGACACGATCCGCGGCTTGCGCTTCGGCTTGGGCGGCGGGGGCGGCGTGCGGCCACCGACGTTGGAACCGCCGGGAGCGGAGCCTCGGCCCTGGCAATCGGTTCACATGACCTGTTGCTCTCTTTTTTGGAAGGGGTGTTTTTTCTTTTTGATCAACGACCCAAAAAAGGGTGAGCTCATTAAGTGTTCCCTCTTTGGGTTGCCTTTGGTAATGTTGACCCCATATTCATCAACCAACCAGTTTAGCAATAGGGGGTGTCCCTGGGTGAAATGTGGGGAATCAGACCACTTTTGAGGCCCCCAACCCCTATTAATACACTGGGGTTGATTCATATGGGGTCAACATTGAGCTCAATCGTAGATGATCTTTTGGACAAATAGACGGCCCTGGTCCGCTTTGGGCAAGTTTATGACTAGGAATTCATTTGCCGAGCCCAATACAATTTTCTAGAAAGAGTCTAAGCTGGTCCTATGTGGGGGTCCAAAAGCAACATGCGTTGCCGGTTGGAGTGGAAAAAGCAGCTCTTCTCCAGCCGGTGGCCCCCATATTTGTTTTCCGGTTTTGGGTCTGGTTCTTGGGGATCCATCAACAGATTCCGCTTGAAACTTCGAGGATCCATGAAACATCTGAGGCGCTCGTTGGGGAAGCCCTCAAATCGGAGGCGCGGGTTCCCCTCTCCCCTCTCTCCCTAATGGGCTGCAAGTGACCCCCAGTCCAAAGTTGAATCAAATGCAATATTTGCAAAATTTCACTCTAATTCCAAAAGCTGGATTAAGAATGGTACAGAATCTTGATCATGAGCTCGTGATACCCCCCAAATAAAGCTCGCTATGAAAATAGGCAGAATTATGCTGGTCATACCCAGCCATGTCCTTGCCATACCATTGGATCGATACCAGCTAGAGACTATATCATACCATTGCCGGTGCTCCCAGGCAAGCCACTATAGTAAGTACCCAGGAATTCATCACCCCTAGGTGTTACATAATTGCTTTTCCCGGTTGCCTCCTATAGTCTAGGTCCACCAGTAGAGAGGTTAGAATAAGGGTGCCCTTTTTGTTCTGTAGTCTATTGTAGTAGGGGAGCCCTCCCAACCAAAAAAGGGGTGAGAAAGGGCACTGCTGGGAGACCTAGTGGCTGCTTGTGCCATATGTGTGGGTTCAAAGTTGGACAAACTGTCGACCTTTCTGGGGGCCTCGAGCTCACTCGCAGGTGAGTGGGAACCCTAACATGACGTAGCTACACCCAAGTACCTCGAACATGGGGTGTTTCAACGGAACAAAAACGTCCATTTGCTTAAGACCTTGGACAATCATGTCCAGTAGTGATAGGTTCCCTTTTTTTGTTTAAGACACATAAACACACATTCCAAAACGCAAATGGAAGGAATGGAGAAAATGTCAGTCTTTCAGGATCTTTTTCTGGACTGGGTCCTGTTTGCCCTGTCTCGACGTTGGCATACTTCCATACTAGAGGAATCCAAAAGAACCGCTTCTAGGTCCTCCAGTAGAGACTTTAGAATAAGGGTACCCTTTTTTCTGTAGTCTATTTTAGTAGCGGAGCCCTCCCCCAAAAAGGGGTAAAAGGGCACTTCTGGGAGAGCTAGGCTTGCGGCCGGACTTTGGACCTGCAAAAAGTTAGGTCTTTGCCGGTTGAAAGGGAAAATGAAGTACAGACCCCAGTGCTTCCAGGCAAGCCATAATAACCCTTCGGTATGTAGCTGGAAGCACCAGGGACACACAAAATGCAGAAGTTGACTGAGCTGGAAGCTCAGTCTGGCCATGATTTTGGACGCTTTGGACTGTCGCCGAGCCGTTTGTTTGTTACTTGGCTGGAATGAGGACCACTGCAAAAAATATATATTTTTGCCTGGTTAGTGGAAAACAAAAGGGACCCCAAAAAAGCAAAAAACAAGAAAAAGGCAGCTAATTCTGGGGAAGGGGTGTCGTTTGTTTTTTGCTTCCAGCCGGCCCAGCCTTCTCCGAGGATTCGCCGCCTGGAAAACTTGACGTCTTGCCGAGTCCAGCGACCGAAAGTCTCCCTCTGCCAATCTAAACCGGTTGGTCTTTGCCTGGGTCGAAATCAAAGCCTCGAACCCGTACCATGAAAAGAAGAACCATGTACAGTTTTGAACACAAATGGTTGACCCAGAAGGCGGATATCCGCAGCATTTTTTCTGGCTGGGACCGTCCCTTACTAACCTTCATCTACCCGGAATTGAGCAAGTGGCTCACCTGGGATGTTCAAAATGGAGAGTTGGCCAATCCGATTCTCCATCATCCGTATAGGGAAGCTAAGGATTACCGTTGAACAGTTCAGATACGCAGAAAGAATCAAGTGGTCACGACCCACTGTTCCTTCCACTTGACACGTTCAGTCGCGATGCAAAGAGATGGGCCCTGTTTGGGCCATGGGGTGACCCCTTCTTGGGCCATGGTTGTGGGGCCCGCCTTCAAAAGAGGTCCATTAAAAAGGGTCCATCTATGGTCGCAATTCACCAGATGCCTGGTAAAACTGGCTTAAAGGGAACCCTAACGGTCCCGAACGGTCCCCTGCTCAGGGCAAAGGGAAGCCTGAACCCATGTTCTCGCACCTATTCTGAATGGACCAATTCCTGCACCCAAGTTTCCCTGAAATGATTCCCCACCGCAAATACCGCAATCGTTCTGGTTTCCCCTGAAATGATTCCCTAATTTTCTTGCCGGCAAAGAGTGGATTCATCACATCTCAGATGCCCGGTGGCCATTGGCACAAAAAGAATCGGCGTCCTTTCTTCTGTTGACTTTAAAGGAATCGGAACCCTTCCCCAAACAAAGTTCACAAAAGAATTGGCAAAATCCGCCCGGCCTGGTAGCTGTTGACCCCTCAGCAAAAAGTTTAGCGGAAAACCCGTTGATTTCCGAGAAAGAACAAAAAAAAAAGTTAAAGTCGAAAGGTCCAACCCGCCAGCAAGAACCATGATCACTCATTTCCTGGTGGCGAGCGGTCGGACGGTCGGTCGAACAGAATTCGCCTTGCACACGCAGGGCACCTCCGCGCCAGGTGTTCCACCGCTGCCTCGAATTGGAAGCGGCTCGTGGGGCGCTCGTCTTGACCCCCTCAAACCAAAAGGGGGTTCAACGGAGCTCCATGTGTGTTTTTTTGTTTGAAGAAGGTACCGGTTTTAAAGGGAAATTGAAAAACAAATACCGACCTTAAACCTATCAGGGTAAATGTTGACCCGCAAATTTGCCATACATGGAGTGTTTTAGGCAGTGAAATTGTTTGGTTCGACACGGTAATAGTTGTCAGGATAATAGAACTACCCCAGTGCTTCCAGTTCCCCCTATTAGCCTATAGTAGGTGTTCAGGTGAATGTAGAGGTAACTGGAGCACTGGGATAGTTTAGCGATAGCAGTACTAGCAGTAATCCCTTACCCGATCACCCTCAAAAAAGGGAAGCCTAGTGATAGCAGATGATAGCAGTACTGATAGTAATCCCTTACCCGGTGGATCGCCAGTTTCCCTAAGACAACCCCAAAAAGGGTAGCCTCCAGCCTCAACACTGGGTTGCTCCCGCCGCACGAGGTCGTGATCGACCTTTTGTAGGCAAGGGAAAGCCGGTAGTTTCCAAAATGTCCTGACGGGGCTTATATTTTGCACCAAACACCAGACATGGAACAGTTCCATGACTAGCTATAGTCCAGCAAGCGCTGGGTTTGACATTGTAACAGGTGTCGTGGCTAGCTAGTCATACTGTGGATGGACAAAATCCTGCACCACCTAAGAAACCCTGGAATGATCATTCCCCTGTAAATAACAACAGCCCATGGCTTCCCATGGTTTCAAAGTGGTGCAGGATTTCGTCCATCCACAGTAGCAATAACAAACTTGGCGTAAAGTCTCCCACAACCCCTTATCTTGCTGGTGCTCAGGGAATGACCTTCCAGGTCTTGGGAATGAACCCAAAAATCCCCTTGATGAGAACCAGCCAGTTGTAGCAACAATTGAGTCATGACCATAGCCCACAAATGCCGAGGATTCACTTAGGATTTTAAGCAATCAGAAGCAACACACACAAAGTCCCTGCCCCCAACACCGAAAACAAAACCTGGCAGTCCTCTGATCCCCTGCCAAAAGCTGATCTTTTAGGCGGGTTAGATGGAAACATTTCCGCTAAACCAACTAAAAGCCTAAGCTAAACCGGAAGGCTGAGAACCGCCAAGTTACAACAAGCCACTGGGTGTGTCTTTAAGGCCCCCGAACATGGTCTTCCTTTCCGGCATCCATTTAAAACCAAAGCAAAACAAGTAACTCCGAAATATATATATATATATGCACCAGCGGCGTCGGCAAAGGGAATCCGAATCCGACGAAACCAAAAGTCAAGTCGACCAAACCCAAAACACAACTTCCATTATCCTTGTCAGTCCCCTGAAGAAAATAGAGAAATACAACATATTACTTTCAACTTTCAGCAAATGGAATGTACATGACCCCAAAAGGCTTGCTGATAGTCACACCCCTCCCTATAAAGTGGGCTGGTAACAAGGAAGCCAAGAGCATGAACAACCGGCAAAAGCCACAGCCCTTGTTGCAGATTCTGGAAGGGATGTGTTTTGGGGTGGGAAACCCATACTTACCCCTTAAAACTCCCTGAGCCCTGGGGAAGTTTTCATCTTTTACAGACATATAGCCCATGTTACCCAACAAGTTGAGAAAAGTTTGGTGTTTTTAAGAGGAACCCGTATTTCCCAGAGGTCCAGTGACCGAGCCCCGCACTTCTGGAAGCGGAAGCGAGGAGGTATTGTCCTGCGGGGAGAAACAAAAGGAACGCCAAGCGCACCCAAAACGGTTCAAGTGGGTGACTCAGGAAGCCATTGGGTCGCAGGGCGAATGGAACTTGGCTATCTTTTTTGAGGGGACCCCATAAAAAGGATAATGCTCCTTTTGGCTTCCCTTTAAAACTGACCCGGATAAAGGTCAGCCTCGAAAATAAACGAACCTAAGTTCCCTTTGAACTTGTTTGCGTTTTCTTGACCAGACTTACAGAACTTGCAGAAGTGTAAACTGTTTGCTGGTTGAAATAATGAAGGACACCCACGAAGGCGAAAAGTGAACAGAGGTCGGCTAAGTTGGCAATGTGCTGTTGCTCGTGTTGTTTTGAAGGGGGAATAGAATACACGGCATTAAATCAGAAGGTTGATCATGTGTGGCTTTTGCTTGTGTTGCTTTGGCGGAAGTATGTGGCTGTTGTTGTTCAAGGGGGCAGGGGTTGCAGTAAAAGGGATCTAAACCCTCGGCAACAGCTTCCAATTGCACGTGGTACGCACTTACCAGACACGACTTTTGTTGAAGCTATCAGGGAAGAATAAAACTTGGTCTTTTTTCACAACCCTTGGTATGGTACAAAAACACTTGCTTTTTTGCAGCCCCCTACTAAAAATGAACAGAGCCAAACAAAACAACAATACACCTTGATCCAAGAACAGTGAAGTTCTGCAAATCGAAGACGCTGCAAATGGATTCCCTAAGTGAGGCCGTCGGTGGGGCTGCTTTCGAAGGACATGGAAGGGGGCCTATACCATTTTGACGATATGGCGGCAATTGGTATAGCCTTGGGTTCTCCTTTCTGCAAGGCCGGCCCAATAAATGTTACGTGTATCTTTAAACCTGCCTCCACACCATGGCTTTCCCCACGCTCCCCCAAGTTGGGCGCCTCATTGGTGAGGGTTACTCATTATAAGCAGAATCTCCTTTTTGTCGTGGTTCAGCGGCGCCCCATTCATTCATTCGAGTTGCTGGAGGCCCCTTTTGACTTTCAAGAAGTGGGTGTGTCTTTCTCTGAGAGTACCCCTTTAGTGGCTAGTCTGAAAGGGAAACCAACAGGAAAACCAAAAACAAACATACCCAAAATCCATCTACAGGAGTTCGATCATTCCTTGGGCTGCGACCCAATGGCTTCCTGGATCGCATTCAGAGCTGGGAGGGGAAGCCTAAACCTAAGTTTCCACACCCATGGCACCCCTGAATTCACCCTCTACCACTCAGTCTTAGTTGCCCCACCCCCCAAAAAAACAACTCTGAGCTGTCCTCAGATCCCCCGCTAAAAGCTTAACTTTTAGTGGGCTAAATACGGAAATCCACCCACCAAACCCTAGAAAGATCTAAAAAAGCCACGGGACCGGATGGCTGGGAGCGCCCAGAGAAGTAACTTGGCACCTCACAGCTCCTACAACTCACCGGGTTCCCAGGGAGACGCCCATCGGTGGCGAAATCTGCTCCCCATCGGTTTCATGGAAAACCCATTCGGCTGTGGCGAATTCAAAAAACCGGAAAATTCCAAAATGGGTGGCCCTGGCAAGTGGAAACATGGACCAACACCTGCGGTTTGCCCCTCCGATCGTTTAATTTTGAGCCACAGCCATTAGTTGGCAAACAGGGCCTTGTGCTCTGTTGGCCATCTTGCATGGCAGAAGTGCCACAAACACGGGACACAGGACTGAGAACAGGTAGCATCCCCCACTTCACATTCCTTGGCAGCAAAAAAGCTGGTTTTGCAGCCCCCTGCTAAAAATGAACAAAACCAAAAAGCAAAACAACTAAACAGTTCTAAAACATATTCGCCAAGAACAGTGAAAACCAAGCTTGGGCTTTTGCAACTGTCGTTCCTCTTCCTGCCACGATGTTCTCCTCGGCTTACCACACAAGTACTCAACTTGTGTCTGGCAGTCATGTTGCAGGGCTCTGGCAGCGGCCACACTTAGTTGTGACCCTTAATTACGTGCCGGGTCTAGGCCCAAGTGTGTTTCTTAGATTCAGTGGCCATGGGACATAAGTGTTTTGTACTTGATTTACCCAAAGAGTCCCTTGTCTAAATCAGTCTTTGACGAATCTCCTTAAACCACACCCAACAACCTGAAATATAATATATGGTACCAAGAGGACCCTCTTGGTTAGAGACCCCTCGGAAAAAGTTGACTAAAGGCACCATTTTACCGCAGGTCTCGGAAACGACCTGGGACTGACAATGTCCATTTGGTCTCGGCCGTGTTTGCCGCCTGCACCAATTCTTCCGCTAGGTTGGAATTTCGTACCCCCCAAGAAGAAAAGGGCACTTCAAAGGGGACCTGAAAAAGCGGTTTGGCGGCCTTTGAAAGATCAGGTTGCTGCCTCTTTCTGGGTTTGCACAGCCAAACTCGATATATATATATATATATTTATATACACATATTCGCATATGCAACCCGATGTGTGTAACATGTACGTACGCCTGTGTATGGGATTGCCTTGCAATGGGGGAACCCACAAATTCTTGGTTTCCCCCTGTCTGTTCAAGCAACCACAAAGTTGGTGCCAAAACTGGGTGTCTTTTTCAGGGACCCTGTTTAGAAGGAAAGCCAAAAGGAAAACCACCATTTTGTGGGTCCCCTCAAAGACACACCTATGCATATACCAAAAACACAATGAACAAGTAGCTCCACCCTCTCTTCGCGGGCCTGTTTGCCGCGGGCGCGCGCTGTTGCGGTGGGGGCGCGCGCTGCTGCGGGGGCTGCCAATTCGGGGGCGGCCAGGCGGGCGGCACCGGGGGCGCAGGTGGAGGTATCCTGATCAGGATCTGAGCAAATGACCATACAGTTGTCAGAGGGTCCGCACACACAGACACAGACACAGACACAGACACAGACACAGACACAGACACACACGCACACACTCGTCAGCCAGGTGCACATAGTCACAAACACAAAGGGCGTGTCCCACAGAGTTGATGAAGCGGGAACAGGAACCATGCGAACTACTGTCAGCAATCAGTGTGCTCCCGACTGCCATCAGGATTGATAAGTCAAAATCGTTCTCATAAACATATCTATAGATCGGAGCGCCTTCATGACACAGGAAAGCTGATATTGACTGGCTGGCTGATTTGCTCGTGAGTTTGATGTACATATGGCCCTGAATTTCCTTCCAAGAGAGAGGGTCCAAGTACCCCATATTTGAGATATTGGGTTTGGTTCAAGGGGATTCGTCTTTTACAGATTCATTAAATCCGCAAATATAAGGTACTTGGACCCACTGGGCAAAGCAGGCTGGTTTCGAAACAAGGTTGGGCAAAGTTGGTTTCCATGCAAGCCAAATACTGCCGCCAAGGGAAACCAACTGGAGGCTGTTTAAACACTGAGTGTCCAAAAGTTAAGTGGGGATTTCCCACTAAACCACAATAAGCAAGAAAAGTAAAGTGCTTCCCAACAACAGCCATGAACCGGTCGCTCAAGGAAACGGAGACACCAAACGCTTGCGCCGGCGTCGACGTTTGGCCTGTCATTGCTGGGCAGCTGCTGCAGTAAGCCATGCGCCGCCGCCTCCCGTGCTGCCTCGAGTTCCAAGGTTGGGTCTTCCAGTTGTGTTAACCCCGGGGCCCCGTTTTCTAGGGGTTGATGCCCCATTCTTTTCAATCATCGTTCTTTTCAAAAACCAGTCGGTTCTCAGAAAGAAGGATCACTGGAAAGAATGGAAGGTACCCCTAGAGTTTTGAAATTGAACAAGTGGCAGGGGTCAACCGATCTCCCCAAATCAAAAGTTGCAATCGGATTTCTGGTGAGTTGCATTGAAACCATCGCCACTTTGGTAGGAGGGGGATTCGACGAAAAGACAAGCCGCGAGTGGAGAAGCCACGCAAAAAAACAACAAAGACCAAGTATTGTGTGGGTGTTTCTCAAAATAGTGGTCCTCTAATACCCAGTGCTTCCAGGCAAGGCACTATAGTAGATAACCAAGGGAAACAATCATGTGAAACCTTGAAGCCAAAAAACCTGGTTACCTACTCTAGTGGTAACTGGAAGCACTGGAAAACACTTGCTTTCCTTTTGGTGTCCCTTCAACTATCAAAAGGGCTCCACCAGTTGAGAAGCCCTCCATGATTTTGATTCTTGTCCATAACCAGCTGAAAGCAGACAATATATAATGACCCCAGTTTAGTGCACCTCAAAAACGTCCACTGAATCTTGACAGAGATCGCGGTGGTTTCCCTTGAAAGGACTCCGAAACACTAGCAGCCACTCGACACCCCCCCCCCCGGTCGTAGAGGCTCACAAGCGAGTTGCAGCAAGTGACCCCCGCACAAACGAATTGGCACCCTTTTTGGCCGGTGGATTCTCATCTTTTGGGTGAGAAACCAACCAATGAAAAGGGGGTAAGCGCAGTCCACTAAACCAGAAACTCTTACTAAACCAGAAACTCTTAAGACAGAGTAACGCTTGGATGTGTCTCAAGATTAGGGGACCGATTCCTGCAAGTGCTTAAAGTTCCTGTTGGTTTCCCATTATGTGCAGCCTCCCAAATGGATCCACACTTGTGAGTAATCCGTGGAACTAGTCAAGAATGCCCCTGTGGTTTCATATGTGTGGATCGCCCAATTCTTGTAATCTGTCCATTTTGTTTAAGACCGATGTCGGCCAGAAAGGGCCACGATGCATCCAAGTGCATAAGTATCCCCCCTAACCACTTATCTAATGTTGACCCAGGATCTAAGTAGAACCCGTCCCATCATTGGGGGGGTGGAAACCCCTCCAAAAGCGGTCTGAATCCAACCACTAAATTGGGACAAAATCAACCAATCGGGCTTCTGCTTCATCCGGGGTTAACATTAGTCTTGCTGATTGGGAAACTGGAGCCGTATGGAGATCTCCAATGGTCACCCTCCCATTCCGTTTTTAAGGGGGCGGGGGTGAGACTGCCGGCGTCTTGGGCTCTCTTGAGGCAATCTCTGGATGGCATTGCCAAGGGAACTCTTCAAACACGAGTCTCAGATGCCCAGTGGAGTTCCATGGGAAAAAAAGGCATCCGATTGTTTTTTGTGTTGGTTCGAGTTCAAAGGGGAACCCTTACCCCAAACAAAAACGAAAACTCATTGGCACCGCTGGGCGACAGAGGAGTCATATGATCCACCTCAACATAAGCTCATCAGTTGTGGTTTCCCCAGTGTTTCAATTAGATTTGCCGGTGTTGCCCAAATGTGTGAGTGTGCATGTATGCATATGTGTGTGTGTGTGTCTTGGAACGCGGTGATTCCCAATGCTCAAGAACAAGCTGCGGCAAGCGCCAGGGGAGTTTGTTGGAGATTGATGAAACCTCGTCAACGTGCCAGTTTGTGTGACACACTGAGCTCGGCGTGATCGGATGGTTGCATCGCATAGGTCGCAATGCCAGCATGCACTTCGTCCCCAGCGACAGGCCCTATCTAAATTGGTGTGTTGTTGTTTTTGTTCGCTTTTTTTTTGGTTTTGCGAGAACCAGTGTTTGGCTGGGTTTTGAAGTTAAAGGGACACCACAAGGACGCCCACAATTTGGGGGATCGCCCTAAGTCAGACACCCCCAAGTCCACGAAACTTCTTTTCGGGGGTTTTCCCGGAAGGTGAAGCCCCATTTTAGGGTCTGATTGAAATGGAAGCCCCATCCCGTCTCTCTCCCAAGTGTCCAGACTTGCAAGGCATGGAAGCTGAGATACCCCTTGCCCCTTACACAAGTGCGGTCCTAGAAAGGTACTTTTACACCCCCATACACCCCCACGACGATCACTACGGCTGGCATACAACCCTGATGTTTCGAGAAAAAAAAACCAAAGCATTCTCACCCCAAACCCAGAAGAATCACTAGGGGCGGTCGTTCTAAGGAAACCACCGATGGCTACGGAGGACGCTACTTGGGTGTTCGGCCAAGGGATTCTGCTTCGGTTTTTTAGATTACAACCCACTTACAGGTCCCCCGTTTCAGGTTAACCAGGAAGTTATACCCGAAGTGGCGAGCACCATAAACTCATGGGGGCTGGGGGGAGGGAGGGGAGTGGAAGGGAGCCCAAATAAGCCCTTATGAAGCCCCTAATAAGGCCTCATTCGGGGCTTATTGGGGCTCCCTCCCCCCCCCTCCCTCCCCCCCAGCCCCCATGATAAACACTAACTTGGCAAAGTGAAGATCCAAGTACCTGGAGTCTCCATGACCCTTGAAAATGAAATCATGACCCATTGGTTTTGGGTAATGACCCAAGCGTTCAAGGGTCAGAAGGAGACTCCAGGTAGGATGCATGATGGTAGAAGCGGGCTAAGGCTTAGTTCCCTATTGTAACCATGGTTCTACCGAGTACGACTACCGAATCAACGATGGAGCGGTAGTGGTTCGGTAGTGGTCCCCCCCCACTCTCCAAATAACACCTCAATAAGGCCTTTTAAGTCTTATTTGGAGGAAACCAGTAGAGAAACCGTGGTTCCAAGGGTCAGACAAAAACTCCAGGTCCTGTTTTCCAAGACAAACATGACTGCTTGTGTTTTATATGATTTTGACAAACACCCAATGGCTGGGAAGGACCTGGAGTCTCCATGACCCTTAAAAAAGGGTTGGTCATTTTCCAAAATGATGGTTGGTCATTGACCCATTCTTATTTTGGGTCAGAGGGAGACTCCAGGTACTGGTTTCCATAAAGACAAAGATGATTGCTTGTGTTTTGTGTGGTTTGACCAAAACACCCAATGGTTGGGAAGGTGCTTCTTCTTCCATTTGGTTAAGACCCCTGAAAAAAAGAAAAACTTATTTCCGGTAGTGATAAGAGTTCTTTTTAAACCACCAAGGCAAAAGAAGAGAAGAACAACTATGTAGTGATAAGTTCCTTGAAAACTAAACAAACAAAAAGAGACAAAAACACATTTCAGCAAATGGAAGTCTCGTTCTTTTGGCCAACCGTTTCCCCGCGGGCGACCACCCCCCGCCCCCTCCGCCGTACCCCGCGCGCGTCACCCGCGCGTCTCCCGGCGCCCGCCTGCGGGGTGCGGCCGTGGGCGGCGGCCTCGAGGCGGCGGTAGCCCGACACGGCGCCGCACAAGGTCAAGGTGGCGTACCAGGGCTCCGGCTCAGGCCTGGCAGATCCCGCGGCTTCGCGGCTTGTTTTTTTTTTTTTTTTGATTCCTTTCTTTGTTGTTGTTTCCGCTTTGTAGTCGCTGTTGGCGCCAGTTGTTTTGTTTTTATTATAGCTGTTTTATGTTGTTTGTTCTTTTTGCTTTCTTTTTTTTTCTTCCCCCCCCCCCCCGAATTTGGTGAAGCTACTTATCAGCTTCTGTTTATCTTTGTTGGTTTTGTTCTTCTTTGGTTGTTCTCGGTTTTTTCCCGGATTTGGGTGAAGGTGTTGAAGCTAGTGAATGCGCTGTTTTCGGATTGTTGGGGAGTTGTGCGAAGCTACTTAATGTGGAACCCGGATTAAGCAAAACATGGCTGACTTTCATTGGGGGGATGTCCCCATTTAGTGGGACGCAAATCACCTTTGGAGGGGAACACACCTCGATACATCAATAGAACCGGTGAACAATCTGGGGTCAACATTAGTAGGCCATAGCCGACAAGTTATCACCCTGGAAAGTGTTGCGGGGGGTTGCGGGGGGGTGCGGGGTTGCGGGAAGATTGGCTCAAACAACCAAGCCCGGGTTTCCACCAACCATGGTTCTAACTTCTCCCGCGTCTGGGGTACTCCGTGGCTCTCATTTTCAGTCTACCCCCTCAAGTATAAACTCGATTTGGCGGAGACCCTGTAGGTTGTAAGTTGTATCCTTGGCTATATTCGGGAACCCCCATAGGGGTGCTTGGGCATGAAGCCACGACTTACCACGGCCATCAGGGGCCTCAGGGTTGGATCCTATGAGTTTCGGATGGGTTATGGCGATTCATCGACCCTTTGCTTCAATGAAAAAGCACACAAAGTGGGTCCTAACACTGCCTGAGCCCGACCTTCACCTCCAGACATGCCCTAAATGTAGCCGAATCCTGATTCTTTAGTTGTTTTAAAGGGAACCAAGTCGACAACCGAAGCCACTTTGGGGTAATCCAACCTTAAACCAGACACACCCAGTTGTACACCCAATACACCCAAGAGGTCCTCTGTTCGGCGCACAGACCAGCCATGGATTCACTTCCAAGGGTCCCTTATCTAAGGATCTGGGTTTCTGTCAAAAATAGAGCACCCCCCCATGAGTCCTTTTTGATTTCCCTTTAAACCAACCCCAGCAAAAGCGAAAAAAACGAGCCGCCATGTAAAAACTTGAGGGTCAAAAAGGAAACACCATGACACAGTACTGTTTGGCTCTCACGGGATGAGAAAGGGCACCTGGCTGTGCAACCTTCCAGGAAAAAGCAACTCAAGAGTTCAATAGCCTGGTGTTTGACCAGTCGGCCATAGTGAACCTCTCAGATAGGCCAAACACGCAGGCCCGTGTTTTGGCTCGTTCATGATAAGGCAAAACACAACAAAGACATCTGAAATGCGGAAGTCGCACTTTATCTTTTGCACACGCCTCCTCTACATACACCGTGGTAGGCTCAAATGTAAATGTTGTTGGGGTTCCACAGGTTGTAATATTGTTTGCTTGCATATATTATACCAAGGAACAATGTTGGGCATTTGCTTTAAGCCACAGCCACAATTATTGGACCCCTTCTCTGATGTAGTGGGCAACCAAAAGTAATCAGCCAGTTGGCCCACTTCGAAAAAGGTAGGGCCCCCTCTTCCACACATTCGTTCCCTAAAGGGCACATGGACAAGGTAGGGCCGTTTGTGGAATGCGCTCTCCTTCCAAAAATTACTTGGTGGGGATACTTCGAGACTCGAGAGTGGCTTTACTTGCTGGTTCGATAGGGAGGGAATGAGATGGAATGAAATGAGATGGAATGACCACCTTGAACCATTCCTGCTGGTTTCCTTTAAGGAATCCCCTTCCGGTTCATTCCCAACATTCCCTACTTATCGCACCAGGAAGTTTCAGAAGCAACTGCCAACTTCTTCAGCAGGAGGCAAGTGAGATGGTTGCCGCGCGCCTGAAGATGAGTGTCTCCTTGTACTCATCCTTGGCCCAAGCAACAAGTCCAACATTCATAGCTGTCCTTTTAGGGCAAATAGATGGCCCTGGTAGATGATTAAACCACCAGGTGAACCAGGGCCATATATTGTTTCTAGCAAAAAAACAAAACAGGACACCTATGCCAACATCAATACCCGACAATTTAACCACCAAACACCAATAGGGCATGTTCAGTGCTGCATGTGTGTGTGTGTGGTTTGGATTGGTGGTTTGGGGATTGAACCCCTGCTTCTTGTGGAGGGTAAATGGGGTTTCCCACCCCAAGCGCAAAACAACCAATCCAAGGCACCAGTTCAAGGGTGCCTGATTGGTTTTCTAGGTCCTCCAGCAGGTTAGAATAATGTACCCTTTTTCTGTAGTCTGGTCTAGTAGGGGAACCCTCCCCCAAAAAAAATTGGTGAGAAAGGGCACTATTGGGAGACCTAGATTACAAGAGGGATTCGGGGAGGGACCTGGAATTGCAAAGTGATCACCTGGCACAACGGCCGAATCTCGACGGGCAAGAGAAAAAATGAAACACTCCTTGGCCCTAGGCGCAAACGAATCCCTTGCAGAAGGCTTACCTCTACCTGGATCCTTCTGACCCTTAAATGGTTTCATTCCCCAGACTTCTGGTTGGTCATTGGCCCATTTTTATTTCGGGTCATGAAGAGACTCCAGGCAAAGGAGCGTCTTGTTTTGGGGGACCCCGCCCCGAAACTGTTCTTTAAACGCGCCAGCGGGGTACAGCCCCAAATGGTGGTTGAAGACGAACCCTCCAAAAGGATTTTGAGACTCTCTCTGTTCAGCTTGAGATACTCTGCAGGGCAATGGAGGCACGTGAAACATGTGAGGCACTCTCGGTCCGATGGAATTTTTAGATGGGATTCGCACATCCCTGCATTCAGCTTCTCCAAAAAACTGACATGGGTCCAAAAAAGACAGGTTCCCTTGATTCAGCCCTTATTTGGTCCCCCAAAATGACCATTTGCCCTCCAGCGGTTTTTATCTCCGCGAGCCATCCAAGCCATAAGGTGGGCTCTTGCTTCGTTCGGAGCGCAAAAAAAAAACCTGTCGCACTCCCGGGGGTGCCAGTGCTTCCAGGCACAACATCAGGAAACCAGAAAAACCATGATGTAAAACCTAGAAGTAAGGATCCCGAAGGGTTACCTGCGGTGGCAACTGAAAGCACTGAGCCCCATCCTCACATTTGAGCATCTCCGAAACCAAGATCCCTTGAGCGTTTGGCTGGACGGATCCGTCTAAATCATGCAAGAAGACGTCACCATTTAACGCACCGAAACGGCCCATGTACCTAAGGATGCACTCAAGGGGGGGGGGGTCAAAGGGTCAACGTCCTGTCAAAAAAAAAAAAAAAACAATCAGCTCACGGACCCATGTTGCGACAACTTCTAGCGTTACTTATCATTATCATCTCCAGTTTGTGACTCCCAGTGGATCCATTTACCTTTTTAGGGAACCAAGGGAATCACGTAGAAGCCAAAAGGGCAAATCGCCTCACTTCCCAAGTTGACTGGCCCAAAAAAAGTCTGAACTTTTTATTTGCCACTAAAATGGTCCAGCCCATTTTAAGTTTAAAGTCCATCAACTCAGGAAGTGAGTAACCAAACCGGGCTCCAAAGGACCAGGTAGAGGAAGGGAGCCTGAGGGCAACAAGCATAGGTGTCCTTTTTGGGAAGTAGATGGCCTTGGAGTTGATTGAACCACCAGGCAAAGCAGACCCCCTGTATTTTTCAGCCAAATCAACCAAAAAGGACACCTATGGCAACAAGGGCCCCGCTGTCGGAAAATAAAAACATCACCGGAAGTGGATCCCTCTTGAGTAGCTTGCCTGGTCTCAGCCCAACCATGGTACACAAATCATCCGCTTCCCTCTAATTCGTGGTTTGGAGTCTGGTGAATGGAGGGGCTGAAATCAGGTGTCACAAAAAACAAATTTACACCCCTGTTTGCAGGTCAGCTACCGAACGAATTGGTTTCTTCCCACCCCAATCACTGCTGCACAGGTGTGGAACATCAAGCCCTCTAGGTCATCCAGTAGATCGGTAGTTTATTTTAGTAGTGGAGCCCTCCCAAAAAGAAAACGGGGTGAGAAATTCAGAAAGGGCACTACTGGGAGACCCTCAAACCTTAAGACAGACATTTCTGCCCTGAACATTTCTGGGGTGGTTTCCCTTTTTGATGGTAGTTTGAGGGTCCAGGAACACTTTTAAGCATGTAACCGACAACTCAGGTTACCAGTAGAGAGCACTGCCGAAATTCTTGCGAGCTCGAGAGACACACAAATGGGGCACCAAACTTTTTTTTTGGGGTGGGTTTTAGCAAGAAACCCAAGGGACATCCACCAGGTGTTCTTTACAAAAGAATCTCTGGCACACCCAAATCCAGCAACTCAGCGGGTCCCAGGTGGCCAGGAAGAAGAACCACCATCCTCCCCTCTGCGGCAAGCAGCCGGCGGCTCAGCGACGAAGCCGTCCTGACTTTGGAACGGAGTCAGGGGTCGAAATCATGTCTTTTATTGAGGGCAATCTCTTCTTCCTAATGCCAAACAGTCCCCCAATATTAAAACGGCGACTTGTTGGGTCGAAGAAAGGGCGTTGGGTGTTCAGCCAACTTAAGTAGATCTAAAAGGCTAAGGAACCGGATGGCTGGGAGCCACCAAGTTTTGTTGAGGGTACCTCCTTTTGGTTGGTTCCCGAATCTCGACCCCTGATGAAAAAGAACGGTTGTTCTTCACGGGGGTCCCTTTCAAGTGGGTTTCCTTTCTTCCAGGGGGACGCCCTAGTAAAAAAAGCTGGGGGGAGTGTCTTGATCAGGGGTCAATATCAAAAACACAACCAACAGGCTCCCTCAAAGACAAGGAAACTCGCAGGAAGCCGCTTGCCACGTAGGTTTCCCTTTGAGACGAAGCCGCTTGGCCTGTTGGCTACTCCTTTCCAAATCGGTGGCTTTCAGCTCAAAGGAACCACATGCCAGGAAAGGGCCCCTTTTGGGCCCGTGCAAAACATGGTTGAAACATGGTTTAAACCTCCTGTTGGTTCAAAAACGGGGGGCTGGGGGTGAAGATTGAAACCATTTTGCAAGCAACCTTCAAAACCCTGAATAGTACCAATTGTGTGGACTATTTTGTTCAGGGCTCCACTTTTTATTTATATTTTCAAACATACATTCAGGGTTGCGAACTATTCAGGGCTGGGGTTGAATCGTGGATCTTTCTGTTTGGGGAAAAGTGGACAGTGGCCTTTCTGAGGGACCGTCTCAAAGCGTTGAGCGCTTCGTGGTTTGTTGGTATAGGATCATAGCTTGCTGAACAGTTCCGAGTCCATCAAAAAAAACAAGAAAAAGAAAAACATCCGCGGCATGAGCTCTAAATTGGTGGTTTGAAGGGGAACCACCCCCAGAAGTGATAGTTCACTTCCAGGGAATCATCAGTTGCTTCGAAGCCAAAGCCCGAACGTGTCGGTGCTGGGGTTGGGGTGTGATTCCGTAATCATGTCTTGCCCCCCAAAAAGGCTTCCCCTGCGAACATGGAAATGCACAGACCCCTTCTGGACGACCATCCTCTCGGAAAACTGGGCAAATTGAGCAGCTTCATGAAACGTGGAAGGGCAGTTTGGGTGGAACACCCAGTGAAAGCTGCCATCTCAACCGAACTGTCGAGGCTGACCTTCTGCCAACTCCCGACCTAAGGCTCATTGAAACAACGACCCGTTCGGCAGGCACTTGCGTGCTCTCGAGAGCCCGTGTGATCAAAACGGATTGGAAGCAGTCGGCAGGCCAAAGCCGCCATAGCCTGTGATTCTATCTAACAAGCTCGCTGCATAACAAACACGTGGGTTTTCGTCTCTTTCAGTGGACCTTCGTCCAGAAAATGCTGGGATTCCCCAAAAGTCCCTGGCAGGGGTCCCATATGCTTGGTGGAACAGGGGGATTCGTAAATACAGATTCCGAGGAACCAATGCAAACATATGACAAGGGACCTTTTGGGTTTGGGCTTCCGTTTTAGCAATTCAAGGGGTTACTTTCGACAAAACACACACCGAAGTGCACATATTCACCTGCGAAAGGTCTGGGGAAACGGAAGGGTGAAGTGGTGAAGATGGCATATATATATATATTACTTGATTTCCGAGGCCTGTGATACTGTGGATGGTTGCGAAATCCATTTCGCACCAGCTACGAAACCATGGTTGAGACAATTGTTCGTTGGTATTTACAGGGGGAATCGAATCATAAACCCGGGTTTCTTAGGTGATGCGAAATGGATTTTGTCCATCCACAGTATCAATTCCTGGGTTGATTATATACCTGTTATTCAATATTGTAATTCAAAGGGTTGACATGTGAGTATTGTTGAGAGCACCCTTTTCAGCTTGGGTTAGAGGGAAAAAATAAAACAGTTCTTAGGGTCCAGATCCCTATTCTTTTGCGCGCTCAAATGTTCTACGGGTGAAATGAGAGTGGGGGGGGGGTGCTCAGAAGGGAGCGTCGGCCAATCCGAATCTACTACAACGGACAACGGGGGCCAAATCCTTCTCCCCAGTTCGGTGACCCGTTAAAAACACAATTTGGAACCAAGTGCGCTAGGAATTCTTAGGGCTTGACCATATTTAGTCCGCCAAACTAGAAGGGAGAAGTCCAGAAAATACGGTAAACTCAGTAAACCGGGTTAGAATGTGTCTTTTGTTTAGGAATCGGATCGCCAGAAATTCCGTGTGGTTTCCCTTTACAACCACCAAAACAGGGGCACCCGCAAAAAGACACACACCACTATTCTCCTTAAGGTTTACCAGTCTTTCCCCCAGCTTCCCTGCTCCCCGCTAAAACCCGGTGCTTTTCCTCCGGAGGTTCATCGCCCATGTCCAACCAGCTTCAGGCAAATGCCCCAAATGCCCCCCGGACCCGCTGCCATCGGACCCGATCCGCGAGATCCAACTGCATCGGTCCTGAAGCTTCCGGAGACGCATGAAGACCGGCTCCCCCGAGCGCGTGCCTGGCTCAGTGAGAGTCACTGGCGCTCGCATGGCTGAGACCAATGCTGGGCAGCCATGCGATAGCACAGGAGCGGTAAGCCCAAGGTGCCGCGGGTTCAAAGCCTAGGTCCTGCAGTAGAGCGGATAGAATAGGGGTACCAACTTTGTTTTCTGTAGTCTATTGTAGTAGGGGAGCCCTCCCCCACAAAAAAAAGGTGAGAAAGGGCACTACTGGGGGACCTAGAAACCTATGGGTATGTTTCCTTGCATGTTGTGTTTTTTGTTGTTTTTGTTGCTTCTCACTTTCTGAGTGGGTTGGCCCGACAAAAAACCATGAACTGTTTGTTTACCACTAAGATGATCTTCCCAGAAAGTATAAAGTCCAGAAACTCAGGAAGTGAGGTGTTGTTTTGTGCATGTGGAACATGTTTGTTTTTGATTACGCCAAGAGTTGCTAGAAGTTTGTGTCTCGCCCTCCTAACTGAACAAAAAACCATATATCGTAAATTTGGCTTAACTTTGGGGTACGAAAAACATATTTTTGGACTATGCTTCATATGGGTGTGCCTTTGTTTATGGACCCCCCCCTCCCCCCAAAGAAAGTGGTGCTTTTAGACCACCAAAAAAGGTGCGCCCTCAAAATAACACACACCCATATTCAGCGTACCCTAACAGAAAACAGAACTTTGCAGGTGCCCTCAGTATATAAAGGAGTCCCAACACCATAATGTGAAGAATCAACACGTGCGGATATCCGCACCGATTTACGGCTGCAACTGTCCCCATTTGTCCAGGTTCGCCTGTGGCTCAACTGGCAAGGTGGCCGCAAGACAAAACCTTGGGAGAGGGTGGCAACGGGAGACCGACTCTTTGATGGATGTCGTAAAAAAAACGACGAGGAACATGAAGATCACAGACTGGCCTCAGATTTGAATCGAAGACCATCCCTTACTAGCATCCAGGCCGCAGTGGCATGTGTATTGCTTCTCATGCCCAAAATTGCTTCAGAATCAAGCAAACTCAAATCTTACATTAGTCCCCTCCTTGTCCCCTCCCTCAGTAAACGGTCAACCTTATGCGGTCATGACTAAACGTGTACCAAAAAGGGGAAACCACAAGGTCAAAAGGACGGCTTTGGATAAGTGAGAAACACTTACATCAATTCTCTCCTTAACCCCTCTGCAACATTTGGATACTGTCTCATTCTCATCTCCTCAACTGAGGAAAGTACGCTCACCTGCCCCGGGACCTGAATCTCCGCTTTTGCCCCATGCCACATGTGGTTGTGACATTTCAAAACAGGAATCTGTCAATTCCTGATATGGCAAGGGTGTCAGTTTGGTTTCCGTTACTAGGTCCTCCAGTAAAAAGGTTAGAATAAGGACACCCTTTTCTCTGTAGTCTATTTTAGTAGGGGGGCCCTCCCCCGAAGACTCCCACGTAGCGAATCTAGAGCCTTGAAAGTGAGCATCGGGGGTTCCGAACTTCAACCCCAGGTTTCCCGCCGGAAAAACGTCGCCCCCGTTTTCTGGGCTCTTCCCAGATCTGTTAAAAGTTGAACATTTTAGAGGATTAAATGGAACCCCCCTCTAAACAAACTAAAAACAGCCAAAAACCTAAGGAACCGGACGGCTGGGAACCACCACGTCTTGTCGTTGCTTTGTTCTTGGGACCCCCGGATTCAGGCCTGGCGCTGCCCAGACGCGCGGCGGCACCGTGCGCACTCGCTGGTTCCGGGGGATCAGCGCTACCGGCGCCTCTCATGAGAGGAACTCCCCCAGACCAAGGCCCTTTGAACATGGGTCGCCGTGACCCCTCATATTTTGAAGGGTCATGGAGACTCCACGTAGGATGAGATGATGGTAGAAGCGGGGTATGCTGGCTTTTGAAAAGCGTGGTGCTTCCCAGTCCGCCCCCGCCCCCGACTCTCCAAATAACCTCAATAAGGCCTTTAAGTGGTATTTGGAGGAAACCAGGTAGAGAAAACCTTGGGGGAGGGGCCATTAGTTGCAATTCACATGGGGCCCTAGTTTTGTGGGGAGCTACTTGTCCGGGAGCGCTGGAGGTTCCACGTAATGCCAGGCTCAGACTCATTCTCCCCTTGTCATGGTGGGATTGCACACTCTCGTGCGCCCATGCAGCCGAGCGGTAAAACACAACTCATTCAAGTTCTTTGGCATAGCCCCTGGCAACCATTCAATTTTGCCCACCCTGCTTTTTTGGGGGGGTTGATCAACATTCATGGTATCACTAAAAGCCCCCACACCAAAACCCACCAGAAGGCCCCAAAGCGGCAGGAAAATCGTCTTCCAGAACCCCTGCTTTGTTGTTGACATTGAGGTGTTGTTTTCCGGTTTTCCGCATGGCTGGCAACTTCCCCAACATCCCCAGCATCGTCAGCCTCACTTGGACCTATTGGCTCTGATTGGGTGGCAGTTGGGAATTGGCTGGGGGCTGGTTTCAGGTTGGGGAGGTTTTGGCTGGCTTAGGTCTTCACGAGGGGTCGTCTTGGAAACCAGTCCTAAACGAGAACTCACTGAACCTCACCCCAAGCTGCTAAACCAGCAGCACACCGAACCTAAAGGGTCCAAGTACCTCATATTTGCGGATTTGAGGAATCTGCAATTGACAAATCCCCTTGAACTAAACCCAAAACCGGAGAAATATGGGGTACCAAGCGACCCTCTGGGAAATAATCTTGAAGCCAACCCAAACCCGCCCAACATTGCCCAACAACCTGGATGAAGACCCACCCTCACCTAAGCCAGCCAAACCCCCTGCCAAGTGCGGGTGATGCCGGGTGATGACCAGGGCAGCAGCCCCAGTACAAAGAAAACAAAACTGCTAGGGCAAAAACAACCACCGCATGCGTTGAAGCCCCTTCAACAAAAAGAACAAACAACACACACACACACAGGTTTCAAGCACCTCTGGGTTGATCATGTACATCCAACCACGCCACACAACAGAGAAACCTTGGACATGTAACGTCTCTAAAAATACGTACTACATATTGTGCTGTATAGGTGTAGATATGTCATATTAATCGTTTACACATCATTCTAGAAATACGTGTGTATATATATATATATATATACATATGCGCATGCAAGTCCAACGTCCACCTCATTGGCTTCCAACCCCCGCCTCCCGCGCAGATTCGACGCCCCCCTGCGCGAGTCCGAAATCTCAACAACGCCGTGCGAACTTTCCCCCGCGTTCCAGTCTCTGCAGGGATCTTGTTCAAAGCATCCTAGATAGCCAAGTTGCTGCTGTGTTCAGTCCCTGTTGCTGGTCTTTGGGGGGAAAGTGCATGGAAAAACAGCAACTGGCTATCCAGGATGGGACCCCCATCTTCTCTGGGGAGAGGATTTGTTTCTGGAGAGCAGGATGAGAATCGGAATTGGATTGGTTCCTGAGAAGGACGGGCGATCATAATCTCACTTGCTGGCCAACAGAGTCTGAACTTACTTACCACTAAAATGGTCCAGCCCCCAAAAGTGACTAAAGTCCGAAACGGAACTCAGGGAGTGACTACTGGTTGAGGTCAAACTTCTTCCAGGGGCAGGGTACTTAGTAAGTGGGTAATAACCATGATTATAACTTATAAACTTACAACCCACTTGCAAGTCTCCTAAGTTGTTTCTTTCTAAAAAAAAGCTTACTAATCACTTACTAAGTACCCTGCCCCTCTAAGTCTGGCAAGCAAAAAAGTGAAGGTTCCCCTCGCAAAGTGGAAAGCCCCTTTTCATGAGCCTCCGAGAAAAAAACCAACCCCCACCAAGCGCACCTCTCAAAAAGACATACCCTTCCACAACTAAACATACCACAGGCACCGGTTCCTGCAAGACCATGTTCCTTTTAAGGGGACTGAGCTCCATGTTCGACCTTTGGCTCTTCGACCTAAGCCGCCGCCAAACTGGAACCCCTGGGTCGGATTGGGGGAGATATCGGCACGCATATCGAGACGTCGGCATTTCGAGACGTCAGGCGAGTGAGGCCGAGATTCTCGGCTCCGAGGGAGTACTTAGAGGGGCAATCGGGCACTTAGTAAGTGACTAGTAAGCCTGCCGAGATAACCCACTGAACAGAGACTTACCCCGCTAAGGTAAGTAGGCTCTAACCATGGTTTTTAACCCCCCCTGCCCCTTTAAGTATCTCCTGCCGCGTTCTCAGGGTCGCTACCGTTCGCGTGGGGAACTGGCACTGCCAGTTGGTGCGACACGTGGCGAGGCCTGGGCATGCGGTACATCCGAGCACCATGTGAGTCATCAACACCTGGTTCCGTGGGAGACCGAAACATACCGAAACCATGTAAAGAATCAGAGGCTGAAGTTCCGCGCCCACTTGATCTACCCAGGTTTTGATTGTGGCTCCAAGGGTGGTTGTACATTCATCTCTGGCATTTGGCGTTCCAAGGCTTGATGTTGTTCGTACCATGTCCTCGCCCCAAAAAAACGGACCTGCGGCGACTACATGGGCTAGCCTCGAATGGTTATAAGGGCATTAAAAAAAGTGGCTAAGCAGTTGTTCTTACCTTGGCAAATAGAACCCGTATGCTGACCATGTCCAACCTTATGGAACGGGATGTGCCAGTTCATCTGAATCTAGGCTTTCCCTGGCTAGTTCCCCCATTACTTCCATCTGGAGTCTTCTTCTGACCCTTGAAAAATGGCGTACCCTGAAATATGTTATCCCACAAAATGTTGGGTAAGGACCCATTTTTTGAGGGGGTGAGAGGGAGACTCCAGGTGGATGGTTCCCGATCTTCCCTTCGAAAAATCGGTCCGCATCGATTCGTCGATGGCCTTGCGCCAGTTGCACGTGAGCAAGCCCTCCGACTCTAGCTCCTGAGCCCATTGCCTCAAATGGAGGCCTCCTCTCCTAGGTCCTGGGTCCTAGGACCCAGGACCACCAGCACAAAACAACCAAAGCCACCAGTTCAACGGTACCTGATTGGTTTTGCTGGAACCATTACCAGGTCCTCCAGATTTGAGAGGTTAGAAGAAGGGTACCAACCTTTTTCGGTTTTGTCTATTTTAGTAGGGGAACCCCCTGAGCAGAAACCCTCAACCGGAAAAATATGCGGCACTTGGCCCGAATGTTGGGTAACCCCATTTTCCTGTTGAGCAGAGACTCGCTGCCCGAGTGCATTGGGTCAAATGTCCGAACTTCCTGCTCATTCTGACCCGCCCACAGAGTGACTGAGGTCTAGCATGTCAAGGACCCTAAGCCAACCACCGAAATCAACCTGAAACCAACCGAAGTCAGCCCCCAAACCAGCCTAAAACTGTTTTGAGGCCGTGCGGTCCTTCCAAGTGCGCGCCCATGTCCCTCTCCTTCCATGGGCCATGCCGGATAGATTTTGTGGAAACGGACACGGGACCCGGAGTCCGGAGTGCGGGAACCCACAAAGGTTGGAGCGACTTATGCCACTTGTTTAAGCCATTGACATGGGTCCCAGCTGAAACTGGCTTAACGCGGCGCCCCATTTTCTAAGGCTCAGAAGGAGACTCCGGCATGGCGAAAAAGAGAAACGAGAGGTGGAAGGGGCTTTCTTTTTGGCTTCAAAACGAGGAACACCCGAAACCGACGGGTCAGTTGGCTTCAGACACCGAGACGTCTCTGACCGCTCGGTTTGAATCGGCCCGCGGCTCTCTGTCACTTTCTTTTTGGGTGGCCCCATTTTCCAGGGGCAGAAGAACCCGCCCGGTTGAGTAAACAGAGAACGAGTCGGCTAAAAAGCAAACCCTTGGCTTAAGAAAACTTTTGCGGGTCGTATCCGTCGAGCATCGAGCACCCGCGGATCTCGCTGGGGCCCTTTTCTTGGCTTAAGAAACCGCTCGACGTCCCTTGGCTTAAGAAGCCCTGGGGTCGAACCCCCGGATCTCTCCTGGAGCATGAGCTGCGAGATCTTCCGCTCCGCCGCCTGCCTCAAGGCCTGCTGCTCCCCGCTGGACAGCTCATCTCAGCTCACATCGGGTCGACCCATCCGCGCGTGCGAAAGGCGTGCGCGCGATGTTTTCCGGGTGGAGCGGCGGAGGTTTCTTTGGGAAGGTTTGAAACTTGGATGTTCAACCCACGTCGGGTAGGTTATGACAATGGTTTTATAAGGGAACCAACCCCATTTACCCTACTTATAACCCTGGTTATACCCTTCCTAAATTGCCTAGGTCCTCGAACAAGGATACCCACTTTTTACTTTTTTCTCTGTTTTAGTAGGGGAACCCTCCCAACCAAAAAAGGGGTGAGAAAGGGCACCTAGCTGGGGCACCTAGTTGCCTGGACATCCTTAACGTGGAGAAAACCCCCGGCGGTGCAGCCATTTTCGGCTGCCGGACCTGGGTGCCTCGGCATTTGGGGTGGGTTCAAAGGGAACCAAAGGTCAAAACTACCTGGAGTCTCCAAATCTGACCCTTCAAATAAAAATGGGTCAATGACCAACCATTGTTTTGGGTAATGACCAACCATGTTTTAAGGGTCAGAAGGAGACTCGCAATGGGGTACCCCATTTTGTCAGAATCAGGGGGGTCTTGCCACCTTTCGTGAGAAAATTGGCGACCCCCTTCGGAATCCTTCACTATTTGGTGGTCCATCATTTTCCACCAAAGGTTGCAAAAAGACGCCCCTGGTCAGAATCCCCGATTTTAGGACAGCAGACGAAGGTAAAAGGTCAGTCACTTGATGTGGGTTTAAATCTCGATCTATCATTGGTACATTCATGCAGACTTGCTTACCGCTCAGGCCAAGCAAACAAACGGCCAAACCAAACAAGGCCTTAAAATGCACTTCTTCGAGGGGCGCAGTCATCTCCCAGCCCAGTCCAATGCTTTTTGGGATTACGGGAGAAGCTGCGGACGGGTGCAAATCGACCAACAGTGTGGTTGTGTCCCTTTTGCATGTGTTTAAAGGGGAAACTCAAAGCCAACCCCCCCTCCCCCCCATTTTGAGGCTTCATGAAACAAACCCCAGCGAATCTGCACTGAGCCTCGTTCTAGGAGTACCTTCCCCGTTCCTTCCAGGGATCCGAATCTTTCTAGAAAACCTCCGGAAACCCAGGGACGGTTTTTCAAGAACGATGGTTGAAACGAATGGAAACGGAATCACCCCCTAGAATTCCGGGACCGCCCAAAAAAAGAGCCCGTGGTCCGGAAATTAAAACTTCCCACGCCTTCCGGCAGCTCTGCCCTGAGCTGTTGATCAATACTGTGGATGGACAAAATCCTGCACCAAATTGAAACCATAGGAAGCCATTGTTTGTTGGTATTTATAGGGGGATCATTATTCCCGGGTTTCTCAGGTGGTGCAGGATTTCGTCCATCCACAGTATTTCTTACGGTACCTTCCTTTCCCATTCTTTCGAGGGATCCTTCCTTCTAAAACACCATCAACAACCCGGGCTTTTGAAACGAACGATGGTTGAAAAGACCGACCGTTCGTTTCAACCATCGTTCTTTTCTCAAAAACCAGGTCTGCTTTTTCTGGATCCCTGGAAAGAATGGGGAAGGCACCCCTAGAATATTCCATGCCCCCGGCCGTGGGTGAGACTTTGCCCAGGTGGCCGACCTACTTTGCATGGACGAGATCCATTTCGCACCACCTAAGAAATTCTGGAATGATGATGCCCCTATAAATACCAACCAACAATGGTTTGCCATGGTTTCAAAGTGGTGCAAGAATTCGTCCATCCACAGTATCACATCTTTTTCTCGGGGTTTTCCACCCAATGGTCATCCCATGCATCACGGACCTGTTGATCAACCCCCAGATCATGAGAGTTTCTTCACGTCTAGGTCCTCCAGTAGAGAGGTTAGAATAAGGGTACCCTTTTTCTGTAGTCTATTTTAGTAGGGGAGCCCTCCCAAACAAAAAAGGGTGTAAAAGTTGGCACCTAGCTGGGGGACCTAGTCTTAGGTTGGTATTTAAACTGAACCCCAGCGGGGAAGTTCGTTTTTCAGCCGCGGCGCCGAAGGGCGTATCCTCCTCCATCTCCACTTCGCAGCTGATCTGCTGCGGAGGTCTGGCGGGACTCAGACCCCAAACCCGGGTCGGGTGGGGACTAGGGGTCAAAATGTCTCCTAGCACGGTATCAAGAGACGCTTAGGTGTGTGTGTGTGTGTGTGTGTGGGTGTTGGTTGGGGGGTGGGTGTGTGGGTGTGTGGGTTTATGTCTGTGTGTTTGTGTGTTGGTGTTTGCGTGCGTGCGTTTCTAGTGAGAAACCCATGTGAAGTAAGTAACCAAGGGAGTCACGCTTTGAAAGCCAAACGGAAAATGGCTGGTTGCCCACTATAGTGACTTAGTGATAACTGGGATCCGCTGGGAACCTGTTTGGTGTTTGAGGAGAAAGCAGAGGGAGACCCATGTGGGAGCGGTATGTGAAAAAGCTGCATCTCGAAATAAGCGAATCTGGCGAATCTGGGTTGGTCGCCAGAGCCATTTTGCAGAGCTGCTTTTCAAGGTCACACAAAGATCGTACGGCTTCACCGTGGCAATCTGCAGTGAGTCTTACATTGGCAAGAAGCGAGCTGGACACGTTGCCAAAACTTACCGCAACGTTTGAAAGTCCCACTAGAAGGAGTGTATGGGTGCTTAGAGGGGCAGGGCACTTAGTAAGTGACTAGTAAGGAGACTTATAAGGAGACTTATAACCCCGGTAAGTGGGTTATAACCATGGTTATTACCCACTTACTAAGCACCCTGCCCCTCT
Organism: Effrenium voratum; assembly: GCA_963377175.1. Classification (NCBI taxonomy): domain Eukaryota; class Dinophyceae; order Suessiales; family Symbiodiniaceae; genus Effrenium; species Effrenium voratum. The sequence continues at coordinate 261,358 of CAUJNA010003710.1, read as the reverse complement.
AAGTGTGTGTGTGTGTGTTTTTAGGGAACCCCCTAAATGGTGGTTGTCCTTTTGGTTTTAAACCACCATAGGATGCTATCCCCCCCCAAAGCTCCCCCCAAATCCTGAGATTCAAATTAGCTTTATCGGGGTCCAGCCCAAAAACAGCTGTCAGAAAACACTGATTTTGCAATTCCTTAATCCTAGCATGTTAAGGGTTACAGGCCCAAATCTTGAGTAGAACACACTGACCCCTATTAAGCTTCCATCGCCCGACTTTGCCGGCAAACCAAGATTGCTTCATTTGGGGGCCAGCCCCAATAAAACAGCCGTCAGAAGACATTGATTTTGCAAGTCCTTGATCCTAGCATGTTGAGGGTCGCAAGTCCAAATCAGCATAGGGGGGCAGCGCAGCACATTGTTCAGGGTTCATGCTCAACACAGCGTCCAGACATGTTTTTGAAACCAAAACCCTTATTAAGACAATGTGTCTTTGGGTGACAAGGAGTTCCACTGATGCCCCCGAAGCTTTATTAGTGCCAAAACAAGAATTGCAGCCTCGGCCACCCAGTGGAAGAGTTTGCCCCTTTTTTAAGGCATTGTTAAGGAACTCGTTCCCGCAACTGCAACTGGTGACATGTGTGACTGCAAAACCCCGAATAAGGTCATGTTTTTGTTGTTCAAGAAAAATCAGGTCTGGTGTTCTAATAAGCCGCTAGCAACGGCTTAATAAGGTTTATTGTTGGACCCCTAATAAGGCCCTAATCACGAACAAATAATGCTCTATTAAGGCCTTGCCGCCAATTCAGGTCTTATTCTGGAACTCCAGATTTGGGGGGGGGGGGGGAGCCTTTGGGGGGGGGGGATAGCATCCTGTGATTTTCGGGAACCCCCTTCTGTTTTGGTGGCTGTCCTTTTGGTGTTAAACCACCAAAAAGCTCACTTGCTGAGTGGATGGCCCAAAAAAAGTTCAAACTTTGCATTTACCACTAAAATGGTCCAGCCCCAAAAAGTTTAAAGTTCATGAACTCAGGAAGTGAGAAAGGGGGAACCGAGCCTCAAGAAACACAACACCCAGATGATGCTTTTCAGATCCCTCCTGAGACCTAGCGGAAGGCGCGCCCAGCAAAAACTCCCCGGAGTCACTGCGAGTGAGACTCTCAGATGCCCAGGGGCCATGGGAGAAAAAGGACACGTTATCTTGCCCCTTAAAACTCCCTGCGGTGTGGGGAAGTTCTCATCTTTTACAGACATATAGAACATGTTACCCAAAAAGTTGAAAAGTTGTGGAGTTTTTTAAGAGGTAAGCCTTTTCTTGGCTGTTTCACTTTGAAGGGGAACCTTCCCAAAAAAGGAAGGAAAAAACGGGCACCACTTGGCAACTGAGGACTGTTGGCACTTGCTTCAGGGCTACAATCGGCCGAAAAAGGGTAAAACAACAAGTGATGTTTACACTTGCTCAGGCAAGCATAGAAACACCGTACTTGGTTTAATTGTTCTTCTAGGGGTTGATTCCCCATTCTTTTGACCATCGTTCTTTGTTCTCCCTGGGTTTCCGGGGGTTGTCTAGAAAGAAGGATCCCTGGAAAGAATGGGGAAGGTGTCAGTAGAATTCGGCAAACCCTGATACCTCGGTCCCCGTTCGAGAACCGTCAAAGTCTTCCAGGGCATCCCCCTGAGGATGGAAAAACAATCCAGTCGTGATAGATTCCCTCAACAACCCAAAGGGGACCATAAACAATATTCTTAAGCAAATGGAAGTACATGTTCTAGGGTTGATTTCCCATTCCTTTCACCCATCCTGTTCAGAAACCACACTTGTGCCTGAACTGAATGGATTCTTGTGCGGCTAGCAGGTATTATTGATCATTTTCCCTTCCAACAAGAAACAATAAAACCACGCCTTACCGTTTTGCGGAAAACGACACCGACACCGCCGGACCGCTCGCCTCAGGCTGGGCAACTCCATGGTGGCGCGGTTCCGCCCCGGGTCGAAGTGGAACACTCCTCATGGCTTGCGGCCCCGAGTGACTAGAACCCCAAAAAGCCGATGTTTCCGCGCCCATTTGGGGATGTCTTCTTTCATGGGACCCTCCCCCCACAAAATATCTTTAAAAAGGACCCCCACAATTTATATATATATATATTTAAAAAATGTACGTATATATATATATATATGAAAATGGTCAGTTGTTTCCCTGGTGTTTTCCTTTTAAAGTCACAGCACAAATGGGTACCCTTCAAAACAGCCACACCCATTTGTAGAGGAAGCTCCTTTTGGGAATGGGACCCCCTTTTGGGTTCCATGTTAACTCTTAGGAAATACCCCTTTCTGGCTGGATTGAAAGGGGAAGCCCCAGACAATCCATGATAACATATACCAACATTTGACACATGAAGGTAAATGTGTGCTAGTACCTACATGGATTGTCTGCCGGAAGGAACACCAAAACCCCATTTTGGGGTCCCCGATTTCAAGAAGAGCTCACTAGCTTTCAAGGCTTCACAGGTAGCAAGATTCTTCATGCATCTGTCCCAAGGGTTCTTACATATGGTTGGCTCGTCTTTTTTGAGGCTCGGTACCCCTCTGTTGCTGATTCAAATAGGGGACGGGACACACCCATGTTTGCCTTTTTGTGTCTTCTTCTCTTTTTCCGGAATCTATGTTAATGAAGAATCCCTTTTTCACCCAAACCCTATAGGGGTACCCAAAAACCCTCTGGGCATCGTAAATCTTGGTTCCGGGGTGCCCACGATTGCCTGAACATATCACTCAACCCATGGAAGAGGTTCAGCGCAATCTACATTGCAACCAACCCTCCGCTCTGGTCACCTTCTTGAAATGTTCAATTTGGTGATTAACCTGATAATCTTTAGAATGATGCAGTAGCCTAACGCGTAACTCCCCTCCAACCAAAAAAACATGACTCGGTAGCACAAGCGCCCACCTTTGAAAACAGGTTGTGATCCATACTGTGTACATATTGTATATATATAATGTAAATATCTATATACATATATTATGTAAATATATATTATGTATGTATATATATATATGTGTATATACATATATATGTATATATGTGTATATTCTTGGAGGGGTCCTCTCGAAACACAAAATCTTTCGAGGGTATATTGGAGTCACACTCGAACGGATAAGCCAATGGTCCATCCTTCCATGCTGTTGCTCGAAATTTGGCCTCAATGGTTCGTCTCCTTGTTCCCTTTTAACTGTTAACAAGGGCTGCGCCCAGTTTTGGGGGGTGTCAAATTGGGGCCCCCCTCCCCCCTCCCCCCTCCCCCCCCTTCCCCACCCAAAAAAAAACAATGACTGGGTTCCCATGTGGTTTCCTTTAACCAGCCAACCAAGCAAGGGGTCCACCTATCTTTTGTGGTATCCCGGTGCTTCCAGTTCCCACGATAGGCAACCCTTCGGTATGGTTGCCTCTAGGTTTTACACCATGGGCAACCCCTGGTTGCCTACTATAGTCGATTGTCGCTGAGAGCCAAACATATCCCCCTTCAAAACTGCTGGGTTTCCTTTTTGGTTTCCCTTGAAGCTACACCAGCCAAATAGAAACCTTCTCAACTGTGCGAAGAAACCGCCAAGTTTTGTTTTGCTTGTTCCCGAAAGCATGGCGAAGGGTTCTTCCGCTGGGTTCACTTGAGTTGTTCTCATGAGAGTCATTACAAGGTGTCATTGCAAGGAATCATCATCATGAAAGTCAATGCAAGGAGTCATTGCAAGGAGTCATTGCAAGGAGTCATTGCAAGGAGTCATTGCAAGGAGTCATTGCAAGGAGTTGCAAGGAGTCATTGCAAGGAGTCATTGCAAGGAGTCATTGCAAGGAGTCATTGCAAGGAGTCATTGCAAGGAGTCATTGCAAGGAGTCATTGCAAGGAGTCATTGCAAGGAGTCATTGCATCATTGCAAGGAGTCATTGCAAGGAGTCATGGCAAGGAGTCATTGCAAGGAGTCATTGCAAGGAGTCATTGCAAGGAGTCATTGCAAGGAGTCATTGCAAGGAGTCATTGCAAGGAGTCATGGCAAGGATTGCAACTTGCACTTGACTCCTTGCACTTGCAACTTGCACTTGACTCCTTGCACTTGCAACTTGCACTTGACTCCATGCACTTGCAACTTGCACTTGACTCCATGCACTTGGCTCCTTGCACTTGGCTCCTTGCACTTGCAACTTGCACTTAACTCCGTGCACTTGCGACTTGCACTTGACTCCATGCACTTGGCTCCTTGCAACTTGCAATGGCTCTCATGACTCCTTGCAATGACTCCTTGCAATGACTCCTTGCAATGACTCCTTGCAATCACTCCTTGTATGACTCCTTGCCATGACTCCTTGCAATGACTCCTTGCACTGACTCCTTGCAATGACTCCTTGCAATGACTCCTTGAAACAAGCAAGGAGCCAAGTGCAAGTTGCAAGTGCAAGGAGTCAAGTGCAATTGACTTGCGAGGAGTTAAAATCTCCTCTTAGGGCGGCGGGGTAGTGCCGACGACGCTACACGAAAATCGACCCTCTGCGGGGATCGGCGTGGTCGAGGTGCAAACCCATGGTTTTTTGCGATTTCTAAAGTTCCCGCGCGACCCTCTGCGGGGATCGGCGTGGTCGAGGTGCAAAAACCAGTGGTTTTTTGCGATTTCTGCGGTGCTCGCGCGACCCTCTGCAGGGGATCGGCGTGGTCGAGGTGCAAAAACCCATGGTTTTTTGCGATTTCTAAAGTTCCCGCGCGACCCTCTGCGGGGATCGGCGTGGTCGAGGTGCAACAACCCATGGTTTTTGCGATTTCTAAAGTTCCCGCGCGACCCTCTGCGGGGATCGGCGTGGTCGAGGTGCAAAAACCCATGGTTTTTTGCGATTTCTGCGGTGCCCGCGCAACCCTCTGCGGGAATCGGCGTGGTCGAGGTGCAAAAACTCGAGGTTTTTTTGCGATTTCTGCGGTGCTCGCGCAACCCTCTGCGGGAATCGGCGTGGTCGAGGTGCAAAAACTCGAGGTTTTTTGCGCTTTTTTTTTGTTGTCCTCGGGAGTTGTCGGGTTCGATTCCTCCCTGGTCCGCGGGGCGGGCGTCGCAAGATGCAACTTGCATTTGAAAGCAACTTGCGCAGAGCAACTTGCACAGAGCAACTTGTGCAGACCAACTTGCGCCGACCAGTTTGCGCAGAGCGCCTTGCCTAGAGCAACTTGCGCAGAGCAACTTGCGCAGACCAACTTGCACCGACCAGTTTGCGCAGAGCGCCTTGCCTAGAGCAACTTGCGCAGAGCAACTTACGCAGAGCAACTTGCACAGAGCAACTTGCACAGAGCAGCTTGCACAGAGCAACTTGCAGGGAGCGCAATTTGCACAGAGCAACTTGCAGGGAGCCACTTGCAGGGACCAACTTGCCGGAGCAACTTGCGCGGAGCAACTTGCGCAGAGCAACTTGCACAGTGCAACTTGCGTAGAGCAACTTGCGCAGACCAACTTGCACCGACCAGTTTGCGCAGAGCACCTTGCCTGGTGCTGTCTCGCGCTTGCTTCACGAAGTGTAGGGAAAAAGAACGCATCCTGCAGCGTTGGGCCGACCTCGCTTGCGATGTTCTGCTTTCGGGCCAACCGTGGTCTAGTCTGAGTCTGTACGCTGGGGTGTGTATCGTGACCCGGGGACCGCCTCGAGAAAACCCCAAGGTGAATTCCTCAAGACAAAACACATATACACACAAAACAAATGTCTGTTTCCTAGTGGTGTCCCGGACCAAGCATATTCAAAATTGGCTGCCCTCAAAACCAACACATACACACGCACACATACATACCGTACATTTGGGTGGGTCCGTTTTTCAGGGACCCCCTCCACAATGTAGGTCTTCCTTCTGGCTTCCCTTTACAACCACAACAAAGTTGGCACCCACAAACACACACACACACACATTTGTGGGTGTCATTTTTGGGGGGAACCCTCTGTTGTTTGGTACCCCAACAACAGCCAGGCCCCTTTAGAACACCGTAGCCCCTCGCCCAGGTGCTGTCGTCCGGTTCGGGCACACGGCCCAGGAGACGCTGCAGGGCCGTTCCCAACGCCTAAATTTCGCGCGCGAAGTGAGCAGCACCCGAATCACCCATGGACTTTCGGAGATCAACGCCAAGGCCCTTGTTTCAAGCAACCAAGGGTTGATGCTGAGCTGCCCGTTTTCAGATCCCCCGCTAAAAGTGAATCACTTTTGGTGGGCTAAATGGAAAACACCACTAGACACGAAAAAGCTAAAAAGCTAAGGGGATGGCTGGGAGCCACCAAGGATGGAGATAAAGGGCGAGTACTGTTACCAATTAGCACCCAACAAAAGCTGTGGCCCATGTTGAAAACCCTCAAGTGTCCAACATCAGAATCTGGGCTGTCCGTTGTCTGATCCCCTAAAAGTCCACACCTTGTGTGATAAATGGAAGCCCAACCACTAAACCAACTGAAAACAACTAAAATGCCTAAGGAACCGGATGATTCGCTGGTTCAGAACCGCCAAGTAAAGTGACAACAAGCCATTGGATGGTGTTGCATTCCGACGTCCGTCCATTGAAAACCACAACCACCAAAACAAAACGACAACCCCAACTAAACTGGGAATCCCTTGAGGTTCAGGCGCTGCTCAATCAAACAAACTGAGGATGTACTCTTCAAGGGTCAAGGAGTCACTTACGCATCTTCCATTTGCATAAGTCTGGGCTGTTCAAAATTTAGTGTTGGCCAATCCCAACCCATGAACCCTATTGGGACACCGCTGAAAACCGGGGCCACTTTGGTAACCACGGGTAAGGATTAATTCTGGGGGCTGGGGGGGGCGGGGAGGGGAGGGGGAGGGAGCCCAAATAAGCCCAAAATAAGGCAGAACAAAACAGTATAGTAGTGATAGATGCCTTTTTGAAACCAAGGGGCAAACCAATATGAAGCGTATGAAGCAGCATTGAAGTTGTGACAGCCACAAAATTACTCGGTAGATGGTTAACGCCAACGCTGGGCCCTGGCACTGCAGAGGCGTCCGACACCTGGCGCACAAACGAAACGAAGCGTTTCGCTCACAAAGAAGAAAGATGAGCTTGGTGTTCTCAGGGGTTGATTCCCACTTTACCACAACCAACCATGTACTTTGTTGTGTGGGTGTTCCTTTTGGTTTCCCTAAAAAACAATTCCAAAACGGGGCACCCCCCAAAAATGGGCGGGTGTTCCTTCTGGTGTCCCTATAAAACGATCCCAAAAAGGGGTACCCCCGCAAAGTGAGTGGGTGTGCCTTTTGGTTTCCCTGTAAACCATCCCAAAAAGGGGTACCCCCCAAAAATGGGTGAGTGTGCCTTTTGGTTTCCCTATAAAACCATCCCAACAAGGGGTACCCCCCAAAAAATGGGTGGGTGTGCCTTTTGGTTTCCCTATAAAACCATCCCAAACAGGGGTGCCCCCCAAAAAATGGGTGGGTGTGCTGTTGGTTTCCCGAAAAACCATCCCAAAAAGAGGTACCCCCGCAAAATGGGTGAGTTATCCCTTTGGTCTCCGCATAAAACCATCCCAAAAAGGGGTACCCCCCGGAGAAAAAAAACAAAAAACATCCAAAGAAGGCTAAAGTTAAAACATAAACCAAGACTCCAGGTACCTTTTTTCCAACGTCGAGAATCGTGCACCCTCTTGAAAAGGCGCCAAATGCCCACTTCCATCATTGAGTGGAGAAAGGGTATATAGTCCTAGGTCCTCCAGTACAAAGGTAAGAATCAGTTGGTACCCGATTTTTTTCTGTAGTCTATTTTAGTACGCGAACCCTCCCCCAAAAAAGGGTAAAAGGGCACTACTGGGGGACCTAGACTTGTTGGAAAAAGGTATGTAGTAGGTGTCCAAAAGAACCTTTGAGAAACCAAGAGGAAAATCGCACGTCACCTTCTATGCTGGCTACTGGGATTCACAGTCTAAAGGGAATCCACTCCAAAAGGTAATGGCGAGAACTCCTCCAAGGGTCCACTTGAAGGGACCCAATTTGGGTGCTCCTTTTGGTTTCCCTATAAACCCATCCCTGAAGCCGCATTCCTCGAGGAATTCGGTCTGTTGCCTCACATGACATGCCTCCAAATATATCTTTACGCCTCACTTCCTGAGTAGATTGGCCAAAACAAGCAACCAAACTTCTTGTTTGCTACTAACATAAACTCAGGGAGCGAGTGTCAGTATGTCCTTTCGATTGATCTTCTACATGTGCAATGCTTCCTGACCCCTGTATTTTGGGTAACCCAGCTTTTTGAGGGTGGAGACTTCAAGTACCATCCAACAAGGGATACGACTGATTTATCTTTCTGGGCAAACAGTAGCGACGCCACGTTCCGAGGGGTTTGCAACGTCATGAGGTGATGAAGGTAGGTTTCATGAGACCCTCCGTGGCTCAAATACCCTGAGAGAACGCTTTTTCCCCACATCTTTGTGTGGGGTTCTTACTTTTACCGCTCGTCGTCCGCGCGCCGCGTCTCCTTCTCCTCCTCCTCCCGCCCTCCCTCCTCATCACTGTCTCACTCACTCACTCACTCACTCACTCACTCACTCACTCACTCACTCACTCACTCACTCACTCACTCACTCACTCACTCACTCACTCACTCACTCACTCACTCACTCACTCACTCACTCACTCACTCACTCACTCACTCACTCACTCACTCACTCACACTCACTCACACTCACTCACTCACTCACTCACTCACTCACTCACGCTCACTCACACTCACTCACTCACACTCACTCTCATTCACTCACTCTCATTCACTCACTCACTCACTCACTCACTCGCTCACTCACTCACTCACACTCGCTGACTCACGGCAGCTGTCTAGAGGGACAGGATGTTGTCGCGCGCGCGGCGGGGGGTGTGCGAAATCGTGGCAGGCGCAGCACTTTGGCGATGCCGTTGCCGAAGTCGTGGCAGGCGCAGCATTCTGTGCATCTGGGTGTGTGTTTGTGTGGCAGGGGTAGCATTCGGCAGCTGTCTAGAGGGACAGGATGTTGTCGCGCGCGCGGCGGGGTGTGCGAAATCGTGGCAGGCGCAGCACTTTGGCGATGCCGTTGCCGAAGTCGTGGCAGGCGCAGCATTCTGTGCATCTGGGTGTGTGTTTGTGTGGCAGGGGTAGCATTCGGCAGCTGTCTAGAGGGACAGGATGTTGGCGCGCGCGCGGCGGGGGGTGTGCGAAATCGTGGCAGGCGCAGCACTTTGGCGATGCCGTTGCCGAAGTCGTGGCAGGCGCAGCATTCTGTGCATCTGGGTGTGTGTTTGTGTGGCAGGGGTCGCATTCGGCAGCTGTCTAGAGGGACAGGATGTTGTCGCGCGCGCGGCGGGGGGTGTGCGAAATCGTGGCAGGCGCAGCACTTTGGCGATGCCGTTGCCGAAGTCGTGGCAGGCGCAGCATTCTGTGCATCTGGGTGTGTGTTTGTGTGGCAGGGGTAGCATTCGGCAGCTGTCTAGAGGGACAGGATGTTGGCGCGCGCGCGGCGGGGGGTGTGCGAAATCGTGGCAGGCGCAGCACTTTGCGATGCCGTTGCCGAAGTCGTGGCAGGCGCAGCATTCTGTGCATCTGGGTGTGTGTTTGTGTGGCAGGGGTTCGGCAGCTGTCTAGAGGGACAGGATGTTGCGCGCGGGTCGTGGCAGGCGCAGCACTTTGGCGATGCCGTTGCCGAAGTCGTGGCAGGCGCAGCATTCTGTGCATCTGGGTGTGTGTTTGTGTGGCAGGGGTAGCATTCGGCAGCTGTCTAGAGGGACAGGATGTTGTCGCGCGCGCGGCGGGGGGCGTGCGAAATCGTGGCAGGCGCAGCACTTTGGCGATGCCGTTGCCTCTGTCGTGGCAGGCGCTGCATTCTGTGCATCTGGGTGTGGAGATGCCATTGCCGAAGTCGTGGCAGGCGCAGCATTCTGTGCATCTGGGTGTGTGTTTGTGTGGCAGGGCAGGCGCAGCATTCTGTGCATCTGGGTGTGCGTTTGTGTGGCAGGGGCAGCATTTGGCAGCTGTCTAAAAGGACAGGATGGCGTTGCGCGCTCGGCGGGGGGCGTGCGAAATCGTGGCAGGCGCGGCACTTTGGAGATGCCATTGCCGAAGTCGTGGCAGGCGCAGCATTCTGTGCGTCTGGGTGTGTGTTTGTGTGGCAGGGGCAGCATTTTGTCACTCATTCGCTCGCATTCATACTCACACTCACTCACACTTCTCGGATGTCTAAAGGGTCGTCTACAAGGCTTGTGTACGTGCAGAGCTGTGAGTACATGAGGCATGCATTGTGAGGCAAGCTGTTGGATGTTGAGATTGGGCTCGCAGAAGCTTTGTGTCCAGACATTTGAACTCACATCCTTGGGAAAAACATAGCATGTGGGGTTATCCGGTCCTTTAATTTTTGGAGTAGGGGAGCATTAAAAAAAAACTATGCAAAGGCGCAGCCATTGCGTTCAATGGTCATGAAATATGACCGCATTCCAAAGGGGTCATGGAGGTTCCAGGCAAATCGGGCTTGCTGAAATGATAAGGCCCGAGTTGTTTTCTGTGGGTTTTGAAGGAACCAGGGAGAAAAACACACGTTTTCTAGTGGTTCCTCTATTTGGGGGTTGATCAAAAGGCTCTCTACATGGGGTGACCACTAGTGACACCACCAAAAACGACAACTTTTCACCACCTGGGAACAGCTACCCATGGTCACTTTGGGCCCTACATGGAATATTGATCAGCCCCCATTTTGAGAAACAACCAAGAGCAAACCACCCCTGGATCTAGGGGTACCTTCCCCATTCTTTCCATGCATCCTTCTTTCAAAACCCTGGGGAAACGCTGGTGTTTGGAAAGAACGATGGTTGAAACGAATGGGGAATCAACCCCCAGCCCAGCATGGGACATTCAGAACGCCTCCTTCCGCCTTGCCTCCAAAACGCCGCCATGCGGGCCATGCGGGCCATGCGGGCCATGCGGTTCGTTCGGTGCCTGTCGGACGCTTGACGTGGGGGAAGCTCGAGGCAGGTGACGACGGATGGATTAGGTGGGGATTCATATCCACCAAGCACTTTGGAGGTGGATTCCCTACTGTGTATGGACGAAGTCCATTTCGCACCACCTAAGAACCCCTGATTTGATTCCCCTGCAAATACCGCAACAAACAATGGCTTCAAAGTGGAGCCTACTGACGTTCATAGCCAGTTTGATAGTGCTGCTTTTCGTTTTGGTGGTCAACCTGAGAAGGGTACCACCCAAACCCAGGCCCTATTGGAGTCAATGAAACTTGGCTGGCAAAATCGGACCCCGGCAAAAAAATATATATCTTGTTTGCCTGGTTCGTGGAAGACAACGGGAACCCCAAAAAAGCCAAAAAAAAGGGGGCGAATTCTGGTGAAGGAAATGGGGTCTTTGCCGAGTTCTTGCTTGGTGCTTCTGAACCGGTGCGGGTTTTCAGGAAGTTGATGCAGATGTCCATCGACTTTCGCTCCTCCGGTTTCTTTATTTCGCCCAAAGGACCCGGAAGCCAAAGGTGATCAGCTCTAACCTGTAAAAGTGGCCCATGGATCCATTGATCAAGGGCTGGCGCAGTAGAAAGCAGAAGGAAGACAGCTGGCTACCTATCTGGGGTTGCCTGGGATTTAGTGGCTGGACCAAAAAAGGAACATCGAAAGGCTAAAAGGTCGATCTGCTTCGAACCACTGAGTTTTTATCTAGGGGTACCTTCCCCATTCTTTCCAGGGATCCTTCTTTCTAGACACCTCCGGAAACCCAGGTTGAAAACGGATCCGCTTTTCGGAAAGAACGATGGTTGAGCAGAATGGAAAAGGAATCAAGCCCTAGAAGTCTAAGAAGAGCGCATGACTGGAAGGAACCTGAGACCAAAGAGGAACATCGCAACTCCCTATTCCAACCGTGAAGACTGCGGTTGAGCGAACTGTAGTATTTGAAGGTACCACACCTGTCACCTACCAATAAGTCATAGTGGGTAATGTTGTTAAAACCTATCTGAGAGTAAACTCAGCACGGCCACATGACGTAAAAATAGATGCCAGCATGCTTGCCTGGCTGAGTGTGGCATTTCCCTCTTCCCGATCATTTAGTTGGACAGGAAGGGCCGAGCTCATGCTCCAATGCGCGCTTGACACATTGTTCTGGCTGCGCGAGCCTGCGCTTGAAAGCCATTGTCAGGCTCCGCTCGCTTGTCCGCTCAATGGAACCAAATGGTGGTCTTTGTCTCACTTAAAAGCGGACATTGTCGTACTATTAGTATGGCCCTCCCCAAAAGTGACTCAAGTACTAAGGAGCTGTCTGGGTTGCTCCCTCCGCACGAGCAAAAGGTCGTGATCAACCTTTTGCGGGATCAATGGAAACACCTTTGTTTCCAAAAGGTGCTGACGGCGATTTGATCGCACTACAGACATGTTTTCGGGTCCCGCCCTCCTTAGGCGGGACAACATGTCACGTTGGTCATTTGGGGCTACCCCAAGGGGTTCAAGTTCCAAGGGGTTCAAGTTGTATTGGACGAATCCCCTTCAACCGAATCAAACACCGCACATTTTGGGGGCATATAGTTGGACCCTTTGAGTACTGAATGGGTTGCTTTCTGGACAATCCAAGGTTTCTATTGTATGCCGTTTCAGAGGATTCGAGTGAATGTGGATGTTCAACCTACTATGGAGTTCCCTCAATTGAGGAACTCTTTGTGGATGTGAAGGGAAACGCAGAACACATATGAAACAAAGTGGCCATAGCCCAACCGCAGCAGGGGCAACTTTTCCTGGGGACATGCGCCCCTAACAACACCATCCGAAATGATCGAAGCAACCAATTTCCGCCATCCGAAAGGCACTCATTGGAGCACCTGTTTCCGCCCCTTCCCCCCCCCTTTCCCTTTCCCGCAAGCACCTGTTTCCCCCAATCCCCTCCCCCCCTTCGCCCCCCCCCCCCCTCCTTTCCCTTGCCCCAGCCTCCTCCCGCCGGCGCTTCCGCGGGTGCCGAACGCCGCCCTTGCCGCCCTTGGCGCTGGGGTCGGCGCCGATGGCACCGCGGCGCCGGCCGCGGCCGCCAAAGCCCATGACGAGCGAGCGGCTGCCAGAAATGCGACGACGACTAAGGTGACGTCCCTCTTTACACCTCCCAGTGGATCCCAGGCGAAACGAAAACTTGCCCCATTTTGCTTGCCTCTAGGAATTTGACATGGGGAGACCACTGGTTACTGGATGCTACTAGAGTGGCCTGAAGAGGCACTAACTGGGTTGAATGAAGCAAAAGATAGGGACTGAAGCAAAAGAATGGGGACCCCGATGGTTTCCAATCCGAGGCGTGCAAAAATGCTCAAGGAGCATACCCGGGACCGCACTGGGGCTCACCGAAGGGTCCGGCTTCAGATAAACCTAAGACCGGCACCACCAACTCCCCGAGTCTTGAGTTGCGTTTGATGTTTGCCTTCAGAAAACAGCAGCGAACAATGGCGGTCCCAAACAACGATGTAACCCTTGTGGTACCAAAATGGGATTCCCATCAGAAACAACCCGAATGTTATCTAATGGAATTTCCCTCCCCACAAGTTTTGCACAAAGGGGATTCCCGCACAGGCCTATGACATGATGCGAAAGCTGAGCACATGCCGTTCTGGAGCGACCACGCCCTGGGCTCTTCAATTAGAACTGCCATATCCATGATTGGCCTACGTCATTTTACCGTTCTGAACACCAGCGAGTCTCGTTCTGAGATATTTAAGCTTCCCTCGCTTTCGGGTGATGAAGCGCCTTATCAACACCTAACCTGGTCTCTTCTCGAAGCTTGCGGAAATATCTCCAGGAAATCCTTGGGTCAGCCAAAACCCTGGCTGCCTGGGTTTTCGGCTAACTCCCTGAATTGCCCGCTCCTTATGAGCTCGTAAGCAAGTTACCTGCTTCTTGAGCCAACCGCCGTGCCTTTTGAACATTGAGAAGATGCGCAGAAGCAACGCTCGGCTCCACTCAAGCGGTACACACACACACATGGATGTGTGGCCTACCAAATGGTTCCTAGAGTCCAAGTACCCCATTATTTACGGTGTTTGGTTCTTTCATGGATTCGTCAGCTACACAGCTACAGATTCCTCCAATCCGCCCATGTAAGATACCAAGGGACCCTTTGGGTAACCTAGGTCAGCGTTCATCTTCTCACACGTTCCACTTGGAGTGAAACTTGCTTCGTGGTGAATCAGTTCCTGACATGGAGTCCACCTTGTGCTTGCGACTCCCAGAAATGCACTTGCGCCCCTGTATGCCAGAGAATATGTCCAAAGGCCAACCTCTTTGAATAGAAATGTCGACCCGGACGTTAGTAGTTGGTGAAACAATAGGGAGCCACCAAAACTGGGCACAACTCTAAGTTGATTAATCCTTGCTTGCCACTACTCCTGTCTTTGCATTTCAGATGACCAAAATCCCAAAACCTGCATCACGAATTGATCGTTCTCTTTGAGGGAACCCAGAAGAAAGAACCGTTGGTTTTTCCTGGTTCTTGGTTCGCTCATTCCTTGTGACAAGTGAACATCTTTTACCGAGATACTGTGGATTGGAAAAAGCTAATTAGGGTTCACTATAGTTTGCCCAAGACAATATGTTACCTGTCACTTGGGTCAAAGCACAAGACTTCAGGGAGTAGTCAAGTGGGTCCATTCAGGTGACATCCTTCTCAAAAGGGTTGTTCGAGGACACTCCCCGCCGACTCCCCCCCAAAAAAAAACAACAACAACAACAACAACTTCGAAAACCCGTGAAAACGTTCACTGGAAGGGACATCCGCAAACAAACTTGAGTTCTCCAAGTAAGATCCCTTCAAACCCCGGGGTTAGATACCAGAGAACCATCCGGCATTGTGCGGCCGCTCCGTCTGGTTTTTTGGGACCCACGTCCATTCCGAGTCGGATGGCCCATGGGCTTGAAGGGAAATCCACATGGGCCTCGGCGACCGATCGGCCGAGCCACCAGAGCCATTTCCAGCCGACGCCAACCCAAAAAAGCAAACCTGGAGTCTCCAACTCTGACCCGAAATAAGAATGGGTCAATGACCAACCATTCGTTTAGGTAATGACCAACCATTTTTTAAGGGTCATGGAGTCATGGAGACTCTAGGAACAAACCGAAGCCCACTTATGACTTACGCGACTGCCAAGTAGAACCCCGCCCCTTGAGTTCTCAAAGAACATCAACGCTGGCCGTGTCTTTTCAGGTGCGGAACGCTTTGGGCTGTAAGGGAAAACACACCTTCAGCGGGCAACGGGGGACCTCAAATTCCTTTGGACCAAATCTGAAATACGCAGAAAGTCATGCGCATTTATTTGCTCAGACGTGCCAACCCTACCCAGTGCTTCCAGTTACCACTAGAGTAGGTACGCAGAGATTCTTACCTCTTGGTTTTACATCATGGGTGTTTTGCGAATACCATACAGTAGTGGCAGCTGGAAGCGGTGGGCCTAAATGCCAATTTTCAACTGCCGCGCCCAGATCTTGCCTTGGACTTGTGCTTGTTCTGCATGTCTGCCATGTAAAACTTCCGAATCTCCTGACGCTCGACAGGCTCTTCAAGTCTCCGTTTCACATCGCTCCAAGCAAAGAGTCAATCGAACGCGGGCCTAGGTAAACTACAGCAAGGATAGTAAAAGCAAGCAGCAGGGAATTGCATATGGACCCTCCAACTCAGTAACACTAGCTAAGAGACCAAATCGATTCTTAGGATGGGACCAAATAAACCCAAATCTGCACTATGATAGCATAACTATCACGATTCACCAAATCGAAATAAGGATCTAAGGAGGGACCTTGATCTTTGATGAGCAAAAGCTGGCCACTACAGATCAATGCCACTGCAAATCAATGCCTGGAATTGGCGTTTCCTCCTCTGATTGGTTGCTTTGGATTGACGGTTTGGAGGTTAGGGAGCAGCTTCCCATCTACAAGAAGCAGGGGTTCCTTTAAATGTCCAAACCACCAATCCAAGCCACTCATGAAGGGGAGCTTGATTTGCAAAGTGTTTTGTTGTAAACTCGCCTGGAAAAGGGAGAAAGTTTTTTGGCTGTCGGGGGGCCTAGTAAGACGCCAAACCGCGGCAGAAGGAGTTTGCCACGTCACAAATGGCTCATCTTTCCGATCTTACCATTATAGTAGGTAACCAGGGCAAACCAAGATGAGGTAGCCATCCAGAGTACTGAGTTTCCAATAAGCTGACTTCAACCACAGGACCTTTGAAAGTCCAAATTTCAGAGCACCACGACCGAAGTCAACGTCACCAACACAGCATAAAGCAGTAGTGTGCTCGTGACCCAAGTGCTCAACGTAAATCCGAAAGCCTGTGGGAGGACACCAAGACGAACCACGCCATATTTGGAATTCCCCCCCAAAAAAAACACACACACACACACACACGTTCAATTTACAGTAACAATAATACCCAAGGTCCTCCAGCAGAGAGGTCAGACTAAGGGAACAACTTTTTCTGTAGTCTATTTTAGTGGGGAACCCTCCCCCCCAAAAAGAATCAAAAAAGGGCACCTAGCTGGGGGCACCTATAGTACCTAGACCGGAAGCAAGGGACCCTCAAGACCTTCGTGGAGAGCTCGGTTTACCTCTCGCCCCAAAAATGGGACCGAGTGACCCAGTCCTCTTCCTCAGCCAGTCGGGCGGATTCCTGCAGTTCTACACCAAACGGGCTGAAAACTCCGAAAAGAAGAAGAAGAACAACAAAAAGGATGTCCCTCCAGAAGCTGACAGGCGAATTCTGGCATACTGCTTTTCCTTATGGGAAAGGCGCCTGTCCACTTCCATAAGTGTTGGAACGAGGGCACCTGGACCCTAACTATCCTTAAGAATAGGATATCTTCTCAAAATGTTGGGGTGGTTGCCCTTTTCAAAGGGTTGAAGGTCTAGGTCGCCAACACCGTCCGAGCTTTTCGATTACAACATGGTCTTCCCAAAAGGCGGCCGGTTTGTCTGGCCGGGACTCCATGGAATGATGATTTCTTTGCAAATACCAACAAACATGGTTGCAACCATGGTTTTAAAGTGGTGCGAAATGGACTTTGTCCATCCACGGTATGGTTGGTGAATTGCCCTTTTCTACATGCAGTTTGAGGGCCCAGGTACCTGCAAAGACCAAGGTGCCGCTCAGCAAGCGGGCATGACGAACTCAAAGGACGTATCACGTCGCTTGGGACAGACCTTGCTTAGTGGATCCCCATTTTCCATATATGGTAGGTAATCAGCTATTTTCCAAAGTGGCCATGGGTCAAAATTCTCGCACCCCCAGTGAACATCCCAATCCTCACTAAAATAGGTTCTAAAATGGGTGGTTCACCTACCCCAAAATGGTGCCATTGGTTTTGACCCACAGCCAAGTGGTTTACTGCAACTCATGGGCGTGTCAAAATAGAGGGCGGACGCCCCTGTTTTGGGTGATGTCCTGTAGGCTTCCCCTCAACCCACTTAATCCGATGCAAGCCCACACAGTAACCAGCTATTCTGGCCTCATTATGTTGCCATGATCAAAGTTTTCTCCTAAGTGATGGGTTAAAAGGAAACAACCCCATGTTCTGACTTTGACCTAGAAACAATCAAACTAATGACCCCAGCTACTTTCCTTATGGTTAAGGGTGGCAAGCCCTTGGTTGCCTACTATCTACTTTCAGCGGCTCTTGGTCAAGCTTGGCCCACCTCCAACAGATGCTGGAGGGAAACAACACATATTTGTCCAATGAGGTTCGTGTGTCTTGTTTTGAGGGTACCCTTTTTGGGTTGATTTTAAAGGGAAGCAAAACGAAACGCTTGTTTTCCTTGGCTTTGAACACAGCACGCCTAGGTTGCTTTGGAGAATAGCCCGTTATCGCACGATGCCAAGGATTTCCCCCAAGCAACATCGAAGGACCTTCCAGCTCGCCTCCTGCCGTGCCAGCCGCGCAGATTCCTAGCAGGATGTTTCTCCCAAATGGCTTTGGGGAAGCACCAAGACAAGGACTTAAAGGTGATAAACTTGATGACCCCTACTTGGGTGTGCAACCAACTTAGGAAGTGGGTTGTAACCATGTTAAGGGGACTAACCCGAGTTGTCCCACTTATGACCATGGCTATAACCTACTTACTGAACCACCCAGGTGCTTGGGTGCCCTTCAAAAATTGGGTCCATGACCTTTTTGAATTGAGTAAAGACCTCATTTCTTGAGGGTCATGGTCCAGGTAGGTTATAACCATGGTTAGCGGACCAACCCCTGTTACACCGCCTGATACCAAGGTTGCATTCACTTGAAGACCCAAGTACTTAGATGATCTGGGACAAATCGCTAAAATGGTTAATAATTGTGCGTTGTAGGGAACTTACAACATGGCAAATGGGCTACAACTAGCGTTACTAACCACTCCCAGACCATCTAAGTACTCGCCTTCCCAAAGTGCCTGGAAATCAAAGACGGCCGTTGGCCTGGACAAACATGGTTGCCAAACCAACACCTGGACCCGCAAACTACCCATGAAAATGGGGGGCGTATATATTGCATCCCAAAATTTATGGTTGGTGAATTCTGATTTTGGCCGTGGGTCAAAAATAGGTACGCCAAATAAAACGCTGGTGGAAAGCTGGACTAAAACCTGCGGTCCAATTCTTGGGGACTTGATTTTGACCCATACCCCCATTTTTATGGGTAGCTTGAGGGTCCTTTGCAGAATTCAAAAAGGTCGGCTTACGAGCCGTATGGCGGCAAGCCGTTGGTTGGGGATCATGGACGGGTAAAATGCGGCACCTGAAAAGAAACAAGGCAAACAACCAATTGCTCAAGTCCCCTGAAAAAACATACATGCCCAGTAGTGCTGAATACATAATTCCCTTTTAACCCAGCAGGGGAACTTGATTCATCATCTTCAGCGAATGGAAGTAACCCCGTTGACCAATGGTCTACTGCGGCAACCCCTTCCCTTCTCAGAGCGGATCACTCTCAGACGGGCGGGTCGGACAAGCAAGGAATACAAGCATCCGCCAGGTTTTACTTTGGGAACCTTTTTCAGAGCTGCAAAGGCTAAATGCATGAACCTGCATCCTCAAGCTACCCACAAAAGATTGGGTTGCTCCAAACAAATGCTGAGTTCAATCATGTTCAAGGGTAGTTTCAGGGTACGGGAACCCAGAAAAATATGTAGTGTCCGTCTTGGCTGTTTTCGACCGAACTTGTTGTTGGATCCCATGAACTGCGAGTTGGAGGTCAAACTACAGGCTCAGGTTTTCAACAAAACAAGCGTCCATGAACCCATGTGTTTGTGTAGGTCTTGTTGATACCCGTTTTAAGACGTTACTCTAAAGGGACAAAGGGACAACGTTGTGACCCGGATTTTGACACAATCCCATCCTCTACATCCCATTCAATAGCTGATAGACATGCGGAGAAAACATTGCTCACCATCTATTCGCCCCGCTTCTCAAGGGCTAATTCTACATGCAGATGCTATCGAAGGCAAAACAAAAGGAAGGCCACCATTTTGGGGATACCCTAACAGAAGACACACCAAGGGCTCATGTCCAATTGTGAACCCATGGCATACTCAATGGTTCAGTTCTAGAAAAGGTCAAGAATGGCCACTGGTTCATGTAGATGTACGAAGACTGCGAAAACCTCGGGGATCTTGGGCGTTCAACCTACATCGGGTATATAAGTAGGTTATTGCCATGATCACAAACAGGACTGATGCCTGCAGCGGTTACGGGCAGCAGATACAACCGAGAAGTTTGTGTTGGGTGTCGTTTTTGGGGATTTGGTACCCCTTTTTAGCGAACCTCAAGGAAAACCAGTAGGAACACCGGAGGCATTTCAGGGGGTTCGATTCCTGAACAAATTGACGCACCCTTCTCTTTCTGCGTCGGGAAAAAGGGGTAGTGGGCTCCCAGAACAGCGGAAAGGAGATGGCCTGTGACAAGTTTCAAAACATTTGGGTATGGGTGAAACTAAACCCCGCAGGTTTTAGTCAACTTGCTTCCATTTACCCGGGAAAGCGTTTTGGGGTTGTCCTACTGTGGATGGACAAAATCCTGCACCGCTTCAAAACCATGGGACACCATCACGTTTGTTGGCATTGGCAAGGGAATCATCAGAAACCAATTCTGAACGGTGGTGCGCTTTATGGATCTCGCATCCACATGTTTGACCACCACAGCCATTTCATGCGGCGGTCAAAACGGTGCCCAGAGATTTGCAGGGATTGAGTCGGTCTTTCCGGAGGCCTCCAAGGCCCAGCGGAGCTCCCTTTCCTCCTCGTCCTGCGGCTTGGTCTGGGGGTTTGCAAAGGCACCCGAATTCTTTGGCGATTCTTCGGCCTTTTGCCGGGTGGTTTGAAGGTGAAGATGGACTGAATGCAGGCGACCCAAAAGGGGTCCGATCGCTGGCACAGGACTCGCATCCCAAAAGGACCTGGTGGAAAAAATAGTATATTTTGGACTTGAGCACTGAAAGGAGGCACGGCAACCCATTTTCCACACCGCCCTTCCAACCTGTTTGAGAACCTGAGTATACCTTTAAGAGGTACTCCTCGACTGTGGAGGACTGTGACCATGCTGAGTGGGCTTCGCACACGGAGTTCTCCCGCAAAACATCCCCGCGCTTGAAGGGAAGATCACCAATTCCTATGGCTACAAAGCCCACCCCCCAAACAAACCTGTGGATGGACGAAATCCATTTCGCACCACCTAAGAACCCATGGGACATGGTTTGTTGGTATTTACAGGGCAATCGAATCATTCCCGGTTTCTCAGGTGGTGCGAAATGGATTTCGTCCATCCACAGTAGTGCAAAAGAGTGCTTGATAAGGTCTACGTAGATACTGGAGTCCATTCTGGGGGAATGCTGCCGAAAGAGAAAAGCTCGCGACTGGTAGCAACATAGCACTGCACAAAAGCACAATCCTCCAGGGACCTACAATCAGCTTCCCTTTTATCGTAAGACTACACAAAGAGGGGGGAAAACGAGGGGGGCCGTTCCCCAAAAGACAAATGCTGGGAAAATTGCCAGACTTGGAGCCTCAGAAAGTCAACTATTGAAACAACAAAAAAGAGGAACTCACAACCCGCACCCCCATGGTTGGCAAATGGGCGCAAAGCAGCCACTAGGTCACTTAGACCATTGGACAGCCAAAGTCACGGGGCCTCAGCATTCTCATTTTTAGCATCCCGCTGAAGAAAAATGCAGAAAACACAAGGCCGACAAGGGATGAAGTTGGGCAAACATTGAAACATGAGGACTAATGTCCAACCTAATACAACCTCCAGGAACATCACAAAGCACCAAATAGATGTGGTCATTCAGCGTACAATGCCACCAAATAACCAACAGAACCAACCAAGTGCCCCAGTACCCCCAAAGGATTTGCCTCAAAGGTCAGACATGGGTCAAAGTAAAAGGTACTTGGAGCCTTACCAGCACCCTGCAAGAGCTGCTTTTGTTCCATCTCCAACCCGTAGTTCTAGGTCTTACTGGTTTCCCCTTATCTACTATAGTAGCTGCCTGAAAGCAGTGGGGTGCAAACGTGACCCCCGCCCATCCCCGCCTCAAATGCCTTCTGCGACGCCAGAAGCGCTTTCCGTAGCTCTGCCTCCTTCGAAATGGAATCGATTCGAGGGCGGCGCATGGCGGCTGTGTGGTTTCCACTGGGCTCCTTGGGATGGAATCTTGATTTCTTTGGTCTTGGTTTCCTTTACCTGGAGTCTCCTTCTGACCCTTCAAAAATGGTTGGTCATTACCTAACATAATGGGGTCATTGACCCATTTTTAAAGGGTGATGGAGACTCCAGGTTCTTGATTTCCTTTACATTTGTTTGGTTTCGTTTGCTTTCAACTGATTTCCATGGGCTTCCTTTGCTTTCCATGGGTTTCTGAATCGGTTTTCAGTGGTTTCTTCACAGAAAGATAGAACACAAGGTGAGGTGGCCTGCCTTTTGCTTCGAACATCAAGAAACGAGCCCCGAGTGTTGACCCCAAAGACAAACTCAGCCATGGATTTGCTGGTGCGGGAGATGCAGGGAATGAGAAATGAAATGACTCACTATAATCCACCTTTCAAAGCCTGGGTTCAGTCCCTCATTCCCTGCTGAGCACCAGCAAGATTAAAGCGGATGCCACTAGTCTAGCTGTGCCCTCCCCATTCTCTTCAAAGAATGGGTCAAAGCCCTGGAGAATAGGTGGTTTCTAAAGAGAACGATGGGTGAAGAGAATGGGGAATCCAACCTTCGAACTAGGGCCTCCCCTGATTTTCCCGAAAGGGTTGAGAAAGGTCAGGCCCGTTCCATACTTTGCCGGTGCTTGCCAAACGCGAATGCCTGCAAGACAGATCGGGGCAGGGGTTCACCAACTTCCTTTCTCTGTCTTCCCGCTCCCCCGCCCAAAAATCAATAAATCAATAAATAAATAAATAAATAAACAAATAAATACATAAAGTAAAACAAACAAACTAAGTAACTATTGATTTTCCGACTCAACTCCACGTCTGGGACTCCCCACCATAGACCAAACGCCGTGCCAGAGATCTTATTTTGGGTAATCACACCCATGATTTACAGGTAATGGAGACCACAGGTGCTCTATAAAATACATTGAATCGTGCGTGCGCGTGTGCGTGTGCGTGTGCGTGTGCGTGTGCGTGTGCGTGTGCGTGTGCGTGTGCGTGTGCGTGTGGGTGTGGGTGTGGGTGTGGGTGTGGGTGTGGGTGTGGGTGTGGGTGTGGGTGGGGTGTGTGGGTGTGTGGTGTGTGGTGTGTGGTGTGTGGGTGTGTGGGTGTGTGGGTGTGTGGGTGTGTGGGTGTGTGGGTGTGTGGGTGTGTGGGTGTGGGTGTGTGGGTGTGTGGGTGTGTGGGTGTGTGGGTGTGTGGGTGTGTGGGTGTGGGGGTGTGTGGGTGTGTGGGTGTGTGGGTGTGTGGGTGTGGGTGTGGGTGTGTGGGTGTGGGTGTGGGTGTGGGTGTGGGTGTGGGTGTGGGTGTGTGTGTGTGTGTGTGTGCGCGTGTCATAGCTTTCTCAGGCCTCTTTTTTTTGTTTCGCGAAATACGGGGCTCCTCTTCTCAGGATTAGAGTTGGGCCCAGTTATAGAATCTATATTTTATTGGTTGCTTCACCTTAAGTCACGGTTAAAATGTAAAATGTATCCCAAGTCTACCCCAGTTCTTTGGTTTGCTGATCTCACAGCCAAAAGAACCTGGAAAAGCCGAATCGACAGATTCACAAAAAGGTGGAAGCATCCTGCCTATGTCCTTATGTCCTCCAGTAGACAGGTTAGAATAAGGGTACACTTGTTTTTCTGTAGCCTATTGTACTAGGGGAACCCTCCCCCAAAAACGGGAAGCTGCTGATTGCCTTCTTGTCTTGCTGGATGTGTCGGCTTTCCCACGGTGTTCTCGGGCTGCGTTGATTTATGGCCAGGTTTTGTTTCAGTTTGTCTACAAAGTGCGGGAGGGAGGCAGCTCCGCAGCTCCTGATGTCACGTTTACCCAACTTCAAACATGGTGATCCCACAAAACAAGCACGTCCCGTTTTTGTCGATGGTTCTGCTTCTGGTTCTGGGTGAGTTGATTCGATGTTCGGTCGGGCGGTTTCGGAGTTGACCCCTTTCCCCGGCTAAAAACTAGCTCTTTTCTCCCAGAGCTCTCCGGCCTGAATCTAAATAACTCAATCCTTCGCGGCTTGCCAATTTGAAGTCAACGAGATTGATTTTGAATCAACTTACGGCAAAACATAAGCTAGTTGAAACGACCGAGTTCCACATGAAATTGCAGAATTCAATTGCCAAAAGCACACCCTACTGTGGATGGACGAAATCCTGCACCACCTAAGAAACCCTGGCTTCTGATGATTTCCCTGTAAACCAGCCAAGAAACTTAATGGTTTCAAAGTGGTGCGGACGGATTTCGTCCATCCACAGTAGGCGCCAAAAAAAATCAACAGCTTTTGACCTTAAAAGGATCTCTCAATTCCCCCCCCTCCCCCCCAATCAGGGTATAGAGCCGGATTCGAGCAGCTTCTTGAACGGGACGGGGCGAAGTCAGGTCTCACGAGTCACGAGGAAACGCGCGCTTTTACTGGCCCCAATCTAAGGGTTGGCTCCGTTTCCAGTCGTTTCCCCCGGATTTCCGGAGGTTTTGACTGGAAAGCTTCGGATCCCTGGAAAGAATGGGATCCTGGAAGGTACCCCCCTGGAACCAAAGGGGTGCGGCGCACTCAACACCTGGTATCGAAATGCTCTACCTGGAAGGACCCTCAGACCGCTCAAACTGCCCTGAAAAGTCGGAGAGCTGCGGCTGGAGGTACCCCAAAATCCGTGTGAATAACAAGGTGGCCGCAGGTTGCCATCCCTCGCCTCCTACCCGAGCTTCCGTTTGCTTAAGCCCCAAAAACAAATTGCAACATAGGTCCAGTAGCGATCGACTCCTTTAAAACCAACAGGGAAACAATCAAAAACTTCTTTAAAACAAAAAATGGAAGCGAACGAGCACAAGCGGAAGAGCTGAAACCGACCTCCCGAGTCCTGCACATCCTCGATGGGCGCCGGAGCATACGTGAGCATCGGCACCTGGAAAAAAATCCATTGGCCTCGACGCCTGGGCACCTAAATCCACCCGACCAGAAGCAGCTCCGTGTTTTTTTTTCTCTCATCATCGTTTGGTGGTTTATGTCTCGTATTTTGTGAGCTCCTTCTGCCCGTTTAAAAATGGGTCAATGACCAACCATTATTTTGGGTAAGGAGCAACCATTTTTTAAGGGTCAGAAGGAGACTCCAGGACTTGGACTCTTACCAGCACCCCGACTGCTTTGTGCCATCTTCATGCCATCCAAAAAACATCGGTCCCTCAAGTTGGGCCAGGAAGCAGAAACCGACTTGGGTGCTGAGAGTCTACCGGCCCAACTTTTTTCGTTCAGTTTTGGTTCCACATTTCGTCAACCTCAAGATTGTGTTCCTTAACAATCCGTATTTTGTCCACCTTAAGATACTTTTTTAGGCACAAAAACAAGGACAGAACATTTGCTGAACAAGAACCATGAGGGGTTAGCATAAAAGTATAAGCATCTCTTTTTTGCAAGTCATTTGTTGCTATAAGTACCTGGAGTCTCCATGACCCTTCCAAAATGGGTCAACGACCCCATTACTTTTGGGTAATGACCCCATTTTGTAAGGGTCAGAAGGAGACTCCAGGTAAGGTTGAACAAGTTGCCACCAAGTTTGACGCGCCCACGCCACGACTACTTGTAAGTGCCGCCTGTGGCGCAGATCTTGCTTGCGGCTGCCTCACAGGCCTCGCGTTGCGCCATGCTGGATGGCCCTGGGAATCGCGTGGTTGGCTTTGCCCATGTAACCCATTTGTGCTCAAAATATACATCCTTTCAGTTCCCATTGGCAAACAGGGGGAATGATCATAAACATGGGCTGTCTACTACAGCGACAAAACGCCTGGAAGCACTGCTAGGTCCTCCAGATTTGAGAGGTTAGAATAAGTTGGTACCGTCTGTTTTTTCTGTTTATTTTAGTAGGGGAACCCTCCCCCCCCCAAAAAAAAAAGGGCACTACTGGGGGACCTAGTAGTTGTAACCCAGTAACGCCCCCCATCACCAGGATTGACCATTTAGCGATTCCGTCCCAGAACATCTAAGTACACCCAGTGCATCCGTTTACTGGCTTTGTAGGCAACAAAGGGCTTGCCACCCTTTAAAAAGCAACAGGAAGATAGTTAGTTGCCTACCTATATCGCTTATGACTGGGATCTACCGAAAAAATGTGCCGCTTGTTTGCCTTACCCTCTTTTCAAGAACAGCCTTGGATGCGCTGCCCCGAGCGGACTGCCCCACCTTTCAGCTTCCGAAACGAAAGCAACAACTTCCAAAGCTGCGAGCAGTCCTTCAGTGAATCCCCTTGTGTTTCAGGACTGCCCTGTCCAAGAGACCACGAAAACAAAGGCAACTTATGAACATCCTTTGTCGCAATGTTTATAGGCGAGGCTCCTGGTTTCAAAAGGTAGAGTAATACCATGTTCCAGAAATGTATATCTTGGGATCACGATATGTGCAAGCGCGCGAGTTGGTTTCCAATTGGCAAGGAAGGCTGTACTGTAAACACACTAAGCTTACTAACCTCATGTAGATGTTGCTTCATGAACATCTTGCCTCTGCGAATGCCTTGAAGGAGACTCACCTTTGTTTTTGGCCTCTCCAACAGGTTCCACAAAATGTCTGGCGTTAGACAGGGGTCACCGGATTCCCCCAAATCAAAAGTTGCAGCTCGCTGGTGTCCAACAAAACTTAAAATGACCTCTTTGTGTAGGTCCAAGGGGAAAGGAGGGCTGAAATAGAAGAGAAAGTCATAGAATATTGGGAGAAAAATCAAGACTTTAAAAAGTCTGTTGAAAATCCCCCATCCCCTTCAAAAAAGACCCCAGACCCCTGCTGCTTGAGGTCTTTGGATTGATGAAACGCCTACTCCGCTTTACAGTAACATGAAATCCAACAAACCTGACTTTGCAGTGAAATGTCCTTTTGGGGGACATCTTGTTGAGTTCCATGTTAATCTGAGTACTTCAGATTCGCAATACAACATGATGAAAAAATGTCTCTGGGTTCGACGAGTCCAAAGCATGCTTGCCTTAGCGGGGAGCGGGGTGGGAGGTGCCCCCCAAATTAATTTTCTAGTCTTCCCCCAAACACAAGGGACAATGGAATTGGTGTTCTATATGGAATTCCAGGGGTCACTCACGTCCCCCCAGAGCCATTTTCCAGGGGTGAGGATGCCCAGACAGTAGCATTGGATGATGATGATGACGATGACGATGACGATGATGATGATGATGATGATGATGATGGTCATGATGATATCATACTATTAGTACCATTACCTTTAATATCATGTATACCAGTTTGTTTCCTTAATATCTTTGTTTCTGACAACATGATTCTCCATTTTTGGGGTTTCCAACGGAAGACCACTCCTGCGTTGCAGCACAAAACCTGGCAGGTCGAAAAGCACCAAATCCTCGGAGCCTCTGCTCCCAACCCACTGGGGAAAACTAGCCCGGCCGAGTCCTCCGAATTTATTTCGGGACAAGAAGTCTTCGGCACCCCCACTATTGGTTTTTAGTAGAGAGGTTGGAATAAGGGTACCAACTTTTCTGTAGTCTATTTTAGTAGGGGAACCCTCCCAACCCAAAAAGTTGGTGAGAAAGGGCACCTAGCTGGGGGACCTAGTTGGGGGGTCAAAAGTCCGTACCCCCGCTGAACATCCCAATCCCCACTAAAATAGGTTCTAAAATTGGTGGTGCACCTACCCCAACATGGGATCCCAAGACGGTTTTGACAACCACAGCCCTTTAGGTAATTGGTCCCAATGGCTTTTCCATGCTAGTAGGTAACCAGTTTTTTGTCAAGGGTGGTTCCCTCAGTTACCCTCTCTATATGTAATTGGTTTTGAAGTTTGCGAGGCGTAGTCTAGCACTGAAAGCCCTGCCAAGCAGCTGGGAGACGGCTTCCGGCCTGGCTGTACACGTAGGGGAGGGGGGGGTTGGGCGTGGCGGTGGAACCCACCATTAAACCGAATGGAAAATCACCAAGCCGGGTCTATTCCCCAAAAATCACACACACACACAGCCATTGCCTGAAACCCGGAAACAAGCACGCCAGCTGCAAGACTCCTCAGGTTGCTTTCAGAAGTTCTTAGACCCACAGAAACAGGGGCCCAGACTCACTCCGAAGAGAATCGCTAAAACCACCAAGGCGCCCAAACGAAAAGGCCAAACGTGTGAAAGACCAAAGCAAAAATCCAGTTGGCACACGTCGCTTGAAGCTACCATCCACAATGACAAAGCTTCAACCCATGCTCGATCCTTCTGATATTTGAGTTTGTCTCAAAATAGGGGTAATTCAATCCAATGGGTTGTTTGCCTTTGGCTGTTATGTAATCTAACCCCAACAAGGGTACCCCCAACAAGCTGACACCCCCCGTTGTTGTCCAGTGCTTTGGGAGGTTGATCCCTGGCATCTCCTTAGCATCTGTTGGTTTCTTGGCAAGGGCAACATGTGGCAACAAATCACCTTGCATTCGCGAAATGGGCTGTTTCCTTTAAAGCCCGCAAAAACGGGGAGGGAGAAGTTCACAGCAGCAAGAAACTCACTGGACTGCTCTACGCAGGGCTGCCGAATCTCCCAGCGGAGCTAGAGCGGCACAAGTTTTCGGTTGAGCTTCGCGCGAAAGGCTCTGCGGTCGCAGCAGGGCCGACTCGATCGCCACTTCAGCTTAATCGCGCGCTTTCGCCAGTGCTTTCGCTCACCTCGCAAAGCAGGCGTACCATGCAAGCAGCAGAGGCGCAGGACCCCCTGCCCCGTTCTGACAGCGAATTTGCATGGGTTGCCCAGCACTTGCGGGTTGCTTAGCACTTGCCCAGCAGCTCCCTCAGCATCTTTCCAGCAATCGAAGTTGCAGGTTCCGTAGGCAGTGTGGCCACATGACTGCAGCTCCTTTCAATCGAGGGGCACCACCAAGAGTGCCACGTTTCACACATCGACGCGGTTGGACGCAACGGCAGAGAGAGAGGAGGACCTAGTAGGGAAACGAATGGCCAAACAAAGAGACCTGGTTCAGGCCGAACGCGCTGCTCGCCTCCTTTTGCTGGGCACGTTCCTTCGGGTCTAGTCAGACCCCATTCACACTGGCGTATATGGAGCAGATGCACGTCCGCCATCTGCAGCCATTGCTGGATCTGAGGCAGGATCCAAGGTGAGGCGGTGCTTGGGTCGCTCGGACGGCCCGGGTGTTCCAAGAGGACGCCTCCCCTCGCAAGCCAAACTGCGAACAGCACTAAAGAGCTACGCTGCAAAACGCGGTTGCTGAGCGCAAGCTCCGAGCACTGACGCGAAGAGAGCTCACGCAACCCCCAAAGTTGTGAGGCTCGCCGCAGCGCGCGCGAGGTTCGCGGGGGTCTGGCGACATTTGCTCAGCAACAGTTGACCGGGTATCGCTTGGCAAGTTGCAAATGGCGCTGAGGAAGAGACCCTTCTGACACAGCTGGTGTAAGATGCAAAAGACGTGTGGCTCGCTTGCGTCGCAGGCAGGCGAGTCACGCATCACATCAAGAGGCAAGCACACCAAACGGTATGTTGATCTCGTCGACAGCTTGCTGCAAGTGTCCTGGCTGGCTGTGTTCAGAAGAAAGGCACGAAATGAAGAAGCTGGGCTGCTGCAGGCGTTGGTCGGTCCATGGTCCGGGTGGCAAGGCAGCTTACGGGGGCATCTTCGTCCTCCCGCTGTGCTTTGGCAGCTTCGGCTGCAAAGCAGAGCCACACAAGCCCCTCAGGCGTCTGCCGTGACTGGCTGCACCTGCGCTGCTTGGCAGGGTTTCTGCGTCTGCCAGCTTGCAGCTTGCGCAGTTCCTGTCTGCTGGTCGTCTCCCCGCGCGTCCCGCCACAAGGCTTGAGGGAGTTCGGTGCTGGACCAGTAGTCAAAAATGTTCTGATATACACGAACGAGCTCGACGAACGTTCTCTGCAAAGAGCTTGCGCCTTCAGTCACTTCTTCTGGCCGCAGCTGCAGAGATGCCCAAAAACCAGTTTCGGAGTAGTCTTTTCCGTGATACCAAGTATCTAGGCCGCGCAGCCAGGCTGCCAAACTCAGGAGACCAACTGGTTGGTGAGGCAACGGGAATCGGCTCTACTACTGCTGCATCGGAGCTGTGGGCAACTACCTGCAGCCTCGGCGCTGGGTCAATTAAGCTCTCGTACCCCCGTACGCAATCATTGGCAACGCGTTCTTGGATAGTGGGCACACATGGGGGACCCCAATGGAGATCTCCAGGGGTCAACATTGAAGGCCCTCAAAGCCACCCTCTCGAAAAGCTTCACAAGCCTGCTGAGTGTTGTTTTCCTTTTTTTCTCTGGGATCTCCATCATCCCCCTACATCACACCACTTAAACGCGGTCAACTTTGAGTGGGCAACCAAAGCCGACGCTTAAATCCACAAAGCAAGTGAAGGTGGCCAATGACTTGATCACTTTGCAAGGGGTTCCTGGGTATCACAGAACTTCCATTTGGTTGAGACACCTGGAAAAAAGAAAAAATATCGAGTAGTGATGAATTCCTTTTATAAAACCAACAAGGGGAAGAACATAACAAAAAAGCTGAGACAAATGGAAGAGAAGTTGCCCCTAAAACAACATCTCCGACCATGGGTTTCCAACGCAAACCCCTCCCCCCCCGCAGGCAACTCCCAAGCCTGGGCAATGGCTTGCCGTCGCGCGCGCCTGAGCTCTAAGCCCAGTGCAAGGTGAGCAATCGATCCAGGGCGCGAGGTGAGCATTCGATCCAATTCGAGTGGATTGGATCCGAAGAATGACTTTTCGAGGGGTAATTCCCTTATCTCAATAGTGAAATGTGCAGAAAGAATGTCAAGCGTGTTTCAGCAAGTCAGGAAGTGACTATCTCGCAGGGTGCCCTTGTTACCCTATATTTGCGAATTTGAGGAATCTGCAATCATCTGCAGTTGACAAACCCCCTTGAACCAAACTCAAGACCGTAAATTTGGGGCACCAGGGATGCTAAAGTGGATTGGCCAACAGAATTCCAGAAAATAAAGGAATATTCAAGTAAGGATTAGTTGTCATGGGTGACCGCGTGTAACCAGCAAATGATGACGCAGGCTGTAACGTACTTTCCTCAGCAAGTCCGCATAGCGGGTGTTGCTGTGCTCGTTCAGCAAAAACGCATAGCAAGTGTGTACTGGTACCCTCGAGTTCCAAAGCACATATAAAATGTGCTTCGGAGATAAAGAACAACCAAAAGCAAACGAATGCGTGAAGTCCGCAAACGTCCTCGAGCACATTTAAAACATGCTCGAGGAATCCAAGAGGGGGTACAGACATGCGCCATCTATGAAAAAAAGGAATTCGGTGGAACCCCCTGGTGTCGATAACTTGTCAACCGGGTTCTATGGACAATCCCCCACTTGGATTTTCGGCAAGTGGTTAGCGACCTGGGCTATAACCCCCCCCAATGACAATGTGATGTGAACCCCACTTAGGGTTGCTGGCAACAACCTACAAACCTGGTTGCACACACAAACAAGAACCTTCACACATGGAAGCCTCACACCCTAAACGAACACATCAGACAAGTTGGTTCCAATAGAAGACTCCCCGTAATCCAATCCTTGTCAATCCTTTGCCGGGGTCTCTTATTGGATAGAGAACCAGTTTGCCCAACAGTATCCAAAGAAACCGGGCGACAATTGAGATCCAACATCCTGTCGGCAAAACCGCCGGGGCGCCATTCAAACAGTCCAAAGCAGCTCAAACAACGCAACTCAAACCAAGCGGCCACAGAGCACCACACTATCTGCGCACTCTATGGCAGCATATGGGGGTTGTTCACAATACAGGTGCCAGAAAACTTCCCTTCCGCCGGCATTTTGCGCCTCATCTGTCGTTTAAGGGGGGTGATGCAAGCATGTTTGCAAAGATTGTTTTTTGCAGCCCTTTCGCGGCGACTCGTTGTCTTTGTAGGCCTTTCGCGATGCAGCCTGTCCTTTCGCATTGGAACCTTCAAATAATCCTTTACATGTCTAAGACGTGCAACTAAGAACGGCCTTTAAAGGGAAACCCCCTGATGGGTGTTTCTAAAACTGGCGAACCCTGTTGGTCGGTCTTTAAAAGGGAAACCCAAAACAAACCATGCATGATTCCCGTTCGGAATGGGTCTCGCTGCTTGTCATGTCAGAGAACCGGACACTGGGGCTTCGGGCAGAACAGGTGCAGCATCTGAACCACTGAATGAGGGCCGCTGACCTGCGGGCACGTGCCGCAAAACAAAGACACGGCAAACAAGCAGGCAAGCACGCAAGCGGGCAAGTAGCAAGCAGGCAAGCAGGCAGGCAGGCAGGCAGGCAAGCTGGCAAAGCAGGCAAGCAGAAAAGCAAGCAAGCAGGCAAGCAGTCAAGCAGGCAAGCAGTCAAGCAGGCAAGCAGTCAAGCAGGCAGGCAAGCACGCAGGCAAGAAAGCAAGCAGGCAAGCAACCAACACAACAAAGCGACACAATTCAAAGCAACACATACCCAACAACAAAACAACAACAAAAAACCAAGCCAAACTCAACTAAATCAGACTGACCTAATCTAAACTCAAACTCCAATGTCCAATGCTCGTTTCTTCAACTCGGCTTATGCATACACACAATGCGACCGCTGGACGCACGCCAATCATTCCTCTCCATACGTCGGTGGCCTTGCGCAATGTCACCTGTGTGTCACTTTGGAATCACTCGTAAGGGCGTAATCCACTTGAATCACAGAGCGCCGCACCGAGATGGCACGAGTCTTTTTTGTTTGCTCTTCGTCAGGCCTCACACCGTGATCCGAATGCTGCACGAGCTCCAGTGGATGATCCCTGACACACATCAGTTGCACCTGCGCATTGTTCGGCCTGTGATGCGAAGTGCTGGCGGCCCATTGAATCTGAAGCGAGTGCTGGCCTTGCAGGACATGGCAAAACGGACGTTCGCACGGTCAGCCGCCGTGAATATATGTCATTTATGATATCCTGGTGCGTGATGGTCATGGCTGCAGGCTGGCACAAGAGACACGCTTTGCTGGCCACTTTCGTGATGCATGCCTACAGGGCTTGACAACTGGACACATTCACCATCAAACTTCCAAGCCATAGGCTTGAGTGTCCCAATCTTCAATCAAACCCGTTGCAAGACAATCCAAAAATCCGCCGACCCCAACTATTGAACTATGCGACATCGGGAACTATTCATTTCCTAACATGTGGAAACTAAAGGCCCAGCTCCACAGCTGGAACTGGGGTTAGCTCAAGTTGCTCCGTCCTGGGACCGGTGGGGCCTGACCGGGGCTGGCCAGCCCAAGACCCGGACACCCCGACTTCCCTCACAAATTGGACCCAGCCCTCCGGGACACCAACCTCCCAGCCATCCCGATCATCCCAGCAGTCCCGACCATGCCGACCGATCCTAATAAATTTGTGAGGTTTGAAAAGTCAACAAGCAGCCATCCCGACCCTGACGTTTGCACTGAAAAACCGGCCAAATCACTCGAACAGCTCTTAAATGCTGTTGCGCCGAGCCGTTGTCTTGTTCAAGAGGGTAGCCGCAAGAATGCTATCAGGAATGGTTTGGCCAGTTTCGAAATCATATCTGGCCTTTGTGGTCGCCCAGGTGTTAAAATCTTGTTCGAACTTCTTGAAATGAAACAGGAACCCAAAATCCGGCCAAGCAAACTCACGTGCAGCGTTGCATCTGGCAATGCAAATTTGGAATGCAATCTCCTCCAGGCTTGATGGCCATTGCAGCCAACGTTCTGCCTGACTACAAGTCTGGCTGAATCATTGCGCAAATTTGCGAACAAACAACGCAGCGTCTGGGAACTACAGCCAAACGTGCGGCCTCAATGGGTGTATCTATTGGCCTCGATGGTTGTTGTCGAATCTGGCAGGAACATGCTCCAATCGTCCCAGTCTTCTGGCTTGCCAGTGAATCTTTCTAGCATGGGGAGTCTCAACTTCCTTCCAAATTCTAATCCTGACCAATCCGCAAAAGCTGAATCTTCGAGCTCCGCTGCCATGAGCAAACCCGAGACCGTTTCTCGCCTGGGCAATGCAATGAAAATCAGCATGAATTACATCCAAGTGGGAATGCCTGGTGCACGTTCTCACATCCAACCAACCAAACCACCAACCAACCAACCAACCAACCAACCAACCAACCAACCAACCAACCAACCAACCAAGCAAGCAAGCAAGCAAGCAAGCAAGCAAGCAGCCAGCCAGCCAGCCAGCCAGCCAGCCAGCCAGCCAGCCAGGCCAGCCAAACAAACAACACCAAACACAGACAGGCAGACAGCCAGGCAGGCAGGTAGGCAGGCAGGCAGGCAGGCAGGCAGCAAAGGCAGGCTGACAGACACAAACAAACCACAAAAATGCCCAAACAAACAGATATCGGAACTCGAATTGCAGGTAACCCGGAGAGTGGTATTCTACTCGGACCGTGGTCATAGGCTTCATTTTTTCCATTCCCTTGCGCCCATCATTTGGCCCACCATAAACAATTTGATGTTTTCGGATTCTGTTCCGCATCGGGTCTACACCAAAACACACACATGTCCAAGTGAGTCTACCTATAATACTACTCTGCCATATTTATCTGTACAAATGTAAGTGCTCTATACAAATTGCTTACATAAGTTACTGGTTACTCTCTATAAGTATTCTAATTCAATTGCCCAAGAAAAGTTATAAGCAACTACCCTATGAAAACATGGACCAATACCTGCAGTCCAAAACCCTGGTGGTTGAATTTTGACCCGTAGCCATATCTTCTAAGCTGTCCTCAGATCCCCGGCGAAAAGTGAATAACTTTTAGTGGGCTAAATACGGAAATCCAACCACTAAACACAAAAAAGATCTAAAAAGGTCTAAAACAAAGAGGCGAAGTTGAACCGGACGGCTGGGAGCCAAGTCTTAGGACCCTTTTTTTCCTTTTCGGGGGGTTGCGAGACCCCGCCTGAACCACAGAGGGGCTCAAGGGTACCTGGTCCTCGTCTTTCAGCGCCTGGCGGATGCTGGTTTCAGAGACCCCGAGAAAAACCATAGTTGTTTCCTTTAAGGGAGTCCCCTTTTGGTTCATTCATTCCCCCATTCCTACCTAGGGAATTTCAAGCTTCATTTCCAATTTCCAGATTCTGGATCATTCCCTATTCCCTCTCATTCGTGGGTTGGGCTGGCGGATCGATGGTTAAGGAGGGTTTTTTCCCCCTTTACTCCCAGAGAACGAGGGGTTCAAATCCAAATCGCAAATCCAAACCAACTATGGGGATAGCCAGATAAAATGCGCGCTAAATGTTCATAGGGGGTGGTCTTTTGGTGGAGATCAATCATTTAGGTGAGGGATCATGCCCGCCAACCACTTGTGGGTATTCCCAAAAAAGAAGGCCAGGAACCCGAGGTGTCCCTTTGTCGATTTTACCCAGCGCATTCTTTCGGATTTTCTCGCTGCCCGTTTCCCGAGTAGACGGGCCAAAAACAGTATGCAAGTTTTGTTGCCGCGCATCCTACAAAATATATTTTGAAAATTGTCTTACTTATTCAAGATATTCGAACTAATGTCAAATTGTAATAATATATATATATATATATATACATTAATTTGCAATTAATATTACGCAATAACATCAATACAAATGCGTGAGTTTAGAAACAAGCTCGCGCGGTCATTTGCGCGGCTGTTGGTGTTGCCGAGGTGGCGGTTGCCAGCGCAAGAGCTGAGGAAACCAACAAATCCGGGGGATAATTTCGCTTCCATTCTTTCCAACCATCGTTCTTTTTGAAAACCGCCCGTTTCCCTGCGTTTCCGGAGGTTTTTTAGAAAGAAGGATCCCTGGAAAGAATGGATGGAAGGTAGCACTAGAACAGAGCACTGCTTCATGTTAGTTTCAGACATGGCTTGGTCTCACAAGCAACAAGCAGGATGCGGAGCCGCAAAAACAACATGCTGTCCCTCAAACCAATCACAAGGGGGCAACTCTGCCAAACACACACAAACACAAACAGACACACACACACAAATACGCAAACAAACACACAAACACACAAACACACACGCACACACACACAATCCACCATGGGAGTGCTCTTCAATTTGGTGCTTGGTGGGGGGGGGGGACAAGTGGCTGCTGGCGTTGGCAATTGGAGCATGGATGGATTGTACCCCTGTGTTGCGAGGAAAGGGAGCCAAAGGCAAAGGGCTTTGCTTTGGATAGTCCCACGCTGCAGTTGCAACCAGCAACGGACGAATTTGTGGCATGGTGTTGTCCCTTGCTGGAACCCAGTTGCCCAAGCAGTAAGGAGCCAACAAACATGGAATCAACCCTTGCCGCGCAAACCCAATGCCCAACGGTTTCCTAGCAGACCTCGATGGATTCCGAGCGCGCCCAGAGCTGTGCTGATCACCAGCCGCCAATCAGACCGCTTTCTACGAGCCAAATCCTGGGTGAATTATAATATTTCACCAACCTGAAATAAGGTGGTTGGGGGGCTATTCCCCACATAAACTTTGAGGTCAGGTCGTGTGAGGTCGTTACAACTCACCCAGTAAATTGCAGGGGCATAGATCCGTTTTGTCGAGGCCTTGGCCAGGGCCTTGGCCCACGATCCGCTGACGCCAAGCAGTCAACAGCACCGGCCATACCCCGCGGACGCAAATCGCAAATCGTTCGCAGAGGCCAAGTAACCACGTGAAGATGGCCTGGAACTCAGCCAAGCTGTTCCTGGTAACCCAATTGCCATGAATGTAAGTGGCCAAAATGCCGGGCTCCCTATATTTTCCAATGAAAACAGCACCCCCACCAAGGGATACTCACCTTTCATGGACCAAACAGGTGTTTAAAACCGTCAAAAAGGGAAATACAGGGACCAGTGTATAACCGACATTCTTAACCTTGTAGCGATTCGTCCATAGATTGCCATGAATGTAAGTGGCCTACAACCAGGATTCTTAGCCATTTAGCGATTCGTCCAGGGGATAAGGTTGTGACCTGCCAAGTCGCTTACACACAAAGACGAACCTGCAAAGGTACGTTTCACATCAGCTGTGAAACGTACCTTTGCAGGTTCGTCTTTGTGTGTATCAAAAGTGCAAACTGCTTGCTGGTTCGAAGAGAAATGCAGGAAAGCCAGAAAGCAAAACAGCAAGCCAAGTCTGGCAAAGACTAGCTTTCCAACCAGCACATCGCAGGCCGTCTGCGGCACATATCTCATTTGCGTCGAATACGATTGGGAATCAAGCTACTCACCCACAACTTCAGAGCGCTACGCCCTTGAAACCTTTGCAAGGAAAGCTCCAAGTGCCTTGTGAAGCTACACCCGTAGGTATTTGGACCGGCAGGCCATGTGTGGGGCAGGGATCATTCTGTAGGGAACCCCGCGCAAAGGAGATCACCTTTGGGGGCCACGACAAGTGGACCAAACTCTTCAAAGGCTAAAAGGTCAGCTTTGAACACCTCAGCTTTTTAATCGAACCCCTGAATCCTTGACTTACCACCCCCGTTTTTGGGGATAGAAAAGAACAAGTCAAGTGAGAGCAAACAACAGGGGGTGTTTTCAGGGGTCCACTGCACGAGGAAGAAGCTGCTGCAAACAGAGAAGGGGCAACTCGTTACACTCTCTACATGGGTGTGTCTCTGTTTAAGGAAGCCCTTTTTGGGGTGCTTGCCAGGGAAAAACAAAAAGGACACCACCATTATATAATACTTTGGGGGGTCCCCAACAAAAGACACACCCATTAGGAACCCCAGTGGTCTTGGAGGAAAAAGAAACAAACAAAATTCAACCCAAACACCTGAACGCGCCCACTATCTTAAGAGAAACATCCATTGCTCAAGTTGCTCCTGGCTAGCGCTGAGTATTTGTGCAGCGCTCGAAGCCTGTTAACTTCTAATTCCATTGTGTCCTTTTGAACAGATTGATGACACTGCCAACTTGTTTCTTTCAGCCAAGCTGAAAACCAATGCCATCTAGGATTAGCCCAATGTATACCCTACGACAAGTTCACAGGTGAAAAGATGAAATGAAGGAAGAACAATCGCATAAAGTTGCCAAAGGGTCACTGAAGTCTGGCAGATCTTCAACCAAAACCGCTGCCGTACACCCGGCTTCGCCTTGCTCTCGGAGCTGAACCGCAGCTTCTGGTGGTACAGGACATCGCCTTCCGAAGGCCACATGGAACCTACGAAGGTCCATATGCTTCAGCCCGGGACAAATGCATTCACATAGCTGCCAGTAGCCATAGCTGCCCTGTAGAACAAACAGGACACATAAAAGTCGTCTTAAGCAAATGCAAGTACTTGGGCGTTCGTTGCCAGGTAAGCCACTTGGGTGCTAAGCCCCTAAAGTTAACCCCATTCATGGGGTCTTACAAGTGGGTTACAACCTTGGCAACGGCTACAACTTACTTGGCCAAGCAATCAAGTACCAAACATCTGTGGATGGACCAGATCGAAACCATGGGGAGCTTGTGTTCGTTGGTATAGGGGAATCATCCTTGGGTGGTGCGAAATGGATCCGTCAGGCGCATTGAAAGAACCTCCGAGATGAACCCTGTTTTGGGGGGGGTACGCGAACATTTGCAGATCCCAACCCAAAACACACTCCTAAGGTGTTCATGACCATCCTTACCCCAACTTTAGTTGCTTCGTTTGACCCTGGCACATGCATGCCCAAGGTAGCATCATCTATTTCTGTCCTGTGTTGCACACAAAACGTTTTTTTTTTTTTTTGCAGGGAGGCTGTGCCAAAAGCGTTGTCTGAACACAGTCATGTCAACATGTCAATGTACTGCTTTACTAGGATCAGGTTGATCGCGATCGAGATGAACATGACCCTGCAAAAATGGGCTGCATCCCCTGCGATCAACCAGGAGGTGATGACTGGCCCCAGTTGTATGCTATATATATGTGCTATTTCTGTTTGCAAATTCAGGGGATTTCTGAAACACTTGTCATACTCCCCTGATTAACATTGATCCAAAAGCAATATATTCTGCAGGACACCCGTTCGGGGAACCTCAAAAAGTATCGCACATTTACCCGGGGAGTGGATTTTTCGCGGATGTACACCTCCCCGCACCCGCACGGAACCGCTTTCTAGGAGGATCAGCGCCCGAAAGCAACAAAGAAAACTTCGGGGGACTCACAAATGCGGTCATTCGTTTGAACGTTTCTGGAAGCTATCAAGTCGGGGGTGACTTCAATCATTGCAAAATCCTGAGGCCACTACAAAGCCGGAAGGTTTTGCGCCAAGTTCAGGCAACACGTGCATTCAGCCTGTCGTGTTTTTCAAAGTTTGCGGGGACACTAGGTAACAGGTTGTGGCTAGGCATTCGCATCAAGGCGCATCAATACCCCACGCTGTTAGCCATGTCATGAGCATCTGGGCCCACGGACCATTTCCTTTCTTCTGCCTTAATGTTGACCCAGGATTAATAAACCCGTCCCATTATTTTCGGGGGGTGTTCCCTCCAAAAGTGGTCTGAATCCAACCACTAAAAAAATGGACACCCCCCAATCAAAATCAACCGATCGGGGTTTAACTTCATCCGGGGTCAACATTGCCCCTTTTCTCTGTGTCAAAGGCAGAAAAAGGGCTCCGTGGGTCTCTAAGGCCATTTGCTCATCCACAGCATAACCCCCATCGAAACCGGGCGAACTTGACCCACTGCAAGGTGGAGCCGTAAGTTATTGACGGTGGACCGACCAATTAAGAACCTTCTAGGGCCTTGGTTGACAGGAGGAAAAGGGAAAAGCAACACATCAGCTTTGGGCTGGTGTCTCTAAAGGCCCTTTTGGAGGTCCAAAACCTTCCAATGGAGAGCCCTGACCCCTTCAATGGAGTGTCCGGCTCCAGCTTCCGGGAAGCCTCGGCACCGCTCTCCGATGTGGTCCTGCAAGGGTGGGCGCTCACCTGAGAAACCGAACCTTGCATCTACTTGCCTGGCTGCCTGCGCGTGATGGCTTCCCACGGGTGCGGGGAATTCGGTCGAACCACCTCACCTTGGGTTTTTTGCGGCAATGGCCCTAACCACTCGGTAGAGGTCGGAGCAAAGAAATAGGCCGGGAATCGGGAGTTCAATGGCTGTAAAAAAAAGGCCATGGAGTCCAATTCGGCGATGTGTCGCTGCAGTCCAATTACAAGGTATACTAAGGTCATTGGAAGCTTTGGGTTGTTTACTGCTTTCTGGCGCTCCAAAACAGTATATCCGGTGTCATCATGGCAGTCTGCACCGTTTCCCGCACGTCCTTGAGGCCTTGAACGGTAACGCGGTCTTCGCCTTCTCCTTAGCAACGGCATGCGCAGCTTATACGTCAGAACAGCAAATGAGCGCACGGACATTCAAATCATCAATCGCTTTACTTCCAGCTGCACCATGCACGCAATGTCGCCCCACCTACCTCCTGCTGAGCGCATGTTGCGCATGGTCGATGCCTTGCCATGAATGTTCATGTAAGATGCAACGTGCATATGGAAGCAGCGCAAGCAAGCTGAACCGTAAACGCTTTTACGCCATGTGCTTGGCCGGATCTGCCAAATTGGCTAACAAGGCCCTCGCTTTTGGCCCTCCAAACAAAAGCTCGCGTGCTGCGAATTGCAAACAATTAGTAAACTGCCCCTAAGTAAAGCTAAACTTTTTCCCAAACCCAATAACAAACTATCCTTTAATAAATTTAAAAAGTCCGCCACCAAAAAACAACAGCATGCCCACTACTACTTTAGAATTGGCCCAATTCCAATTCTAGTATTCGAAAACCAAAAACAGAGCCCAATACTAAACACATTCTAAACTTTTCCCGACCCTGAAATTTGTCCCCTTAACTTTATTTAGGGTCATTCAGGGGGGGGCCATCGGTGAGAAGCATCGTTCTCTTGACACTCAGTGCTATAGCTAAGCAGTTTTAGCGGGTGTGCTTACCATGGTCAGGCGTGCTACAACGAAGCAGTCGAGCGGGTGTGCGTACCATTGTCAGGCGTGCGCGCAGCGCTGTAACGAAGCACTTACCAAGCGCACGCCGTTGAGCGCGGTTTCTGGTCCGCTGGCAAAAATATATGCCTCCAAACAAGAAAGGTCCCACGAAACTGCAGTGTCACATATCTTTATCAAGCTTGCCGGCCTCTGCGGGTGCTTCAACCCAAATAATGGCCCTGGCAACCATATTCTTCCTGACTTGCCTTTTTGAGGTGAAAGTAGACGCGCAATTTCCATGTGGCCAATCCACGGGGAATTGCACCATCTACTTTTACCCAGCCGTACTCCTATAGCAAGGGCCAGCCGACAACTTTTCAACTGGGTCCTCCAGCAGAGAGATTAGAATAAGGGTACCTATTAGTAGGGAACCGAATCTCCCCAAAAAAAGCGCAAAAGGGCACTGCTCAGTGACCTAGGGGTGTCCATGGCCCCTGAGACTCATCGGCCCCTCATACTCATAGGGTTTGGTTCAGTTGAGAGAAGGAATTGCCCTGGCCAGCGCTATCTGATACAAACAAACCAAGTCAGACCGAACAGGACCGGCAGGAAACCCAAATAAACTCAACCAAGCCACCCCTCTACCACCATAAACCAAAGCGAAGCTCACCTCAAACGCACCTCAAATCCATCCTCAGCCCAACCTTACAAGCCTCCCCAATCTCACCCTAAACCCGTTTAACAGCTACAGTGAGCGGGTTTGGGACCCAAAAAAAGGCGGGTGGATGCGAAGTTAGTCGCTCGCAAAACGGAGCCAACACCGCTGCTACGCGGAACCAATCGATTCGCCAAGTCGGTAAGTTCTTCGCGCCCGCTTCTTACCCCCCCCTTTCGAATGTGGAGTCAACCTGGTTAGCGAGTGACCCAGGTGGCCAACAACTCTAGCTTGGCGAAGATCTAAGTAGGTATCTAGGTCCTCCAGTAGACAGGTTAGAATAAGGGTACCGACTTTATTCCGTCTATTTTAGTAGAGGAACCCTCCCCCAGAAAAGGGTAAAAGGGCCCTGCTGGGGGACCTAGGTATTTAGCTCGCCTCAGGCCAAAAGGTGGCTTGGCGGTGTTTCGGGAAACATGCTTAGCTTCCAATGCAACGCCAGCTAACACAGAATGCAAAGGAATTCTAAACCAAATCGAAGCCAACCCAAACCACCTGTTGGGCACCTGATGTAGCCGAGGCAAACCACCACTGAACTAAAGAGAAACATCCTGGTACACTACTACCCTTACCTAGGTCCTCCAGTAGAGAGGTTAGAATAGGGGAGACGTGATCCGGAGAAGCTCCCGGAGAATGTGATTGGGGGCCCGAATCCCGAATCCCGAATCCCAACTCCGGGCCGCTGAGGACCCAGGCACCGAATCCCGAATCCCGAATCCCGAATCCCGAATCCCGAGTCCCGAATCCTGAATCCCGAATCCCAATTCCGGGCCGTTGAGGACCCAGGCACCCAATCCCGAGTCCCGAATCCCGAATCCCGAATCCCGAATCCCGAATCCCGAATCCCGAGTCCCGAATCCCGAATCCCGAATCCCAATTCCGGGCCGGTGAGGACCCAGGCACCCAATCCCGAGTCCCGAATCCCGAATCCCGAATCCCGAATCCCGAATTCCCTTTCCGAGCCCTCGGCTCTCGGACAGCCAATCCCGAATCCCGAATCCCGAATCCCGAATCCCGAAATTCGAAGCCCAATCCCGAATCCCGAATCCCGAATCCCAATTCCGGGCCCTTGAGGACCCGGGCATCCAATCCCGAATCCCGAATCCCGAATCCCGAATCCCGAATCCCAAATCCCGAATCCCGAATAAATCCCGAAATATCCCATGCCGAGCCCTCGGCTCTCGGACAGCTAATTGGCGGGCTGCGTTCCGCCCAACCCGCCTCTGTTTGGCGGAGCTGCGCCCCCCCCCCCCCCACCCCCCCGCCTCTGTTTGGCGGAGCCCGGCGTTCTTCGTCGTTCTTGTTCAGTTCTATCACGGGGGGAGCCTGCGCCCCGCCCAACCCCCCCGCTATGTTTGGCGAAGCCCGACGTTCTTCGTCGGTCTTGTTCAGTTCTATCATGGGGGGGCTGCGCCCCCCCCAACCCCCCCCCCCCCTATGTTTGGCGGAGCCAGACGTTCTTGGTCGCTCTTGTTCAGCTCTATCATGGGGGGCCCCGCCTATGTTTCACGGAGCCCGACGTTCTTCGTTGTTCTTGTTCAGTTCAATACTCCGGGCCGTTGAGGACCCAGGCACCCAATCCCGAATCCCGAATCCCGAATCCCGAGTACCGAATGCCCGAATCCCAATTCCGGGCCCGTAACGCCGAATCCCGAATCCCGAATCCCGAATCCCGAGCCCCAAATTCCCATTCCGAGCCCTCGGCTCTCGGACAGCCAATTGGCGGGCTGCGTTCCGCCCAACCCCCCCGCCTCTGTTTGGCGGAGCTGCGCCCCCCCCCCCCAACCCCCCCGCCTCTGTTTGGCGGAGCCCGGCGTTCTTCGTCGTTCCTGTTCAGTTCTATCATGGGGGGAGGCTGCGCCCCGCCCAACCCCCCCGCTATGTTTGGCGGAGTTGTTCAGTTCTATCATGGGGCGGGGGGCAGCCCCCCCCCCATGTTTAACGGAGCCCCCCCCCCCCCACCCCCCCGCCTATGTTTAACGGAGCCCGACGTTCTTCGTTGTTCTTGTTCAGTTCTATGAAGGGGGGGGCTGCGCCCCACCCAACCCCCCCCCCCTATGTTTGGCGGGCTGCGCCCCGCCCAACCCCCCCGCCTCTGTTTGGCGGAGCCCGGAGTTCTTCGTGGTTCTTGTTCAGTTCTACAATGGGGGGAATGGGGGGAGGCTGCGCGCCGCCCAACCCCCCGCTATGTTTGGCGAAGCCCGACGTTCTTCGTCGGTCTTGTTCAGTTCTATCATGGGGGGGGCTGCGCCCCCCCCAAACCCCCCCCCCCCCCACCCTATGTTTGCGGAGGCAGACGTTCCTTGGGTCCTCTTGTTCACTCATCATGGGGCCCCCACGCCCTATGGGTCACGAGCCCGACGTTCTTCGTTGTTCTTGTCAGTAATAATGGGGGGGGCTGCGCCCCCCCCCAACCCCCCCGCCTATGTTTGGTCGCCCAACCCCCCCGCTATGTTTGGCGGAGTTTTTCAGTTCTATCATGGGGGGGGTGCAGCCCCCCCCCAACCCCCGCGCCTATGTTTAACGGAGCCCGACGTGTTCTTGTTCAGTTCTATAATGGGGGGGGGCTGCTCCCCCCCCAACCCCCCCGCCTATGTTTGGCGGCCCGCCCATCCCAAACCCCCCCCAGCCTCAGTTGGGCGGAGCCCGGAGTTTCTTCCGTGGTTCTTATCGTTCGTGCTGGGGGGGAAAATGGGGGGAGGCCTGCGCGCACCGCCCAACCCCCCGCCTATGTTTGGCGAAGCCCGACGTTCTTCGTCGTTCTTGTGCAGTTCTATCATGGGGGGGGGGGCTGCGCCCCCCCCAACCCCCCCCAAAAAAAATGGAGAAAAGGGGGGGCCTGGGGGAAAGAGGGAGGAGTGTAGGGGTTATTGGGTCAAATGTTGTTATCCAACGTTTTAACACCCTTGTTTGATTTCATCCTATATTTTGTTGTAGGGTGTTAGGGGTGGATTTTCTGGGGGCCGACATTTTTTTCATTTGAAAGAGTTAGCCCTTTTAGTAGTTATTTTGTTCTGGGGTGTTGGTGGTTTATTTGATTATTCCTATTCTTGTTCAAAGTCACTTGTTGTTTCCATAGATTCTCTCACAGTATCGTTATTGTTTTCTTGACCTTTCACTCTTAGTTGGCGCTTACTTGTTTGTTGGTGTTTTTTTCATTCTGTATTTTCCTACAAAGCATTTACATAAAGGACATTCTACTTTCAATTGGTTATAGTCTTTCTGTTTTTCATTTATGTCTTCTTCGTTCTTCTCTCTATAGTCTTTTGCTTTTTCTATTTCGTCTTTATGGTTTTCACGATAATTCTTTTTCTTTTCTAGTATAGCGTCTTTGTTATTCTCTCTATATGTCTTATTCTTATCTGCTATTTGTTCTTTGTTGTTTTCGTAATACTCCTTTGACTTCTGCTGTATTTGTTCTTTGTGTGCTTCTCTATACCGTAGTTTATTTTCCAAGCATACATTACATTGTTTTCTTCCTTCGTTGAACTTTTCTAACAATTGAAAGACTTTACATTTGGAACATTGCTTTTTGTCTGTCATTGGTCTCTATATGTTTAAGGGGTTATTTCTTTAGATAAGTTTAAGGGGTGTTATAGGTTAAAAGTTCAGTATAATCATAACATATAAGATTTTACATGTTATTATTATATTATGATTATAATTTCAGTTCAGGATAATAATCTAATTGGTTTGTCTTACTTCTTTCATACATCATTTTAAAAATAATATTAACATCTCTCACTGTATTCTGAACATTAAACTTTTTACTTTCAATAAATAATTTGAT
The DNA here is from genome assembly GCA_963377175.1 of Effrenium voratum. Taxonomy (NCBI): domain Eukaryota; class Dinophyceae; order Suessiales; family Symbiodiniaceae; genus Effrenium; species Effrenium voratum. Next base: position 216,390 of record CAUJNA010003710.1, on the reverse strand, counting down.
ATTTTCTTTAACATCTTCTCCTTTCTCTTGACTATAACCCAACATCCATAATATATCATAAATCATGTCATATTTTTTCTTACTGATTTTAAGAAACTGTTTAACATAATCATAAGGTGGTATTTTATTTACAGTTAGAAATATTAAAATCTCATCTTCTACATTTCTATTATTTATTCTTTTTATTCCCAACAGACATTTGATTAATTCTTGATAATATCTCCAATTTCTACAATTTGTACATATGTCTTCTTCACCATCCATTGAATAATTAATAATATTATTCACTATTTCATTAGGTAAACTCAATTTATACAATTCCATATTTTCTTTTTTGAAGTGACAACAATCATAGCATTTTTTATCGATATAATTATTGATTCCATCACCGTTCATTTTTCTCTTAATATATAAGGTAATATTTCTTTAAGTAGTTTTGGCTAGGGGGTTGCTGGTCGGCTGGTCTGGGTTTCAGGTTTAATTTAAATGTCTTAACCTTGTTGTTAGACTATAAAACCTAGGTTTAATCATATTATAATTGAATAATATCATTAAACTAAATCACTCACGCTTTCCATCCACCTATTCCATCCCACCAGAATTCAATAATTCGCATCTGACCATCTACTAGACTGTCTTCTGTGTTTAGTTTCCGTATCGCTCCCGATAAGATATAGTGATTAATAATCATAGCATTAAACTGTCCATCTCGGTTTAACTTTTTACCACAGTCTTTTATGATGTCTTCATCTGTTAGGTTTTCATACATTTCTTTCAAGATGTCAAACCTAACAAATGAGTATATTGCCATCAAGTTTAATCCGCTATTATCCCTAAACCTGTTAATAACATCTTTCCAGAATTCTTCGTTTTCATCAACTGGTGGCAAAGGGTGTCTTTTGATGAAATCCTTTATTTTGTTTAACTCGTCATCTAGTTCCTTTTTATAACTGTCATTATCATCATCTTCTTCGTCTGATAGCACCAAGTTTGATAAGTCAGCAATCACTCCGACATTTTCTAAATTCAAGTCCTCTAATCTTATTTCAGTCATATTTTCACTTAATATAATAAGTTAATATTTCTTTAAGTAGTTTTTATTTTATGTTAAGGGGCGGGGTTTATGTTCATATTTTTTCTAACAATTTAATATAATGGCGAGATTAACAAAAGACCAACTAATCAGCAACATCTATTACGACTTAGACGAGGGTTTCGGAAGCACACAAGCGACACACAAGAAGGCAAAGGAAGAAGACCCAACAATAACATTAGACGATGTAAAGTCTTTCTTAAAGAAACAACCAAATAAACAAATCAAAAATTATAGAGGTACTAATTCCTATACCGCTCCATTCGCACGATATGAATATCAAATAGACATAATGCATATGTCACCTTTAGCAAAAGACAAGAATGTTCCACAGTATGCTTTAGTCGTGATTGACATCTTCAGTAAATTAGCTGATGTAATACCGATGGAGGAAAGAGACGGAGAGCACGTTTTGAAGGCGTTGAGAACAAGCTTTAAAAAGATGGGTTATCCGATGTCCGTGTATTCTGATGACGACGGAGCGTTTGCAACTAAAAATCACGTTCAGGATTTCTTCAACAGTGAAGGAATAAACCACATCGTTACGAAGACCCACGCAAATGTAGCCGAGCGTTTTATTAGAACGATGAAAAACAAAATTCACGATAGAGTTAGGTTTAACAACATGAAATGGACCGAAGCCCTAACGCCAGCATTGAAACAGTATAACAGCACATCTCACTCATCAACAAGGATGACACCGTCTGAAGCACACAAGGACGACAATGAAATAAATGTAAAGGTCAATCTTAAACTACGAGAAAAAAACAAAAGAAAGTATCCCAGAATAGTGGAGAACGACAAGGTAAAAGTGTTTCAAAAGAAAAGGGGTAATTACACCGACAGAAAGGAGTATAACTCTAAATGGTCTAATAAAATATTCAATATCGATAAAATTGAATATGATATTATGGGTAATAAAACTTACAAAGTAGCAGGAATAAACAAACCGCTTTTGAGACACGAAATTTTGTTGGTTAATGATTAAACGTATTTCTTGGTGTCTTCTTTATACTTGACTTGATAGTAATCCAGACTTGATTGTTTAGGTTCTTTTATGATTTTTTCATTCAGTTTTTTAACATAAATGTTTCGTTTATTTTTGTATTCGCTACTGTCTCTATCTACTTCTTTTGCTTGATAATTGTTATTGTTATTATATGTAGGTTTAATATTCATGCTCTTTAAGATGTTCAGTATGTTTTCATTTTGTTCCAACACTTTTTCTAATCTTGGAAACAACAACTCCAAACTACTGTCAATGTTCTCTAAATGTTCTTCCATATATATACTAAATTATAAAACTAAACTTTTAAAACTAAATGTTGCAATTATGTTAAATCTACTCTTTAAATACTAATTTTTCATTATTTGTTTAACAGTCTCCTGTGTTTCCTTATCACCATTATCGGATGGTGATGCATGCCTTCCCCATTTGATAGCAATATTATGAACATCCGTTTCCAGATTTATACTGTCTTTAGTTTTATCAATATTCATTTTCTTATCATTCTTACTTTATTTGAAACTTGTTGGAATACACGAACATTTACAATGTCCTTTCTTTTGTATTTCTAATTCATTTTTCATTTCTAACATCTTTTTACGCATTGGACAAGCAAACTCAATAACTGATGTTTCTTTAACAATTTCTTCTTTTTCTTCATCAGTTGAAGAAACAACTGGCTCGGTCTTATTCTTTTTCTTTCTTCCCATCTATATTAATATTTATATTTTTAATATATTGCATTCCTAACTTAATTAATTCTAATGAATAATAACAACATTTCTTAATTTTATTATCGGTTATTATTACTTGTTCTATATTTTCTACTTTATCTATTATATCAATATAATCTGAATAACTTCTATTCATATAAAATAATAAATATAAAGTATTTTCTAAATAACTTTAGTATCATTTTATTATGTCTGATGTTCCAATAATAAAACCAATAAATATAACTGATTACGATTTCAAACAATCTAAATATGAACATGTACCAAGACTACCTTTTCGCTCAATTGTTGTTGCTTCATCAACGGGTGGCAAAACAGTTTTAATACAAAACCTTATCCTAAATGTTTATAGGGACTGCTTCGCCCGTATATTCATTTTTAGCCCGTCGGTTCATAATGACCCTACCTTCGTTGAAGTCAAGAAATATCAAAAAGATAATATGAAGGTTGATGATGAAAAAGAAAAGTTATATTATGACACCTACCAACCTGAAGAACTGGAAGAAATAATTAACACACAAAGAAAGATAATTCATTATATGAAAGAACAGAAGATGAAGAAACTACATTCAATTTTAATCATAGTTGATGATTTTGCAGACGACCCTAAATTTGTTAGATATAGTAAGTTACTTCATGGACTGGCAACGAGAGGCAGGCACGACGCCATTAGTTTTTGTTTAAGCGTTCAAAAATATCGTGTCCTAGCACCAATCATTAGGTTGAATTCTAGTTCGTTGTATATCTTCAAGTTAAAGAATGTATCAGAGTTAATGTCATTCATTGAGGAAAACTCCGCCATTGTTGATAAAGAGCAACTGTTAAATATGTATCATAAAGCGGTAGATGATAAGCCATACTCCTTCTTTTATGTTAATATGAATTCCAAAGATGTTAATAATATGTTTTATGTTAGATTTGAGAAAGCTTTTAAAATAAAATAAATCTATTATATATTATAGAATGTTAAAAATGTTTCAAGAAAGAATATATGAAGAACCAGTAAGGTTTTTCGGCAGCGATATACCAAAACAGATTCAGGAATACCGAAAGCAAAGACTACAACAATTAGTAGAGTGTGAATGTGGTGAAACTTTTTTAATGAAGGATGCTACTAACCATATTGAAAGTGATTGTCATATTACTTTTAAGGAAGAAGAAAGAATGAGGAAAGAATTAGAAGAACATATTCGTATAGAAAATGATACTGATAGTGATAGTGATAATTATAGTGATGGTGGTTCAACAAGAGTGCCAGATGATTAAAAAATAACTAAATATGTTAGATTTGAAAAAGCATTTAAAATAAAATAAATATTCAAATATATTATGATATTTTATGATTTACCAATAGAAATTAAAAACCTTGTATTATCTTATAATTTAGGTGATGTTAGATTATTAAAAATAAAAAAAAATAATATTATTAAAAATTATATTAATAAATTTAAACCAGTGTATAAGTCTTACAAATTAAAGAATTCACAATATTTTGAAATTGATAATATCAATATGAAAAATATTATCAATAACGGCATATCATATATTTTTAACTTAAGTGAGTTAGATAAATTACATCAAAAACATAAACCATTAAAATTATTAATTGAATATGATATATTTGTTACATCTACCTCATTTACTTGTTTGAATCATGTTCGTAATCGTACTTTAACATCAAATAATTTATTTGATATTTATTATTTTCTTAATAAAGACCTTTATGAAACTAATTTAGTGTATAGGGACAATATGGCTAATTTTAGTTCATTACAAGTGAAAAAAATAACTATTAAAGTCATCAATTAAGAAAGACAAAGTTTTATTAGTAAATTTTATTCATATTTTTTAATCAATAATGTTAATGAATCATATTAATATTATTAATTTAAATCAATGAAGCGTTGCATAAATTCAACGCAGGTAATTTATATAATAGTTGTCCGATTTTTGATTTTCTAACTTTTCTATTCTCGTTACACATTCTTGAATAGACTTTATTATTAAAGTATCCGCTCTCGTTTTTTCATCTACTCTTAAATTCTTAATGTCTTCCATACTGGTATTTTCTTCGTTTTTGCTTTGACCAATACCCATTATATATTATTATTTAGATTTTTCTTTTTTCAATTCCTTAATTTCTTTTTCAAGTTTATCTATTTTATCATTTAATTCTAATACTGCTTTATGAACCAACACAGGTAAAACTAAATAATTCAATCCTAAATACTGTTTATCTTTACATACAATATTTTCAAACTCTTTAGGAATTGCTTTTAATACTTCATCTGCGATATATCCTATATGAGTTTTACCCCCGTCATTTCTATCGTGTCTCTTAAACTTCTTTGGCTTAAATTTCTTAATAATATTCATACAGTTAGATTTGACATTGTCTATGTCATATTTCAACCGCGAATCAGATGAATCAACAAACGTTCCATTAATGGCTACTGTCGTTGCTGTTAAGTCTATATTAGTTCCTGTTGATGGTTCAAGTGTATTACATAACAATTTCTTCGTTCCTGCAACTGTTACATTTTCATTGAATGTTGATGAGGCATTATTTGTAAAACTTCCAGTATTTACTATTGTTCCAAATGTCTTATCAATAGATAATAAAACTGAAGGTGTAGTTGAACTATCTGAAACTCTAAAAGCTGTATTTGACGTTCTGAATATTACATCAATTGTTGATAAATTAGTTCCATCATAATAAGTTGATATTTCACTTGTTCCCATTAATATATCTGTTCCTGTTGTCATTGAAACATTATTCAAAAATGAAACCGTTGTTAAATCGAATGATTGAATGGTATTAGTTGCTAAATATGCATTTTGAACTGCTAAGTTAGTATCAACGGTTATTAATGTTCCTCCGTTAGGTGCTAAATGATTGCTTCTTAATGCTCCATTAGTTTTAATATAAACATCATCAGCAAATAAATTACCCATTACATCAACGGTTGAAGTATTAAAAGTCCATCCGCTAGTAATATTAACTGCCCCAACTATGTTAGACTGAACAGCGGGGTCTCCACAAATAAATCTAATTGAAGAATTAGAATCGGTATTTCTCATATCAAAAGATGAAAAAGCACTAACATATCTATATAATTCACAGTTTGTATCAATTGTTAATTTACCATCAGTATCAATATTAACATTATCACAATTAACATCAGCATTCGTATAAATATTACCTAACACATCTATAGGTTTACTAAAAATTGTTTTTCCTACAAGCCCATCGGCCATAAAATATTGGTTAGAAGCATTAGTTATATCTCCTACACTACACGCTACAAAATTAGGATGATGTATATAAAAACCTTCTATTGCATCTGGTGTATATGTTTCTAAATATGGTTCTAATCCATTTATTGAAGTATTGATATTATCTATTTTTGTTTTAATATCTGTTGAAAAATCATTATTTGTAAATAAATTTCCTTTCATATAAACAGCACCTTCGAAATATGATGTTCCGTGTGCTTGAGCAAAATTGTATGAAGTATGAACATTACCGTTAATCGTAATTCTTGAAGCATTATTAGGTCTTCCAATAATAACATCTCCTGTATTCCATCCTAACCATAATCTATAAGGAGTAGCACCTGTTAGTCCTTGATAAGAGTCCAACTGACAACCTCTTTTAAATTCCAGTCGTTGGTTACTAACTGCGTCCTGGATTCTAAAAATTGGATTAGTATTATCTGTTAAACTAAGTATTAATGGAGAGTTTACTGTTTGTGCAGTTGTATTAACTTTGTCTAATTTTTGACTTATTGATACATCCTGTGCGCTATCATTTGTAATTATTGTATTTATCGTATTTGTATTACCACTTATTAATCCTGCTAAATTATCTGACTGTAAAACATATCTAGCATCAGAACCTGCTATATCTAAAATAGACGAACACGAAAATAAACCAGATACTTGTAAATTAGATAATATTGTAGTATTATGATTTAATATTATTTTATCATTTTGAAAAGTTGAAGAATTATTAATTTCTACATCTCCAAAACCTCTTTGATTTAAAAACATTGTCGCGCCTGTTAAACTTCCATAAACATAAGTATCAATATAATTATTGTATAATTCATGATAATAATTATAATTTCCAAATTCTGCTATTTTGAAAGTTGAAGTAGTTGTTATATTATGTACGAATGTATTATTTAACACTGATGTATCTAATTTTTCTGATAATAAATTATTAGTCGTTATTTTATTATAATAATCTGCTTCATTAAGTGAACCTCCATTCTGTAAATCTGATATGGCTGAAATATGAGAATTTACTGTACTATTTAATCCTGTTATTAAATTAGTATTTGAAGAAATATTATTAAAATTAGTTGTCATAGTAGAATTTAAATTATTTATTAAATTTGTATTAGAAGAAATATTATTAAAATTAGATGTTATAGTAGAATTCAAATTATCTATTAAATGAGTATTAGATGAAATATTATTAATATTTGAATTAATTAAATTAGTATTTGAAGAAATATTATTAAAATTAGATGTTATAGTAGAATTTAAATTATTTATTAAATTTGTATTTGATGAAATATTATTAAAATTTGTATTTGAAGTTATTGTCAGATTACCTATTAAAAATGTATTTGAACTAATATTATTTGATAATACATTAACTTCTGTTTTTATATGTTGAGTTATATCATAAAAATTAGCGTCAATCTGTGCTTTTGTGTAAGTATCTACTTGGTCTGCTTTGTTGTTGAGTAAATCAATTATATCTGATTGATTAGCGTATATGTTTCTAATGTTTGTTACCCCGCTTGTAGAATTGATTTCGCTAATTGTGTGCGCTACAACATTCTCAAAGTTTGTTAAATTTATTGAAGGCATTATATATTAATAGTAGAAAATGATAATATTTATTTATTTTTAATATTATCATTTTTACTTATTTTTAATCAAGTATCTGAACTCCGGCATCGCGTATGGATAATATTTGTTCACTCACTAACGTTATATATATTGTATCTGGCATATTTGCTGTTACCATATTTCCAACAGGTTTCACACGAATTAAAAGCTGTTGCCCAGCTTTCGTGTTAATTCCAGTATATGAACTATCGGGAACCTTTTCGAAATCCATAGCAAAGATAAACTTATCAACACGATAAGCAGAAATATTCAATCGATAAATGATGTTGATGGAACAATGGTAAATTTAATGCTTTTCGTAAATAATAGAATGCTTGTGTTAATGAACGGCATGGATACTCAGGATATAGTTTTGACCCTAATTGAAGTTGAAATTCTAAATCAAGGTCGTGATTGTAGTATCCGCTTTCTTGGTAGTTCAAATAATACATAGGATGATAGAAGTTGTTGTATTCTTTCGTAACGTGAGTATCGCCTACTCCGCTTTTACTGAAAGAGATGAACGCGGTAGCGAGTTTAGACACTGAACGAACAACAGTAGTGTTAATTGACGACGAACCATCGGGAACTTGATTAGATTGACAAATGTAAGTATTATAAGTAATAGGTAATTCTTTCCCATCAAGTAGGTGTGCAACATATTTATTATGAAGGTCGTTGTCCAAGCTTACCAAATCAGTTTGAAGGAATGCGTTACTAATTGAGAACTGCTCATTTGTATGAATGCTTGAGTCTGCGTTGCCACTTGCTGGAAACCTTGCTCCACCAATGAAACAACACAATCGGTAAAATTTGAAACTAATTCAAGTTCTAAAACAAGAGGACACGCTTTTAACGGGATATACTTAAATTGATTGAATAAACCAAGCATCGGTTTAAATCCTACAACCATTTTTCTGTTAAAGCCTGGAATTGTGTAAGCGTCATATGCAGAACCTATATGACCCGATGCAGGAACTGCACGACGTGTGTTTAAATCATCATCGTACCTATAACCAAAACTCTGGGCGTCTTCATTGTCTCTTGCTCCTTTTGACATCATGCAACTCATCATGTGATGATTTCGGTTGTAATAATCAATGTCTTCAACAAGTTGATTACCAGCAATTAGTCTTGCTCTTCTAAAAAAGGAATAAGCAGGAGACAGAGGACGTAAGCGTTTATTGTCTGACGAGTCAGTGTTTTCAACAGTGAAATAAACCATTACACTCTGCGGGTCAAGCCAAGTATTATCTTCAGCATTTAAAGCTATTTTCAACACACGTTGACCAGATGAAGGGGTGTAGATATTACTTCCAGAAGGAAAAAACGAGACTGAACGACGGTCGTTGATATAACTTGCACCTTTATTTAACTTGAATGAGAGGTTGTCAATTAGAATATCTTCAGCACTAAAAGTTTCCATTGCTATATATAATTTAATTTAGAAACAATTTAAACTAGACTAAATTAAATAATTTAGTGTAATCCTTTTGATTAGAGGTATTATTTTTAAATATTTTCATTTTCTTTTTCTTAATCTTATCTTCAACTGGATTATTCCCTTTTTCTTTCTCCATTACTAATTCTCTACTTTCTTCATATGTACTTTTCTTATACTTTTTATTTTCATTCTTAATCATATCATCCGTTGTTTCATTGTCATATTTCTTATGTTGTATCATTAATATTATTATGATAATGAATTTATGTTTTTTCTTTTTACTATATTGTCAATGTCTGGTTGAGTGTGATTCCATCTGTTGTTGTCACTTAATAACAAGAACTTATTATTTGCGACTTTTGCTTTAAACAAGATAAAATTATAACAGTTGGAATGTTCAAAACCTCTAAATATATAACATCCACATTGGCATTTTACATATGTTCGTTTATTATCTCTATATAAATCAATTAATCTTTGTTCAATTGTTAATGGTGTATGTGTTGTTTCAATTTCTGTCAAGTTTTCATTTAACTGATTATTCATATATAATATTATATAGTTATATATTTAAGTACTTATTTAACTATATTATCTCCGTTACCGGGTCAACACTTCTTGAAACATCTTTGCCTTGGTCTCCGTATCCAGTTATGTAATCATGGTTAGTATATGGATTTAATGAACCAGTATAAACAGTTATAGCACCACGGTCAGCAATACTGACAGGGTCTAAGATACTTCTAAAATTAATGTAATCATCGGTAATTTTAGACCTTCGTGATATAAACGGCGCTCCATAAGTGGTTAAAGTTAATTCTCTTTCAGGGTAATCTTTTGTTATCTGTGCCCCTACACTTGAACCGAGACTATGTGTTATAAGATGTTTAACTTCATTGTTTTCATCCAATGCTGTTGATGTGTCTTTATATCGTTGTGAATATTTAGTCATTTTAAAGGGAAGTCCTACATCTGCCAGAATGTCATTAATAGCACCTCCAAAAGTTCCTTTTCCAAATGTTCCGCTTACATACATTTTATCACCATCAATATAAAAACCTTTACCATTGCTATATGCTCTACTCAACCCTTGTGCATCAGTTAAATTTGAATTAGGATAATAACTATTTAATATTTTGTCAGTTTGTTTCATAACATTAGTTATTTTAGTTGTTTTCTTATAAGGTTGATAATGTTTAATTTTCCCATGCTTCATTTCATAAATTAACTTTTTATTATTAATCATATATTTAAAGTTATAAATTAATTTCTCAATTTATTAATAATGCTCACGTACAGGTTTTAAAAATATATAACAAATGTTATATTTTTAAAAAACTCTAGGTTAACATTTATTAATTTTAATTAGAAAATCTTTTCTAATTAAAGTTAATAAATGTTAACGTACAAAAAAGTTTATATTGACAGCGCTCATAGAATTAGTGGTACATCATAGAATTTCAAAGTTGAATTGCCGGAAACATTACAAACAGACAACGGAGTTCATTGCTACATTCACGAAGTAACATTACCTAACTCGTGGTATTCAATTCAGTCAGGATTAAGTAATATATTATACTTTTATTCTTCTCCACTAGTTCCAGATGAAGATAACACAAATGTCCATTATTTAGCGTTACAATTGGACGAAGGAGTATATACTGGCACAGAACTAGCGACAGAATTAAAGTCAAAAATAAATGGTGTTGTAGATAATACTAATTTCTCAAATACTTATGAAGTTACTTACAGTGTGAAAACTAATAAAATAACAATTTATTCAAACTATGCCGATAGAAAGTTCGCTGTGTTAACTGATGAACAAATGAAACTAACATATGCAGATTATATATGGAATGGAACTTTTGATGCTAATAACTTACAATCTGTTAATGAAGTTTTAGGAAATTATCAAATGGTAGTTTATCAATATAATAATCCTTATGTTTCTGGTTTCGTTAATCTTCAACCCATTAGAAATATTTATATTCATTCTTCTCAATTGTCTAATTATAATCAAGTAAATTTAAGAACCGGCGATAGCACAGTTGTTAAGAAAGTACCAGTCACAGCACCACACGCGGGAATTGTCTTTGATTCGGAATTAAACCCTCTGGATTACTTGGATGTATCAAATAGAAGCTTTAAACAATTAGATTTTTGGATTAGTAATTCATTAGGAAATGAAATTAATTTAAATGGGGTAAATGTATCCCTGTCATTATTGTTTGTGAAAAGCGATATTATTTAAATATATTCTTTAATTTTTCCATATAGAAAATATATAGAATATATTATATGTCAAGTATTGAGGTAGTAGATGTTAATAATGAAACTAAAACAGAAGAAGCACCTGTTAATAATGAAGTCGTTGAACAAAATGAAACAGTTAATGAAGAACCAACGCCAGAAGAAGTTATTCCTGAACCAAAAGCGAAAGCAAAAGCATTACCAAGAACCAAAAAAGAAGTTGAATTAGTAGAATGTGAACAATGCTCTAAAAAGATGACATTGAAAAGTTTGAGACACTCACATCCCAAAAATTGTAAGGGAGCACCTACTGAGTTATTACCAGTCAATCCACAAAAGAATATTAGAAAGATAAAACCTGAAGTAAAGAAGAAATTAAGAATGAGATTAAGCAAGAAGTGATTAAAGAAACTATTAAGAAACCCACGGCAACAGAACTATTAAGCCAACATTATGAAGAACTTAAACAAAAGAAAAAACAAGATAAACAAGAAAAAATAAACAAATTATCTTCATCAATGTTTTAAATAATAATCTAATTATAATATATATTAATCATGCTTATGAGAAGTCATAGAAATGTAGAATTTAAAAGGGCGCCACAAGTAGAACGTCATTATAATGTTTCAGATTTATGGGGAGTTGCTTCAAGAATGAATTATTTTAAACAGTTGAAGGACACACTGGAAGCGAGACAATCACAGGGAGCATTAATAAAGTATAGAAATGATTTAGCTGAAAGCAACAGAACCGAAAGTTACAGAAAGGAATTAGACAGAATAAGAAAAGTATTAGACAACACACGGTCACCAGATGGAATACAAACAAAGGAACAACTAACTGTAAGAAAGAAGCATTTAGAAGAAATGATTAAGAATATATCTGATTAATTTATTTTTCTAAATAATTAATATACTATGATTAAATCAATTAGTAGATTGAATACAGTAGGACCGGTAAAAGTAGGGTCATTGAAATCACAACTACATTTGAGACCTTCTTATGATGAATTATTGAAAGAAACATTAGTAGGAGATGAGAACCGTCCATCAATTGAAAATGTGATAGACAGAAAAGCGACAAGATACAGATTAAACCAATATGGTAGTCAGTTTGATAATAAGGACGCCTTAGACATTCAAAAGAAACAAGAACTAGACCGGAGAGGAGAAGTTATGAAAGGAGCAATGTCGGACGATGGTAGTGTAAGAGCTAAACTTAATGATGAATTGAAACTTGCTGACACACTGAAACAACACCAGTCTTTCATTCAAGAAGGACTAACGGAAGCACAGAAACAGAAAGAAGAACTTGCTGAAAAAATGAGACTTTGGAGAGAACAACACGAAGAAATGGCAAGCGCTGTTTCAAAGAGTTCATATCCTGCCGGTGTAGAAGTTCATTCAATGGTGTCCGCTGATGAAATGCCAGAATTAGAACCATTAGAGGAAGGCGAAGAAGAAGATGAACGAGAAGACGACCCAGTTGTTGAAGTAGAAGCATTGAAAAAAGGTAAAGATGATGACGATGACGCGCAAACAACCGTTACTAATGCTGAGATAATGGAAATGAATGAAAAAGCAAGCGAGTTGGAATTACAAAATGTCGAAAACGAAGACGTTGATGACGAACGAATTTTCAAAAATTATTTAACTAGTATAAAGTGGTTGTGGCCGGTGTATTTATCGAAAAATCCGGGAACTATGATGGATAACATAATTTCAAAACTACATCAATTTAATGTCATAAATGCAGATAAATACGATGAGTTCAAAGAATTATTAGACGAATATAACAATGCAAGATCAACAGAAAGAAAAGGAATTCGTGCTCGGTTAGAAACATATTACAATGACAATGTTTATAACAAATACTTCAAACAGAAACCAAGTTCATCAACTCAACAATAAAAAAATATATAATATTTAATATGACTAATAAATATTATGGATTACGCCGACGCCCTACTTTTGAAGAAATGCTAAAGGAAGCGATGACGCACAGATTAAAAATTGAAATCATCCCCGAAAGACAGGTAATTGACTTGTCAATCAACAATATAGATTTTGACGATTTTGACCTTTCAAAATACGATAGGAGACTACGGTTGAATGCTAGGGTTCAAACTGATAAACAAGTTCTTCAACACGAATTGTTCCCTGATATGTTTGATGAAGTAGCGCCAACATCACAGTTATATGAAAACAACGAGGCAGACGCACAAACAACACGATATATAGCAAAAGATTTTGCTGATGAAATTTATAGTAATGCAATTTCAGGACCAAAAGATGAACCAAAGATGAACCAAAAGATGAAAAGCAGGAAGATTTACAAAGTCTTCATTTAACATCATCATCGTCATCAGCATCAACCGAAAAAGATAAGAAAGAGGAAAGCCGAGAAATCAAATCGTTAAGAAACATATTTTTAGGTGGAGAAGACAAGAGCGTATTTGAACTATTCAAACGTGACAAGAAGACATCCACACCATCAGAACAATCAAGGGAACAGGAAGAAGAACAACCGAGGGCATCATTCTGGTCAAGACGACAGGTAGAAGCAAGAAGCAGAAGTCGCTCGCTGAGCGCGCGAGGCTCGTCCGAGCGTCACTCACCAGAAGAAAGAGCAAGAGGTAATCAAATGAACAGAAGACAATTAGAAACAAGAAGCAGGAGCAACTCGCCCCAAGAAATAGCTAGAGGTAGTGAATGGACGAGGGAACAAATGGAAACAAGAAGCAGGAGTAGAAGCCCAGAAAGCACAAATACAAAAAGTAGCCGAGGCAAGAAGAAAAAATAAAACTACTTAAAGACAAAACGCCCTAATATAGTAAAATGACAGGAATTTTCATTAACGGTAATAGTAAACAGAGAATAACGAATGACGAATTTGATATGATGGTTGAACTGATGAAAGCAGAAAACGACTTAGTCTTACAGATGATAAGCGAACAGAAACAGACTTCGAGCGATGACAGTGAGCAACCCGTGAGGTGGAGGGACGACCAGAAGAACTACCACCAGAATTACTACAACAAAAACCTAAAACAGTCTTACACTTGTGAGGACTGCGGAAGGACGATATCAAGCAAATCAAATTTATCTAAACACAAGAAATCTAAAATTTGTTCGCAAGCTTCGCGACAATGCACATTATGAAAAAATAATAATCATTCATCTTATTAAAAACACTTAATGAGATTAATGCGTTCATTCTCAACCCGAAACCCATTTTCTCCAACAGTCAACCCCAGCCCGAAAAACTACTTAAAGAGAAAATACCTTATATTATATAGAGTATAGTATTATGGTTACCATGTCAGAAAATAAAATCATAGATTTCATTTTAAACAGCCAACAAGGCGAACTAATACAAAAAGAAGGGAGGCAAACACAAAAACTCAAAATAGGTGATAAGACCTACAGATATGATAAGAACAAACCAGTTTCAAACGTATTGAACACGAAACTAAAGGAAGTGGCAAGGAGTGACGGATATAGAAAGCATGGCCTTTTAATGAAAGGTGCTAATTATCTAAAACTAACGAGAGGCAGACCCTTACAGGATTATGTCAAGCGTTTCAAGTCCAAAATCACAGACGAGCAACAAGCGTTCAAGGGATACGCCAACACCTACTCGGTAAGTGATATAAGATTAAAGGGGATGAAAGGTTTATCCTACTTAAAATATCAGAAGCAACGACTGGCCGAATTCCTGAACAGAAACCCGAACATGAAAATAATCGTGGAAACCGATTTATCATTCAAAAATCCCGACAACGAACTTATCCAAAGGAGATTAAGAAGCAGAAGATACAATATTCATAATCCCGATGAGTTGAACAACGTCTTAAACAACATTGGACATGACATTGAGACACAAATTGAAGTAGTCGAAGACGTTCAGTCGAGTTTGGTTCTTGTCCAAGTTGAAAAGTTAGTCATCAGTTATGATAGGTACAATCCTACCCGTGGTTCATCCTTTATTGCATTGCCCGACTGGGTGGCAAACAAAAAGGCTTGTATTAACATTAAAAACGAGGATGACTTATGTTTTAAATATACTGTTCAATGTGGATTTTATGAGATATACAAAAAAGACCATCCCTGCGACATGTATCATTATAAGAAATATGTAGATGACAAATTTATCAAATGGGATAATATTGACTTTCCAGTAGGTAATGATGAGATTGAACTATTTGAAGAACAGAACAAACACATATCGGTCAATGTTTATTACATAAACCCCGATACAAATAGTAAAACTATTTTATTATACAAAAGAAGCAACAACCCACAAGCACAACACAAAATCGATTTGATTAAATTGACTGATGATGTTAAATCGCATTACGCTTATATCAAAAATTACGATAAGTTAATGAGTAGTCAGACTAACAAAAAGAAAGTTAAAAAGTATCATTGTAGAACCTGCTCTCATGGTTTCAATCAGAAGAACTTTTAAAGAAACACGAAGAACAGGGATGTCTAGCAGTTGAGGGTCAAAAAATAGAAATGCCAAAAGCAGGTGAAACAATAGCATTCAAAAACCATTTCAAGAAACTTAAAGCTCCATTCGTAATCTATGCCGACTTTGAATGTTTAACTGTGCCAATTGATGTTAAAAGCAAATCGGCAAAAGCTAAAACTACATCATATCAAAATCATCGTCCGTGTGGTTTTATGATTAATGTAGTCAATGCTATAACCGGAAGTAGTGAGCCTTACTTATATAGAGGTGAAGATTGTATGGATAAGTTTGTTGAAAAAATCAATGAAGTCAGAGAAGATATTATTAGTAGGATGAAGGAAGTAAAAGAGATAATCATGACTGAAAAGGACAAGGAAGATTTTGAAAATGCTACTACTTGCTTTATCTGTGGAAATGATTTTAAACCTGAGGACAAGAAGGTTCGAGACCATTGTCACTTTACTGGAGCTTACAGAGGATGCGCCCACGATGATTGTAATCTTGGTTTTAGTATGAGATATTATAAAATCCCTGTGTTTCTTCATAACCTTAAAAACTACGATGCCCACTTAATCATCAACAAGGCTCACGAACTGAACAAGAATTCTAAAATAGAATGTATCGCTCAGAACAGCGAAAAGTTTATAACCTTTGGTTTTAAAAATCTTTGTTTCAAGGACAGTTTCAGTTTCTTATCGTCTTCGTTGGATAAGTTGGTGAAGTTGAGTAAATATGAGGATGATAAAAAGCGTGAGAATTGGAAGAACAATTTCAGATACAGCGTTAGAAACCCGTATGTTAAAACCGATGAAGATTTGGATTTATTGACTGATAAGGGTATTTATCCCTATGACTACTTTGATGATTTTGAAAGATTTAAGGAAAGGGCTTTACCACCGAAAGAAGCGTTTTACAGTAAATTGAGTGAAGAACATGTAAGTGATAAAGATTATGAAAGGGCACTGAAAGTATGGAAGCACTTCGGGATTAGAACACTCGGGCAGTATCACGACTTGTATTTAAGAACTGATGTTTTACTACTGACCGATGTATTTGAAAACTTTAGAGACTTGTGTATGGAATACTACGGTTTAGACCCCGCTCATTATTATACGTTGCCAAATTTCGCATGGGACGCGATGCTTCTAAAAACTGGTGTTGAAATAGAACAATTGCATGACCAAGAAATGTTTGAGATGGTTGAAAAGGGAATGAGAGGTGGCATGTGTCAAGTCAGTCATAAATTAGCAGTGGCAAATAATAAGTATATGGGGGAAGCATATGATGAGAACAAGCCATCAAATTATATTAGTTACTTGGATGCTAATAACTTGTATGGTTTAGCAATGTCCCAGAAGTTACCGCTAAAAAATATCAAGTGGGCAAAGAAAACGCCCAGTGTTGAAAAATGGAATGAAAACGATGAGTTTGGTTATATTATGGAAGTTGATTTGGAATATCCCGAAACATTGCACGACTTCCACTCCGACTATCCACTAGCGCCTGAAATAATGAATGTAAATGTGAATATGCTTTCCGATTATCAAAAGCAAGTCTTCAAAATATATTATGATGGAAAAACCCCGAAGGACGAGAAAACAAGTAAGTTAATATTAAATCTAAAGGATAAAGAAAAATATGTGGTTCATATCAAGACTTTACAGTATTATTTGAAAATGGGAATGAAAATGGGTAAAGTCCATAGGATAATAAAATTTCAACAGAGGGCATGGTTGAAACCGTGGATTGACTTCAACACTGGTAAAAGGAAAGAAGCCAAAAGCGATTTTGAGAAAGATTTATTCAAATTAATGAATAACGCGGTGTACGGAAAAACTATGGAAGACAAAAGAAACCATATGGACTTTGAACTGGTTGATAATGAGGTAAGATATGAAAAATGCGTTAATAATCCAACATTCAAAAACCGATTTATTATAAATGAAAATCTGGTGGGAGTTGAAAAAACTAAAGCGAAACTGAAACTGGATAAACCGATTTTCCTGGGAATGAGTATTGTAGATTTAAGCAAATTACATATGTATCAGTTTTATTATGATGTATTGAAAAAGAAGTATAATGAAAACATCAAATTGATATATACTGATACTGACAGTTATGTAATTCAAACAATGACTGATGATGTCTATAAGGATTTCAATGATATAAAGCAACACATGGTTTTTAGCGACTATCCTGTTGAGCATCCATGTCATGACAAAACTAATAAGAAGGTCTTAGGAATGTTTAAGGACGAATGCTCTTCAAAGATAATTACCAAATTCATAGCTCTCAAACCAAAGTCATATGCTTTTACAATACACGGTGAGGATGATGAACATAAAAAGTCAAAAGGTGTAGTAAAACACAAGGTGAAAAAAGAACTGTCATATCAGAACTATCACGAAGCATTATTTCAAAACAAAAAGCATGAAATAACATATAATTTTATTCGTAGTCGCAACCATCAGTTATTCTCAATGTCTCAAGTTAAGCAATCTCTGAGTAATTTTGAAAATAAAAGATATTATTTTGATGCCTTTACTTCTCTACCATATGGTCATTTCAGGATAAAATGAATTAAAGAAAAGATGATTAAAGATATTAACAGATATGGAAAGATATATGAACGCTAAAATTTACAAAATAGTTGATGTTGGTTATGAAAAGTGTTATGTAGGAAGCACGTGTGAGGAACTAAGCCAAAGGATGGCAAGACACAGGCAGAAATATTATTTCAATGAAAAGCACGTGCAAAACAAACATTCGAATTCTAGAGTGTTGTTTAACGAATACGGAGTTGAGAATTGTAAGATAGAACTCATTGAAAACTACCCGTGTGATAGTAAAGAGCAACTACTTAGACGAGAAGGTTATCATATCCAAAATATAGAATGTGTCAATCGTTGTGTGGCAGGTAGAACACCGAAAGAATACAAAGAACTGTATAACCCACTTAACCGAGAGAAAATAAAGAATGGAATGAAAGAATGGTATCAAAACAACAAAGAAGAACATACACAACATAGGAAAGAGTATTACCAAACAAATAGAGAACAAATTCTTGAACAAAACAAGCAGAATGTAGCATGCGAAGTGTGTGGATTAGTAGGTCGCAAAAGTAAATTAAGCAGACATCAAAAGACTAAGAAATGTCAATCATATAAACCAAATGACAATGAACATCATGTAGAAAAGGAAAATATTAATATCTAAATAGTTCTAATAATATATGCACTTATTAGAACTATTTAGTGGTACTTCTTCAGTTGATAAAGTAGCAAAGTCGCTCGGTTATAATGTTATATCATTGGATTTGAAAAATGCTGATGTTAATTGTGATATACTTGAATGGGACTACAAACAGTTTGACAGAAACCATTTCAACTTTATTTGGGCATCTCCTCCGTGCACCGAATACAGCAGAGCTAAAACAACTGGGGTTAGAAAAATAGATTACGCTAATAGTATTGTTTTAAAAACGTTGGAAGTAATAAAGTATTTCAATTGTCAATACTGGATAATAGAGAACCCTCAAACTGGACTTTTGAAGGAACAACCCTTCATGAGTGGCTTGAAATACTATGATGTGGATTATTGCAAATATGGAATGAATTATAGGAAGCGAACAAGGCTTTTGGACTAACATTGAAACATGGAAACACAGACCATTATGTAAAAGGGATTGTGGTAAGATAAGAAATGGGAAACATTTAGAAACTGCTCAACGCTTGCCACCAAAAACTAAGGCGGAATGGGGTGATAACCCTATATTTCATAAACAGGAAGAATTATATAAAATACCGTTTGAATTAGTGTTAGACATCCTCTGTAGTTTGGAATGAAAACCGAGTTAATCATCTTGTGGGGTCTCCAAGGTGTCCCCAAAATGGGGGACACCCCGTCCCCAAAATGGGGGACTGGGTGTCCCCAAAACGGGGGATTAGAGGACTGGGTGTCCCCAAAATGGGGGACTGGGTGTCCCCAAAACGGGGGATTAGAGGACTGGGTGTCCCCAAAATGGGGGACTGGGTGTCCCCAAAATAGGGGACCGTGTCTCGTTGAAATGAGAGTAATTGAATAATGATACGGTGGAATAGGACTATGGAGAGGATAAGTGAATTAGTTTATTCATAATATTTAATTATAATATGGTTAAACATTGTTTTATAATCTAACAAGAAGGTTAAGACATTTAAATTAAACCTGAAACCCAGACCAGCCGACCAGCAACCCCCTAGCCAAAACTACTTAAAGAAATATTACCTTATATATTAAGAGAAAAATGAACGGTGATGGAATCAATAATTATATCGATAAAAAATGCTATGATTGTTGTCACTTCAAAAAAGAAAATATGGAATTGTATAAATTGAGTTTACCTAATGAAATAGTGAATAATATTATTAATTATTCAATGGATGGTGAAGAAGACATATGTACAAATTGTAAAAATTGGAGATATTATCAAGAATTAATCAAATGTCTGTTGGGAATAAAAAGAATAAATAATAGAAATGTAGAAGATGATATTTTAATATTTCTAACTGTAAATAAAATACCACCTTACGATTATGTTAAACAGTTTCTTAAAATCAGTAAGAAAAAATATGACATGATTTATGATATATTATGGATGTTGGGTTATAGTCAAGAGAAAGGAGAAGATGTTAAAGAAAATATCAAATTATTTATTGAAAGTAAAAAGTTTAATGTTCAGAATACAGTGAGAGATGTTAATATTATTTTTAAAATGATGTATGAAAGAAGTAAGACAAACCAATTAGATTATTATCCTGAACTGAAATTATAATCATAATATAATAATAACATGTAAAATCTTATATGTTATAATTATACTGAACTTTTAACCTATAACACCCCTTAAACTTATCTAAAGAAATAACCCCTTAAACATATAGAGACCAATGACAGACAAAAAGCAATGTTCCAAATGTAAAGTCTTTCAATTGTTAGAAAAGTTCAACGAAGGAAGAAAACAATGTAATGTATGCTTGGAAAATAAACTACGGTATAGAGAAGCACACAAAGAACAAATACAGCAGAAGTCAAAGGAGTATTACGAAAACAACAAAGAACAAATAGCAGATAAGAATAAGACATATAGAGAGAATAACAAAGACGCTATACTAGAAAAGAAAAAGAATTATCGTGAAAACCATAAAGACGAAATAAAACAAAAAGCAAAAGACTATAGAGAGAAGAACAAAGAAGACATAAATGAAAAACAGAAAGACTATAACCAATTGAAAGTAGAATGTCCTTTATGTAAATGCTTTGTAGGAAAAGACAGAATGAAAAAACACCAACAAACAAGTAAGCACCAACTAAGAGTGAAAGGTCAAGAAAACAATAACGATACTGTGAGAGAATATATGGAAACAACAAGTGACTTTGAACAAGAATAGGAATAATCAAATGAACCACCAACACCCCAGAACAAAATAACTACTAAAAGGGCTAACTCTTTCAAATGAAAAAAATGTCGGCCCCCAGAAAATCCACCCCTAACACCCTACAACAAAATATAGGATGAAATCAAACAAGGGTGTTAAAACGTTGGATAACAACATTTGACCCAATAACCCCTACACTCCTCCCTCTTTCCCCCAGGCCCCCCCTTTTCTCCATTTTTTCCCCCCCCCCCCCCCTATGTTTGGCGGAGCCAGACGTTCTTGGTCGCTCTTGTTCAGCTCTATCATGGGGGGGCCCACCTATGTTTGACGGAGCCCGACGTTCTTCGTTGTTCTTGTTCAGCTCTATAATGGGGGCGCACCCCAACCCCCCCGCCTATGTTTGGCGAGCTGCGCCCCCCCCCCAACCCCCCCGCCTCTGTTTGGCGGAGCCCGGCGTTCTTCGTCGTTCTTGTTCAGTTCTATCACGGGGGGAGGCTGCGCCCCGCCCAACCCCCCCGCTATGTTTGGCGGAGTTGTTCAGTTCTATCATGGGGGGGGCGCAGCCCCCCCCCCCCAACCCCCCCGCCTATGTTTAACGGAGCCCGACCCGAAAATGGGATTGGGCTTTGGGATTCGAATCCCGAATCCCGAAATTGGGATTGGGATTGGCGATTTCCCGCTTTGGGATTCAAATCCCGAATGATTGGGATTGGCATCCCGTTTGGGCATCGAATCCCGAATCCCGAAATTGGGATTGGGATTCGCGAATCCCGCTTTGGGATTCGAATCCCGAATCCCCAATCCCGAAATTGGGATTGGGGTTCGCGAATCCCGCTTTGGGATTCGAATCCCGATTCCCGAATCCCGAATCCCGAAACTGGGATTGGGATTCGCGAATCCCGCTTTGGGATTCGAATCCCGAATCCCGAAATTGGAATTGGGATTCGCGAATCCCGTTTTGGGATTCGAATCCCGAATCCCGAATCCCGAAATTGGGATTGGGGTTCGCGAATCCCGCTTTGGGATTCGAATCCCGAATCCCGAAATTGGGATTGGGATTCGCGAATCCCGTTTTGGGATCCGAATCCCGAATCTCCAATCCCGAAATTGGGATTGGGGTTCGCGAATCCCGCTTTGGGATTCGAATCCCGAATCCTGAATCCCGAATCCCGAAACTGGGGTTGGGATTCGCGAATCCCGTTTTGGGATTCGAATCCCGAATCCCGAAATTGGGATTGGGATTCGCGAATCCCGTTTTGGGATTCGAAGCCCGAATCCCGAATCCCGAACCCGAATCCCGAAACTGGGATTGGGGTTCGCGAATCCCGATTTCCCGAATGGGGATTGGGATTCGCGAATCCCGTTTTGGGATTCGAATCCCGAATCCCGAATCCCGAAATGGGATTGGGATTGGCGACTCCCGCTTTGGGATTGAATCCCGAAATTGGGATTCGCGAATCCCGCTTTGGGATTCGAATCCCGAATGAAATTGGGATTGGGATTCGCGACTCCCGTTTTGGGATTCGAATCCCGAATCCCGAATGAAACTTGGGATTGGGATTCGCGAATCCCGTTTTGGGATTCGAATCCCGAATCCCGAAATTGGGATTGGGATTCGCGAATCCCGCTTTGGGATTCGAATCCCGAATCCCGAATCCCGAAATTGGGATTGGGGTTCGCGATCCCGTTTTGGGATTCGAATCCCGAATCCCGAAATTGGGATTGGGATTCGCGAATCCCGCTTTGGGATTCGAATCCCGAATCCCCAATCCCGAAATTGGGATTGGGGTTCGCAAATCCCGTTTTGGGATTCGAATCCCGAATCCCGAAAATCCCGAAACTGGGATTGGGATTCGCGAATCCCGTTTTGGGATTCGAATCCCGAATCCCGGGATTGGGATTCGCGAATCCCGAACCCCGAATCCCGAATCCCGAAACTGGGATTGGGGTTCGCGAATCCCGTTTTGGGATTCGAATCCCGAATCCCGAATCCCGAATCCCGAAACTGGGATTGGGATTCGCGAATCCCGTTTTGGGATTCGAATCCCGAATCCCGAAATTGGGATTGGGATTCGCGAATCCCGTTTGGGATTCGAATCCCGAATCCCGAATCCCGAAACTGGGATTGGGATTCGCGAATCCCGTTTTGGGATTCGAATCCCGAATCCCGAAATTGGGATTGGGATTCGCGAATCCCGTTTTGGGATTCGAATCCCGAATCCCGCCAGGCGGGGCGATCTCCGGATCGCCACTCCTCCAAGAACCGCAAGTTCGCTGAATTTTCAAAGCAGACAGGAGGTTGGAGGGAGGGCGGAGGGTTTAGGGAGCGGCGGGGGTCGGGGGAGGTCCTGAAAAATCTCCGAGGATTTGTCTCCCTGGGAGAGTTTTCCTTTAGGTGTTGCTTTCAAAAGTGGAACACAACGCGCGAAGCCTGAGGTTGGTCTCAGACTTTGGTGGAAGTTCAGGTCGGGACGGTTTTTCGTTGGTCTCCCAATGGCTTTTAGCACTTTGATAAATCCAAAATGGCTCTTCGGCACTTGCTGATGTCTCCTGAAAAGATAACAGCACCGTCCAAAAAAGACGAGCGAGTAGTGATAGAAACCAACACAGAAAATAAACACATATTCTGACATTCAATTGGAAGACTGGCTTTGGGGCAACATCTAGTATCATGTTAAATTGTGTTTCTTTGTTAAGAATCAACTTAAATAAAAGGGGTTGTGCGTATCAAAGATGGGTTGCAACATTCCACCCGGTCCGCAAAACCCATGATTACCAACAAAGGTTATGCAACAAAGTTGTTGTGGGTAAAACCATGGTTACCAACAAAGAATCACAAAACAAGTTGTTACCTCCCACTCAAAACACGCGCCAACAAAGGTTATGCAACAAAGTTGTTATGGTAAACCCATGGTTACCAACAAAGGTCAGTGCAACAAAGTTGTTATGGGTAAAACCATCGTGCTGGCCATGAAAATGCAACAAAGTTGTTATGGGTGAAAGTTGTGTTCCACTACAAAAAAACATATGCAACAAAGTTCTCGGTACCAACAAAGGTTGTGAACAAAGGACTCAAAACAAACCACCGTCTATGGAAATCCGCAAACCAACAAAGTCCTGAACACATCCAAATGGTTATCCAAAACTTGAAGCACTCGAAAAACTCCAAAACTCCGAAACATCATGGGAAACAAAGGGTATGCAACAACACTCTTGGGTAAACCCATGGTTACCAACAAAGTGGTTATGCAACAAAGTTGTCATACCAACAAAGGTTGTGCAACAAAGTTCGCGGTGCGGCTCGCGGCTCTTACCAACACAGGTTATGCAACAAAGTGTCCAGGGCCGACATCATGGGCTACCAACAAAGTGGTTGCCAAGCTGCCCGGATGGGTAAAACCATGGCTACGAACAAAGGGTATGCAACAAAGTTGTTATCAAAAAACCCATGGTTACCTTTGAAAGGTTATGCAACAGCACAAAGCTGGGTAAAGCCATGGTTTCGAAGTGGATCGAAATGTTATGGGTAAAAAATGGTCCATTCGCCAACACAGTTTTTATGGGTAAAAACCCCCATGGTTTTACAATGCTTTTTTGACCTGCCTTTTGTCCCACAGAAAAGAGAGAACTCCCCCCGGCTCCGCTCCGACCCCCAACAAAGAGTTTTGTTTGAGGGCCCCTCAGGTTGGGTTGGTTACTCTCCCGTTCCCCAACAAAGGTCGTTGTTATGATTTGGCTTTTCAGAACTTTTGCAGGGCTATTTTGATAAAAATCAGGAAAAAGTAGCACCTCCATTGGGCACAGACATACCGTCCAAACGCTGAGGTATCTCTCTTTTTTGTTGAACGTTTGTTAACTTAATTGACCCCCATTTTCAAGGGGAGAGAAAAGTTCTCAAACTTTAGCAGTTAAGTGGTTGGATTTCAAGCATTCAACCACACTAAGCAAAAATGTGTTCAATGATTCCCAACAACCATGTGAAGGCGTAAAGGGTGTGTCCGCCACTTTGCTATTCCCTAGGACTAGTGGAACAGGGCAGGTCCCTTTCAAGTACCAGAAACTCAAGCCACCCTTGTTTGAGTCAACCGGGGTGGGATGCCATCCCTTCAAACCATCGTGTAAAGCACCAAACTGCTTCAACAACCTCCTTACCAAGTTTCCACAACTTGCAGGGCCCGATGCACCACAGTTGTTTCAAAGGGCCAGGGCTTGACATTCACCATTTTTGTTTGAACGCTGTTTTGAAAGCGTTGCTCGAACTGTTGCTTCACAACCTCCCACGGTTCTTTTTCCCAACCCCCCTTTTGGTCTGCCTTTGAAAGGGTTGCACCGGGAAAAAAAAGAGGCCCAGAACAAATTGCAGCGTCTCTCTTGGTGGTTCGCCGAATCGGTTTGGTGGGAATCGGTGGCTTCCGATTTATCCTCAACAAGAACCCGGCCGCTTGAACTCCAAGTTTAAACTTGGTTGACGTTGGGTTAGAGGAGCAAAATTCTCAAACTGTAGCAGTGAAGTGGTTGGATTAAACCAACCACTCAACCACACTAAGCAAAAATGTGTTCAATGCTTCCCAATAACAACCATGTAAACCTGCAAGCCAAGGAGGGGAACCTGAAAACTGAGAACCTGCAAACCAATCAATGAGATGTACATATATATATATATGTATATATATGGTCAGCCCCCCAAGATCCACCCCGTATGTCTTGAAGTGTTGAAGTCTTTATACATATGTTGTATGACTTGATAATATACAAAAACATATATGTATAATGTACATTATATATCTTGTCAAAAAAATATAGGTATACAACAAATGGAAGAATGCGTATTATGTATATATATATATATATATATACACGGAATCCAACGGCCATTCGCCTCAGAGCAGGCCACGGAGATGCCGTCGCCCTCCGGGGACAGGACCTGGCAAAGACCGAAAACGGGCTGGACCTGATGTGTGTGTGTGTGTGTCCATAGGCATCCAATTTTCGGGGAAATAGATGGCCCTGGTGGATGATTAAACCACCAGGTAAACCAGGAATCGAAACCCATCTATTTTTCGACCACGACACCTAGGGGTATTCCTTTCCCTAAGCTCGAAATTTGGCCCAGCGGTGCAAGAAGCCTTTTGGCAAATGATCCTGTTTTTGGGTCTTGAAAATTAGGAAGCCCCCAAACGGTGGTGTTCGTTTTTGTTTCCCCCAAGAACAAACGTGGCTTCGGAAAAATGGGATTCGGAACTTGGGAAGCCCCACTCGCCAAATAGGATTCGGAACCCCCGACATGGATTCGGGTATCCTTTTGAATTTCCCTTTTAACCAAGGCGAAACGTGTACCCTCAAGAAAAGACGAGCCACCCACGTGTATGTATATATATATATGTGTGTTGTAATTTCCCAGCCGCTAACCAACAGACTCAAACCTCATTGAATCCAGCAGAAAAAAAATAAGCTCAGGTGATATCCCCAACAGCATGCGGTGCTCATTTTGGACCCCGCAGCCCTCGTGGAACCCTCGTAGAACCCTAGTAGAACCCTAGAGGAACCCTGGTGGAATTTTGGTGGAACCCTCGTGGAACCTTACCTCAGGGCCGCCCGGACCACACCGGAGCCTATCTGGGCTGAGACCCCAAAGCTTTCAGCTGTTGGGGGAAGAAGAAAAAAAGCCGCCCCCTCCCAAAGGGAGCCACGCCCCTCTCGAGGTCTTTTCGGTGCCTTGAGCTTCAGGCGGTCTCCCTCGGCCGCCACGTACTCCTCCACCTGCGAGAGAAAACACTTGGCCTCCCAACAACACGCCTAGGTCCTCCAGTAGAGAGGGTGGGTGGGGTGGGGTGGGGTGGGGTGGGGTGGGGTGGGGTGGGGTGGGGTGGGGTGGGGTGGGGGTGGGGTGGGGTGGGGTGGGGTGGGGTGGGGGGGGTGGGGTGGGGTGGGGTGGGGTGGGGTGGGGTGGGGTGGGGTGGGGTGGGGTGGGGTGGGGTGGGGTGGGGTGGGGTGGGGTTGGGGTGGGGTGGGGTTGGGGTGGGGTGGGGTTGGGGTGGGGTGGGGTGGGTGGGGTGGGGTGGGGTGGGGTGGGGTGGACCTCCAGATTTGAGAGGTGAGAATAAGTTGGTACCCACTCTTTTCTGTAGTCTATTTTAGTAGGGGAACCCTCCTAACCAAAAAAGGGGTGAGAAAGGGCACTATCCTGGGGGACCGAGACACATAGAACTAGAACCTGCACAAACCTCCTGAAGCTCAACGAAGTTTCCTCTCAAAAACCCCTGAGGCTCCAAGTTGTTGTTTTTGTTTTTTGTTTTTTTTCTTCGGGGGTATAGTAGGGTGAATGTAGAACGCACAATGTCCGGATTGTGGGTGAAAGGGATGATGAGCAGCCAACACAGAGGGGAACTGTGCCATCTACTTTCACCCAAATGTACCAACCTAGGTTATGCCTTACTGAGTGTCACATTAACGGGTTGCTGGTTACTCAAAAATCAGTTGTCCAACAGAGGCTTCCCCAATTCGATAACATTCTGCCAACTTGGCAAGTGGATACTGACCTACTCGCCTACAGATTGGGGAAATGGTTGGGTTATCTCTGACTTCCCTCAATCGCAGGAGCGTAGCTGCTGGGGAGGCGCACTTTTCCATAACCAGTTTCTCTCATGTTTACTCCTCTTCCTTTGCCTTCTACCGCAAATCATCTCCGCCATTCCCCCAACTTCGGTTTCCGGAAAAACGGGACTTGGCTGAGTCGCCCAGGAGCCAAAATGAATGACCCACTCGCCCCCCGCCCCCTAACCCCCCGGTTTTCGCGCGCCGCGCGCAAGCGCAAGCGCGCAAAAGTGCAAGCGCGCGCGAGCCCCGCCTCCTCCTCCTCGCCCTCCTCGGCGCGGCGAAGCACCGCGGGGCTGCGGGACGTGGGCCGAGGCCCCACGAAGCCCAGGGCCGTGCGCCTCGCGGGCGGCGGAGGAAGTCTGGGGACTTGGGCCGCGTCGGTCTTGGGTGCTGCCATGGGCCTTGATGGACCATGGTTGATGGACCATGGTTGACTCACTTGATGGCCCAACAAAAAGTTCAAACTTTATATTTGCCACTAAAATGGTCTTCCCAAAAAGTCTAAAGTTCATGAACTCAGGAGAGTTGATTCAAGGTCGCAAAAGCGGCTGGAATCCAAAGACAGCGCTGAACCAAACTGAGATCGCCAATAGATGCAGGCTTCAAATCACAGAATATCATGGAACGCTCTTCCTGAAGTAAGGTGATGCTCTTTGGGTCGATTCTGCAAGTTGGTGGACTTTCTGCTTCGGTTGATCTGCTCTTCCATTGGTGAAGTGGTCTCCACTGGTTCGATGGCCGAACGAGTTGGGACCGACAGAAACAATCCCTGCGTGTCATTCCCTCAGTCGGGTCATTCTTTGCTCCCCTTCTCGAACCAGACAGTCAAGTTGGGACACCACAAAACCTCGTTCGCAAAGCTTCCCACATTGTGAGGTCATCTGAAGTTAGGATTAAAAAACCCAAGTGGCTTTCATTTTATATCCGGGGCGGGAACGGAACGGTGGGGACTTCTGCGCTTCGGCCCTTCGCTTCGGCCTTGAGACGCCGAAATATCAGACAGCGCGAGTTCCGGGCCTTGGTGGCCCTGGATGGAAGAAAAAAAAACGCCGGGTAAGAGCCAGGAATCGAAGCCCATTTCGACTTTTCGACCAGACACCACCGAAAAAAGGACACCTATGCTTGGAATCGGTCAACCGGAGTTGCCACCTGTCGATTCATCCAAAGGACCCGATTCGCAGAAGAATTCATTTGGACCCAGGCTCGGGACACGGGAGGGTGACTGCCGTGTTCTCTGGGGCCAATTTGGGCATGTGACGCTGGAAACCATCAGTGTTCTCACCAAGAAACCCGTTCGGTCCCCCCCGTTTCCTCTTCCCACGTGACCCGCCTGGCAAGCAGTGCCAGAGCCCCGAAGAGGAGCAGAGCGATCGCCGGAGAGCGGGCCATGGCGACAGAAGTTTCACGAGTTGAGTCGGTCACGAAGAGACGCCTGAGTCGCCCTTGAGCCAAACGGCGAGATCGACGAGTCTCCAGGTCTGTTGCCGAAAAAACTGGAAACGGCAGATCCTGATTTAACCGAAGTACTTCTATCTCTTGTTCGTTCCCTGGTACCGACCCACTTGATGGCTAGGTACATTCTGGGGAGGATACTATGCGCAACAAGCCCCTTCAGGATGGGAATATCCTGTACTTCTTGAACTGTAGATGCTTTACTGTTGTATTGGGGACAAAGCCCAAACCTCCCGACACACCCAATGTTTCTCATAGACGGGGTTGTCTCAAAAGGGGCGTCCTTTCGTTCTCCCTCAACCCCAAAAAAGGCTGCCCCCGTAAAAGGACACATCCATATATCTGGGCTGATCAAGATTCCCTTCAGCCCCCAAATGACCAAGAGTAACTTTTCGCATGTGGGACCCGTTCATCTTTTCTGCTGGCTTTCCAATTTCAGAGCAATGGTCGTCCCACGAGCTTTGGAACCCCCCTTATATCTGGGCTGCTCAGAATTTCTCATGCTTTGGAACCCCCATGTTTTGTCCCCCAACCGACCCTTTTCTGCCAGGTTCCTTTTTGGTTTCCACTTCCCCTCCCCCCTTCCCCCCCCCCCCTCGCCCGGCATGGCCACCGCTCACCCCGAAAACGCGTCCCCGCGTCCCCGCGCCTGCGCCTCCTTCCTGGGCGCGGGGCCGGCCACCTTTGGCTTGGCCACCGCCTGACGTCCGACGCGCACTCGCTGGTGATCTAAGCTGTCTGGGTGGCTGGAAAACAGCCGTCGGGGTCAAAGGGAGACCATTTCCGGATGGGGACCAAAAGAAAACCGCATGCAAGGATCAAAGCCTATTAAAATCTTGCTGGCGAGACTCTACAGAAAGTTGGTCACTTCTTATGGGTCCAATGGAAACCCGAGCTGTTTCAACCAGAATATCCGTTACCAAATAGCCGTGAAGACCAGACGCTCCAAATCCAACACAAACCATATGGGTGGCTCGTCCTTTTCTTTTACGAAGGTGTTCCTACTGGTTTCCTGTGAAACCCACAAAGAGGGTAGCCTCAAAAAACACACACCCATATGGAAATCCTTGTTCTAAACACAAGCTGATGAGGTTGGACAAAAATGCAACCAACTCATCTGAGTTTGGTCAACCCTAGCTTTCAACCAGACGGTCCAAATCCTGCAAAGCAACAACGCCAACCTTTGGGAAGTGCTCTTGCTTCACCACAGCTTGGCAAGCCACAGTAGGTCACCAGCTACTTGTGTCCTCTCGATTTCTACCTCCCCCGCTTTTTTTGTTGGCTTTAGTGGCTTTCTTGGCAGCACTGAGTGGGCCTGGGTCAAAATTAAGCCACCAGGCTATGGACTGCAGGTTTGAATGTCCATGTTTCCATCTACCGATCAGGCAACTTCCATTTTGGGGTTACCCTCTTTTTGAACCACCGCCCGTCACCCAGTTCTTCCCATCGGCGCGTGACAGAGTTCCAAGGCCCAGCCTGCTGGGGCCGCAGGCGGAACCGCAGGTCCACCACCGCCTCGACTCGAGCCCGAATCGCGGCTAGGAACCGTTTCCGAATGCCCGACTGGGACCGGAAGCCAGGAACTCAAAACACGCGAGGTCCGCTTTTCCTTTCGGAACTCAAAAGGATGGCATTCGAAAAGGAGGTCTCAACCTTTTCGGAAAAGTGGGGCAAACCAAGAGGAAGCCCAAGACAAGTTGATGGCCTTTGGCCCGACTCAAGCCTAGGGCACCCTGAAACTGGTCAGAGTTGAATCCAGGCCGGTGGCGAAATCCGCTCACACCCACGAAATGCCCATGGTTGAAACCATAAGATGTGTTGCATATTTACAGGGTTTCCCAGGTGGTGCGACATGGATTTCATCCATTTCATCCATTTCATCCATCCACCACTAGGGGCACCAAGGGAAGCCACCTTCGTGTTTTGGCGTTGAACGGGATTCTTTGCCTCGCTACTTATGTCTTTGTTGTTTGTAGAGAAAGCAAGGGACAACAGGAACGACCCGCTGGTCAAGAGTTTGCCTAGATTGACCGTCAATGACTGTGGCGAACCAGAGCACCCCTCTGCTGCCGGTCGGCGCTATGCACCGCCAGATTCAGCAGGCAGAAGTGGCACTCGTCGAAGACCACGGGGCAGAAGTCGTGCAGGCCCCTCTCCTGGAGGAATGGGGGGGGAGGCTCTTTTTTTGAGGGTACCCTTTTTGAGGTGGCTGTAAAGGAAAACGAAATGGAAACCACCCCTGTGTGGAGGTTCCCTCCACAAAAAAATCAAACCCAAACGCATTCACAGTGAGGTTCGGAGCTTCGGCGGATTGGGTGTTTCTTACAGACTCTTCAAAGCACCACATTGGTGCTACTGGTACCTTAATCGCGAAACGGTGCATCCTTTACGCCGCATAAGGATTAGTGCCAAAATGGGAGGATTGCCCAGCTCCACTGGGCAGCTCCCCTCAGCAGCTGATGGGAGTAGAATTGATGCCACTCCCACAGCGAGGGAGGAATCCTCCCACCTCACCGGATGCCCTCCCGGCATCATGGGTGAGGAAGGAAAGTAGCGAAGATCAGCTTGATCAATTCGCTTTCGACTGAGGGGAAGACCCGGTTCTCAGTCGGAAATTGCGGGTCCGGATGAGTAAGTTCATCCGCCCATGTGTTAAAGTCGCGCTTCACATGCGACGGTCCTAACATGACCTGGTGGTCATGCAGTGTTAACACAATTTCCATGAGGATGGCCGCATTGGGCATCCTGCGAGTGGAATCGTTAAGCAGGGAGAAAACGTTTCCCTGGTTATCACTAGCAACCAGAATCCTAGTGTGAGAAGCCGAGCCGGCTGCACAAAGCAGAACAGCCCTCACCAAAAGGAGGAGGCCGAAGAGCTCCAAGGCCGCTATCGCCCGCTGCGGGTCCCCAGTAGTGAAGGCCCACGGCTCGCCCTCCGGTGTGATTCTGTGTTGGAACCACTTCACTCGGGACTTGTCGGGGTTGGGCACGTCCGAGCACCAACCACCAACCCATGCATGGTCCGCCTGTTTGCCAGCTCCCGCATCAGATGCCCCCGTCCATGGAAGTGTGGGAGCAAATGGAGATGCCAGTGGGAACCTCTGGTTGAAGAGCTTCCCCAGAAGGATGGCCAGAGCACGAACCAGCTTCGGTGGCCTGCCCGAAGTGGTGCAGGCCTTCTTCCAGCTCCAAAAGGGCTGGAGGAAAGGTTTCGTCAATGGACACGCCGAAGTAGCCCATTGAATCCGGCCCAGGGCTTGTTCCACCTCCTTGCTGGTAAAGATGTCCCCCTGGGCCAGCCGTTTGAGAGTGGCCAGGATTATGACGTGCTTGACTGGAGCCAGCAGCACACAGGGCGTGATTGGGTCCACCACGAATCCCAACCAGGTATTGACCGGGGAGAGCGCCGTCTTCTTCCAAGAAAGCGGGACTCCCAGCGCCAGAAGAGTGGCCAGGATGGCTGTGGCGTCCCAGTCCGCCCTGCTGCATCTGAGGACCCAGCAGTAGTCGTCCACAAAAACTAAGTGCCAGTCCACCTGAGGGAAGATGTAGTACAAGAGTCTGAGCACCAAGGATGCCTTTCTTCCCCAGTACAGTTGTGCCGAGGCCATGCCGTACGTGCCCACTCTATTGACCCACCACCGGTTCTGGATGCAGGCCACCTGGTATTTCCAGTCTTTCTGGAGCACTTTTATGCGCCTGTGGGCCTTGGTGACATCCGCCTTGAGGATGATGAAGGTTTCCCCCTGTGTCGGCGGCTGCCACGTCAGGGGTTCCCCCCTGCTCCCCCCAGGGCGTTCCGTGCCTGGGGGGGTTGGGGGGAATGGGGCCCTCCTATCAGGGCCCTCGGCACCTGGGAGTGGCCCCTTCCCTGAGGGTGTTGACCGCGGAGAGACGTCCAGGCCGCCGGAGGTCTCCATCATCCGCCTGCCCCTATCAGGGCCCTCGGCACCTGGGGGCAGGCTGGTGCTGTGGGGGTCCCTCTCAGGGCCCTCGGCACCTGGGGACTGCCCCTGCACCGGCTGGTGAACATCCCGAGGTTCCTCATCAGTGCCCGAGGATGGGGCTCGGAGTAGATGAGGATGGTCCGCCGCTGTCCTGAGCCAGTGGATGGCATGGAGGCAGTCTCCAACCATCGGTGCGGTGGTCTTCTCCTCCGTGTGAGCCTGGATGTGTGCGTTTGCTCCCCCTTTTGAGCCATCATAGATCGTCCTGATCTTGTCCGACTCATCAATCCCTGCAAGGGGGCCCGGGCAAAGTTCCTCCGGTTTGCAGCGGCACCTCTCTGCCGCCTCGGAGCGAGTGAAGGGCCCGTCCACCATGTCCAAGGCTCGTTCCTCGTAAAAGGTTGATTCGATTTCCTTGGCAAAGAGTTCAGCCGTTGGGTAGTTATCATGAGCCACTGGCGGGGGGGGATCTTCCCCCAGCCAGGCTTCTCCCTTAAGCTCCTCCTTAGTGGGCCAAACTCCCGGGGAGGTCAAGGTAGGGTCCGAGACTCCCAAGGGGACCCCCTCTTTCAGTGTTAGGGGGAACTCCCAATCAGGGTCACCTGAAAGGGATGCCAAGTGCGACACTAAGTCCAGGAGGAAGGGTTGTCCTGGGCATCGTTCATGGAGGTGCCTCGGTCCTAGGATAGCCCGCAGCTCCTCCTGAGGGATGGGGGGGGAAAACCTTTCCCAGAAAGGCTCAACCCCCCTTTTCGGAGAATTTCCCCATTGGCTACTTTGGGCACCCTGATCTTGACCCTTACCCGGCCCTGGATTGACAAGGTCCGAATGTCCCTGGCATCAGGTGCCACCACACACCCCTTCCAGGAAGCCGACCTCGGGGCGTGAGCGGAAACCCAATTGGACAATCGCCACCCGGTCAGTGGGGTGTGGGGCCCTGAAAGCGGGCAGGCATTCGGGGCGGTCCAGGAACCTGGTCCCCCTGTCCCTCCTTCCCCAGTTGTTCCGCATCTCCGGCCATCGGGGGCATGGGAGATGGGAAGTCTGGGTTCATTGTTCCACGAGGGCTTACGGTGTCTGCCTCAGGGTGGAACTGCCCGTGCAGGCGGGGCTTCGGGGCGTTCTTGCCTCCGGGCTTTGAGCCCTGGTGTGATGAGGAGGGACCGCCTCCTTGACTGGGCCCCCGTTTTCCCCGGGGGGAATGGCCTTCCGGGGGGTCCGACCCCCGCCCCTTAGGTGGTTCCTTGGGGTTTCCCGGAAATTGTGAGGGGATCCGGATGTGCCCCGGCGCTGCGAGTGACACAGCGATGGCTTTGGCCAGGCCTGCCATCATATCCCAAGGGTATCTGCTAAGAGTCGAGGACTCGTTGGTGCCCACATGTGACTGATGCGTGCACCGCATTTGATCCCAGTCCTGGATCGGGAGATCCGTGGCCAGCGTAGTGGCCTTCTTGACCAGCTGGCCCAGGCGGCACTGGTCGAAGGAGATTGCTGTCAAGGAGTTCTCCTCCATCCAAAGCTGCCCCTCCTCTGTGATCCAGAAGGATGAGCATTCCTTGGCTTTGGGCAGCGAGCTGCTCACCACTGGGTCCTCCGGGTGTTCCAGGAAGGACCTGGGCCCTGGCAGAGAAACCGCCGCTCGTGAGGCCCTTGCCAGGCTGGTGATGTACATCTGTCTCAGAATGAGGATGCTGTCATCATCAAGTTGAGTCTGGGCGGCCTGGTCCAGGTGTGGAAGGCCCCAAAGTGTCTCTGGAGTGCGCCCTCGCACCGGGGTGGGAGCCCCCGGTTTTGGTATGTGGCGCAGGATGGACCATGTCCTGCAGTTGGGTCCTCCTCCAATGAAGACCACTCGGCCCTGCTTTGCTGCCGTGCAAAGAGCTCCATACAGCTCGGGTTGGAGCATATCGTGGTCCCCTTTTGGTCCAGACCGTAGGATGTCTACCGCCACCACCATGCTGGAAAGGTGTGGGTAGTTGGCATGAAGACAGCTGTCCAAGGAAGTTGGGTCTTCCTTGCCTGCATAGAGCAGGACAATGATGGGCCCACTGGATGGAACTTTGGGCGATGTGCCCTGTGTCCATCTCAGCCGCTGTACCAGACGCTCAGGGATGTTCTCCATCCACGGGAAGATGTCCAATCCCGGTGACGGCTCCGTTGGACTTGTCAGGGGGGTAGCTGAAAGGCGTTGGCCCCCTTCATTCAGCCCCACCGAGCTCTTGTGGAAAACCACCGGGTCCTGCTTGATGATGTTGGGCGCCGGAAGTGGGATCGGCTGCTTCCTGGGAGTGTCCCTTGGCGTTGCGGTGTGCTGCCAGTCATCCGGCACTCGGGCCTTCTGGGTGCGGCCCCCCGTGTCAGGGCCCTCGGCACCTGCGGGGAACCGTCCCGTCCCCGCCATATCAGGGCCCTCGGCACCTGTGGCTCGGGACTGAGGCGCCGCCGTTGTGCCGGTTGTGTGGCTGTTCTGATCACGGCGAGGGCGTTGTGCACGCTGGTTCTGCCGTCCCCATCCTTGTTCCGCCGAGGATGGCCGCCACCTGGCCTGTCCCCCCCCTGTGTCAGGGCCCTCGGCACCTGCAGGAGGGGGCTTCTGTGCCTGCCTGGGGCGTTTGCGCCCCTTCTCGCCCCCCCGGGCCTTATCAGGGCCCTCGGCACCTGAGGCCTCCCGGGGGGTAGGGGTCAGCGCCCCTAGTCAACCCGGGCAGTCGCGCTTACCAGGTATTTCATGGGGATGAAACCGATCTCGCCTCCTGCGCAGAGCTTGAACTGGCGCTTCACCAGCTGGTCGCTTCCTTGAAGGGCCAGCTTGGGTTTGGTGAGCTTGGTCTTCTCCTCCCAAACCCTCTCCAGCTGTCCCCGTTCGCACGAGACCGTGAGATTCGGGGCGGTGTCCCCGGGCGTGTGTGGCCCGGGTCCCGCTGTTGCATGCGCCCCAACTCCCATGGATCGTTGAGCCGCGTGAACCACCTGGAACATGCGGGCCGCGATCAGCCGGGAGGTCACATCCGTGTAGTGGTGGTTGTTGGGGGCGAAGCCCAACTCCCCCGGCGCCGTCTCCCTTGCACGGTCGGGCGAGTCCCACCGGGTCGCGAGGTCCTCCATCGAGACAAAGCCCTCATCCGACAGTGTCGCTTGGATGAACCACGGGATGCCCTTGAGGACCATGAGGTTCCTGGCGGTCTTGTGGAGCTTAGCCACTGCGTCCGTGTACACTCCAGGAACTTCCTGTGGTGGTGCCACCAACTCATCTGGTGTCGCCGCCATGGTGTGGGTGGGCGGGATTTCAAATCACAAGACAAAAGATCAAAAGGTCCACTTGAGCCAAAATGGTGGCCCAAGTGGATACTTATTAAGAGTCAAGACAAGCGACCACCTACGGTTAACGCTTTAGCCCAGACTCTTCAAAGCACCACATTGGTGCTACTGGTACCTTAATCGCGAAACGGTGCATCCTTTACGCCGCATAAGGATTAGTGCCAAAATGGGAGGATTGCCCAGCTCCACTGGGCAGCTCCCCTCAGCAGCTGATGGGAGTAGAATTGATGCCATCCCCAACGGACGGATCGCATCAGCTGCCAATACCAACGGACGAGCTGGTCGTTGGGGAGGTCCTCCCTCCACGTATGCCGTGTGGTCCCGCTGTCGCATTTCAGGGCCCTCGGCACCTGTGCGTCCAGCGGTCCGGCTGCGGTCCACCCGGTGCGGACCCCGTCAATCCGCCGCCTGGGATGCACATCTCAGGGCCCTCGGCACCTGTGTCCCCTGGTTCCCGGGGCACTGGCCCCCTGGGATAGGGGTGAGAACATCTCAGGGCCCTCGGCACCTGTGTCTCCCCCCTCCAGGCCCCTTCGGGGTTGCGTGTCAGGGCCTTCGGCACCTGCGCTCCCCGCTGGCCGCGGGGCTGGGGGGGGGGTGCCGGGGAGGGCGTATCAGGGCCCTCGGCACCTGCGCCCTCTCCCCCTGCCTCCTTGCCTTGAGGCATGGGGGGAAGCGTGTCAGGGCCCTCGGCACCTGCGCTATCCACCCCTCACTCAATTTCCGGGAGGACGACCGCCTCCTTGTCCGACTGAGTGTCCACGCTCTCGTCGGTGTCCGAGGAGAGGGAGATGGAGGCCTCGGAGTCCTGTGCTGCGTAGGGCTCCACGGCCATCCACGTGTTCGGGAAGGTGAAATGCCGGAAACATCTGGTGCATCCCAGGTACACCTCCGGCTCAGCATGGAAGTCCTGCTCCGCCAGCTCCGAAATCTTGAGCGGTCCCGGCCTCCAGCCACACCCCACTGTGACTCCATCTGTGTCCAGTAGGTGCATGCTGTAAGCTTTGGTGGGACCCTTTCGGGCCGTGGTGGCTACCACCGTCAGTGGACCCCGAGGCGGGGGCACCTCATCCGCAGCCATCTTGGTGATGGCCGGCTTGTTGGCGGGGATCACATCCCAGCTGGCATTCGAGGGCGGTGTGTCCGGGACTTCCTCGAACAAGGCCTTCGGTGAGGCCGGGCACTCCACCTTGTCCTCCCAGTCCTCATGTCCGAGGTCGACTCGGACCGCCCTTCCTGCCTCGAGTTGCATGGACGGGAGCTTCTGGAGGACCTGGTCCCAGATGGAGCACACCACGTGTCGCTTCTCCCGGGTGTAGACATCCGCCGTGGACTCCTTGAACCAGTTTCCCAGGTACTGGCGCTGGTCCCTCGGTATGTGCGCCTGGAATGCCAAATCCGGCATGAAGACCCGGAAGGAGTACCATGAGAGTTCAGCCACGTCCTTGACTGGCGCGCCCTGCTTCCCCAAGGCGTCTTTGAGCCACCTCAGGGACCTGTCTGGGGTTCCTGGGCGGGGGATGAAGCCCGTCCTGTCCTTGTTGATCGTGGGGATCAGGTAGTCCATCTCGCGGAACTCCTCCGAGGCCCTGAATCTCTTCCACCACCGCTCCAAGGGGATCCACCATCTGGCCCCCGAGAAGGAGAACAATGGGGCGATGAGCGGGACCGGGTTCCGTTTGATGGCCACTGCCGACGTGGTCTTCGTTTGCCAGGCCAGCAGCTCCAGGGTGTTGCTCGTGGACTTGACCGTCTGCGGCGAGGTGTGCTGCACGTCGTTGAAGCGCGCACTGCAGGCCAGGTTGAACCTGGCCATCGCCATGATGTACCTGTCCACTGCTTTGGTCAGCTCCGGGACCCGGTTCTCCGGCGGGGCCCCTTCTGCCCCTTGTTCCAGGGCCCAAACAATTGCCCGGGTCGGAACCACCGCCTTGCGCTGTGGCTTGACCTGGGTGTCCACCAGCGTCTCCTGGATGGCTTTCCGCTTCTCCAGGAGTTGTTTGTGTTCGTCAACGTTGAGCATGCCGAGTTTAATGGAGAGCCACTTTAAAGTGCCCCACCACTTCTGGAGCTTCGCCGGGGTGACCTCCAACGTGACCGCCTGGTTCATGAGGTGCCGGACGTCGCCGGCCGTCCAGGGGAGGTTCTGGAAGCCGATCTTGCGCATGCCCTCATAGGCCAAGCAGTGTGCCCGGATGGTACGGAACCGGGCATCACCAAAGAGGTGGCCAAACTCCTCCAGCTCCCTGGCCCCCATCACCTGGTGCATGTAGGGGATCTGGTGCCGGAAGGGGATGAAGTATCCCAGGAGGCGTTCCAACCACCTGGCCCTCAAGTGTTGTTCCAACGCTCTCTGAGATGTCGGCAATTGGGTCTTGATCTTCCCTGGTTTCCAATGCCGCCACTTGTTGGCCACTGCCAGGACATCCGGGGCCTCAATCGATCCGGAAAGGATCCACTCTTCGCGGTCCCGGATGGCCTGTTCCATTTCCAGTGGAGAATAGGTGTGCGATTGCCTGGCGCCTGCCGCACGAAACAGAAGTTGTTGCAGGGTCTTAGTAGCGAGCTCCAAATCCGCCTCCTCCAGCGGTTGTGGTTGGGAGCCGAGTATCCTCGCGAGGATCAAGTTGTAGGTGTCCGAGGCCACCAGGACGTGGTTGCCGTCAGGTGCCAGCCCCACGATCCGTGTCCACGGCCGCGGGTCAAAGACCACCGCATCCGGGTTGGCGACCTTGTCCTTTTTGACCCATTCCAGGCAGCACGCCACGAGGATTTCCCCGTCCGACTGCACTGGTGCAAATCCAAGGTCATGCAAAATCAACTGGAGCGCGGTTGGCGCCCCTAGGAAGGTCGTCCCAAACGGGGAAGGGAGGCGGGGCCTCCACATCATCATGATCCACTCGAGCCGGGGGCCTAGTCCCTAGGTGCAAACCCCAACCAAACAACAGGGGGCCCCCCAAAACCCCGGAAAGTCAACCCCGAAACGGAGGAAACGGGGGAAAAAGGGGGACCCAGGGAGCCGCCCCGAAAAGGGAAAACCAAACAAGAGAGGGGAACCAAGGCGCACCCCGGATCAGCCCAAGCCGCGCCAATTTTCCTCGCCTGGTGCAAGTCTGGGCCTGCGCTGTTCCCTGGGGGGGGATATCAGCGCCTTCGGCAGCTGTCCCCCCCCCGGGGTGCGCTGCGCATCCGTTCCGGATGGCCGCGGTCCTGGATGGTGTGCCGGAAGATGGCGTTGTCCCGCATCATCACGCGGCCCCCTTCGCGATGTCATCGATGCGCTTGAGCGCAGCAGCCTCCGGATTCCGCAGAATCAGCTCCCAGATGGCATTGGAGACGTGGCCTGTCTGGGTGGTCTGGCTGAATCTGAACCTGGGCACCTTCTGGTCCACGATGGAGACGTCCCGCAACGGGGCCGAGGGCTCCACCCGGCGGTAGTACTCCAGCCGCTCCTTCACCCAGCGGTTGTAGAGGCCCTCCGGCGGCTCGTCCAACACCAGCTGCAAGATGGCCTTGCCGGCCCGGATCTGGAGGAGGCGGGTGCCCCCTCCCCCGGCACGCCAGTACCCCTTACAATACTTGCACATGTAGCCCCCCCGGGTCTCCCCTTTTGTCTTCGGGATGAGTTCCCACGGGGTGACGGAGCTCAGGACCAGGCCACACTCCATGTGCGCCCAGAAGACATGCTTCATCTCCACCGGATAGTTCTTCTTCCGGTAGTCCTTACCCACCACGCCGTGGACGTTGTCCGCCGTGATGGGGGGGTAAACGATCCCCTCATCGCCCTCGCCTCCCCTGGGGCGGATGTCAGGGCCATCGGCACCTGTCCGGCACCCAGGGGCGGAGGGGTCCAGGCCCATCAGCTTGATCATGTCGTTGGTGTAGCCGAGCTTGCGGTAGATGGAGGGGGCCACTGAGTCGGGGACTGCGCCGACCCACCACTGCTTCGTGTTGCAGCGCCAGTTGACCTTCACCTCCGCCAGGGCCCCCGGGCCTCCAATGCGGTCCATGAGGGCCTTGTACACCTCTGGGAACTGCTGGAGGCTCTCCACCGGGACCGAGATGCGCTCGTCGCATACCGCCCGCAGGATCATCTGCTCCTTGGAGTCCGCCACGTCCTGGACCGGGAGCTGCATCACCTCCGCCGGGGTGTCCGTGAGGAAGGCCCGGGCCGCGAGGACCTTGCCCATGGCCCGGTAGACCAATCGCCACTCCGGTCCTGTCTGCGGAAACGGAAGGCCCTCCTCCTTCAGGAAGCACCGCGCGTCCTCCTTCAGGGTCTCCCAGCCCTCCAGGCGGGTCTGATTCTGGGCCTTGTTTTTCGGGCCCCGCTGCCTAGGGCCCTGCAGCAGTGGCAGAGACTCCCAGACTCCCCAGAGCTGGCGCAGGGTGTAGCTGTGCCCGAACATCCCCAGTAGGCCTGGGAGTGTCCAGGACGAGATCTGGCGCGTCCAGTGGAAGTCCTCCTCCGGATCGTGGGGGGCAGCCCAAAAGATGGATCGCAGGTCCCCAGGGTAGGGTCGGTCCCCCGCCTTCGCCTGCTGGTTCAACTCATCAACGGAGTACCTGGCCCAGGGGAGTCCACCCACCTGGTGGTTCCTGGGATGCGTACCCTTCTCCAACGCCTCCGGATTCACCTTGGTGAGGTTTTTCGCCCAATCCGGGACGTGTACCGGGCCCGGTCGTCGGACCCAGCGGCCCGCAAAGATACGGACCTCTCCGACCCGTTTGCTCATCATCCAGCGCAGGACCGAGAGCTGCACCTCCGGGTCCTTGGTGTCCAGGCCCACCGGGGTGGCGGACGGCTTGTCAGGGCCCTCGGCACCTGAGCTCGTCACGCCAGAGCCCGAGGCTGGGGGGATGGTGGGCGGCCTGTCAGGGCCCTCGGCACCTGGGCGCGCCGCACCAGAGCCCCCCGCCTTTGGCATGGGGATCCCTGTCAGGTCCGGCAGATCTGACAGGAGGGCCGCCGGGAAGGGATTCCTACCCAGCGAGATGACCGCCTTGGCCTCAAGGTAGGAGTCCGTGAGGGATGTGAGGTCGTCCATACTGAAGTCCCTCCATGCCGTTGTCGGCTCGAAGACCCCAGTCTCAATGGCGACCCGGACCTCACTAGGCCACGCACTGAAGGGAGGCGCGATGGGCTCGAGCATTCTGGTTTCGAGGGAGCCCTTCGCCTGTCTGGCTTGGTGTTTCGCTTTCGCCTCCTCCGCAGTGGTCTGGGCCTGGAGGAGCTCCGGTGTGGGTCTCCCCCAGTCCGCACCCAGCTTGTCCAGCAGCTTCTCACGGAAGAGGTCCAAGTCCAGGTTCTTCAGGAGCAGGCCTCCATCACCTCCTCCGTCAATGGCCCCCCCTTGAAGTTCGTGGAGGACCGCCGCGGAGCGCTCCACCGCTTCCACCTGGTCCGCCTTCTTGGCCTCCTCCTGGGCGATGGTGGTGGCGTTGAGCCGGGTCTGAATCTTGAAGGCCTTCACCGCAGACGGGTGGAAGGCTCTGCATTCCTGGCCCTCTTCCTTGTCGCCTGGCAATGGGGGCCTCTCCCCCGGTGGGGCCGTCATAAACTCCTCGTCCAGCTCCATGGGGCAGTTCCTGATCACCGCCCGGACCGAGGAGGGGACGAAGTCCGAGAAGCTGGCCTGGTCCGGGTTCTCGCAGGCCATCGGGTCGGTGGCCAGCTCGCTGACGTCCACCGAGGCACTGAGCTTGAGGTCGCGGGCCCGGTCCGTGTCAGGGCCTTCGGCACCCGCGGACCGGGCCGCCGTCCAGACCGCATTGCCCTGGTCATCCACCGTCAACTGCCAATGCGTGCCCGCCATCTCCAGGGTGGCCGAGTTGGTCGCCATGTCAATGGGCTCCGTCTTCTTGCCGCACCCCATGCACTTCGTGGCGCCCTTCTTCACCCAGGGCATGGTGCAGCAGGGGCAGATCCAGGATGTGGGCACCTTGCCCAGGGGGCGGTTCTCCAGGCCCCCGTACCCCAAGCCAGCGCGCTTGCCAACCTGCTGTCCCGGGGTGCTGAGCCGGGCCTCATGCTCGTACTTCATCTTGGCGATGTAGAAGGCCTCCACAACGCGCTCCAGGCCCCCCTGCTTGAGTTGGGGGCCCTCAAAGCCTCGCAGGAGCCGCTGGACGTCCTTGGCCTGCAGTCGGCGGAGCCTAGTGGCCGTGGTCGCATCGAAGCAAGGGAAGTCGCCCGCCATCTGGTCGTCGCTGAACTGGTAGAGGCCCTCCGAGACCTTGAGGGCCTTGGTGAACACGCTCCCCCCCGGCGGGGGGGCTGCGGGGTTCTCATCCTCCTCCGAGGACGCCTGCTCCTTGACCTTCGCCATCAGCTCCCGGCGCCTCTGCCACTTGGCGTCTGCCCGGGCATCCAGGCGGGCCTCCTCCAAGCGGGCTGCAGCCGAGGGGACCTGGGCATCGGCAGCTCCTTCTCGTCCTTCGCCAGGAGCTCCTCCATGGGCACGTCCTCCTCCGGCGGGTTCAGGAGCTCCAGGAACGCCCCTGAGGGGCGTGTCAGGGCCTTCGGCACCTGCGCCACCCCAGGGGCTGCATCTTCCATCGGCTCATCCTCTGCCTTGCGCTTGGCCGGGATAAGGGGGGCCTGCTCCAGCTCATCTGCGCTGGAGAAGAAACGCTCGTCAGGTGCCTGAGGGACCTCAGCAGCCAGAATGGTCCATCCTTCTTCCTCCCTCTTCACGAGGTTCGCCAGGTACTTTGCCATGGAGGCCTTTGCCTTAGCCTTGGCCTCTGCTGCCGCGGCACCAGCGTAGGCGGGGGCGTACATGGCTTTGAGAGTAGGGGAAAGAAGGATTTCAAATCACAAGACAAAGGATCAAAAGGTCCACTTGAGCCAAAATGGTGGCCCAAGTGGATACTTATTAAGAGTCAAGACAAGCGACCACCTACGGTTAACGCTTTAGCCCAAAAAGGAGGGGGCGTGGCCAAAGCTCGGCGACGCATGTCTATAATTCAAGCCCTGGTCTTCCTTGAACCGCCAAACGGCGGCATGGGCCTGGCCTCTGTCCATGTCGTATCCCAGCTGGATTGAAGAAGGTCCACTTTGAGACACACCGTGTACCCCTTCACGCCAGCAAGGTGAAAGACAAGCAGCTACCCCATAGGCTGTGCTGCTGGCCAAGTGCCAGCGCAAGCTCAAGAAGACATTTCCCCGACCAAAAATTGATGTGACAACCATCCCCAGTTGGTAAAGTCGCTGCAGCGCTTCCAGTTGGGACCCTCCCATCGGACCCGCAAACTCAGGTGGAAAAACCCCAAACTCGTCTCGCATCCGAAACTGAGGTGTCCCACCTCTTCAGCTACGATAGCCGGTGATAACAGGAATCACCAGATGCAAAACCCGGAAAGCAACCAATCCTTTCGTGTATCGCAATGACCCATCGGGTTTCGAAGCTTTGAAGAACCCCCCGTTCTGGGTCGAGGCCCGGCTTCACGGAAAAAAACCGGCAGGGCTTCATGAGGTGGGGCTGTCTCAAAGCGGGCGCTTTTCAGGAAGCCGAAAGGAACTCAAGCGGCGTTAGATACCCAATCTTGAGAAACACCCAGTGGATTCCCCTGTATACATTCAAATACTCAGCGCTTGAACGCCTCGAAACGACCAGCAGACCCAAAAGTCTAAGATGCTCCGTTCGACCCTTAGCGCATTGTGTGGAACCTTCATGTGTGTCTTTTAACCTTCCCGCAGTACAACTCGTTGCTCGTTTACCTTTGGAGCCTTTCCAAATTCCAGCGCCC
The DNA here is from genome assembly GCA_963377175.1 of Effrenium voratum. NCBI lineage: Eukaryota > Dinophyceae > Suessiales > Symbiodiniaceae > Effrenium > Effrenium voratum. Next base: position 171,999 of record CAUJNA010003710.1, on the reverse strand, counting down.
CGCGTGACAGCCTCCATGTACGGATATGGCTGTGGTTGTCAAAAAGTAGGGTCACCCCCAAATGGCTTGCCCTGGTTTTCTGGAAAGAAGGACATTGAAACCTGCGGTCCATATCTTGGTGGTTTAAGTTTGATCCATACCCATATGGATTCTGAAGATCTTGAATTTGGTGGCGATGCGGTGTCTCAAAAATCGGGGGACCAAATGGCTGACTTCGCTTTTTTGATTTCCCTTTAAAGCCATCCAAAAAGAGGTTCTGCAGAAAGGCACAGCCATCCAAACCATCCCAACAAATATCAAGGTGCCCTCAAAAAAGACCCACAGACATATGGCTGTGGCTCCAAAAACCGGTACCAAAATGGGTTGCCCTGGTAAGTGGAAACATGGGTACCAAAACCTGCGGTTTGCCCCTCCGATCGTTTTAGTTTTGAGCCACACCCACATGTTAGTCCAGCTCATTTCAAGTTACGTTGCCGACCTTTGCTCTGGACCTCTGCTGATCCAGTCACGTCCCAACCGGGGCCCGGGCCACCCCCCGCAGCCGCAGGATCTGCGTGGACACGCAGCGGAACTCCGCAGACCTCCGCAACGCGCGGCAACACTCCCGAGGTGATTCAACTTGGCGAAGTTCCTGGAGAAAATTGGCTCTTGGATGAGTACATGGGGAAGGGGATAATTTGTGGCACTGTGGGGAACATCAAAGGGAGGGGGGGATTCCATTTTTCCAGTATTGAAAAATGGGTTACCCTAGAATGGAATTCCAGGGCTCACCTCCCTCAATTCCATAAGGGGCGGGGATGGCCCCAAACGCCGAGGGACCGCTTTGGCCGCTACCCTTGTACCCCTGGAGGGTTTTGACACTTTCCTTTGGGAGAAAAAGAAAAAATTAAGCTCAGGTGATATCCCCAACAGCATGCCGTGCTCTTTTTTAGTGCTCGCACCACCCCGCAGCCTTCGCAGAACCTCGCAGAACCTCGTGGAACCTGGTGGAACCCTGGTGGAACCCTGGTGGAATCGTGGAACCTTGCCTCAGGGCCGCCCCGCACCCCGGAGCCTATCTGGGCCTATCGACCCCAAAGCTTTCAGCTGGGGAAAAACTGTCCAGGGTCAGCTGGGCATATGCCATGGCTACGCCTTGGGGCCTCGAGAAAGGAAGGTTCACACACCGTTCTTGGTCACTCTCCTTGGAAAACCCATATGGGGGACCTCGAACCGGGCATACATCATGAGACCAATGCCGAGACCAGTGTTACAACTCCACTTTGAATTCACCGTTCCCCTTTCCATGAACAAAAAAAAAACGATAAATCCCCCAAACATCGGCTTGTAGATTCCTCCAAATGGGAGGAACCCCGTCCTCTTCACCCCAAGCGCTCGCGACTGGGTCGCCCCGCTCCACGTCGGGCTGATCTCCCAGGCTCTCCCCGGCTTGCGTCAGGTCCGCGAACATCAGCTCCACCTCGAGCGAAGCGAACGGCGAAGCGAAAACGTGGGTGTAGGTCATCATTTTTTTTCACCACTAGGTTTTAGTCACGGGTTCCATTTACCAGGGTCCATTTTGGGTACCCATTTTTGACCCACAGCCACGTGAGAAGCGCGAAACAAAGGAGGAGCGCGCAAGGCCAAAAACGAGGCGGGTGGGAAGATGTTATTTCATGGGAAGTAGGGGGGGGAAGATACTATTTGATGGGAAGTTGTTTTTTGGGGGTGGCAGGGAGGGCGGCCTTAGTTTCTTCCAAAAAATAAGGCAAGAACTTTGTTGGGTCGGCGGAGCCTCTGCCGGCCTGTTGGGCGTGTTTCAATGGGGAAGGGGATTTACACCATGTGAGTTTCAACTAGGGACCCGAAACAAGTTCGTGTTCACCACTTTTGAGGTGTTCCCTGGATTCGTAGCCAAAGATTAGATGAAAAGGTTGAGGGAGGTGGACTCCACATGGGATCAAAGGCATTCAAGGGGTAAATAAAAAGCATATAAAACAAATATGCTTGTAGAAAATGGCAAGAAAGGCTATGTTGCGGCTTCAAGCGGTAAATGCGATGGGGAGGTGTCGTTGGGTGGGAAGACAATCTGTTACATAGATATACCAATAAAACTAATATGTAGATATATATATATACATACAACACATATGTGTGACTGATGAAATCACATGTATTCAAGTCAGCATTGGTAACTCGAAGACTTTGAGCTATGGAGACTGACAATTGCTCGTCTATGGCTCCGTTTAGCCTACCTGTGGAAAGAAAAACTGGCTACTTTGATCATTGTCCAAAAGGGGAGTGCATGGAACACGAAGGCCAAGTGAAATCCCACGGAGAAACTCTTGCACAAATCTGGTTTCGTGCAGAGCAACCCTTTTCACAAAAGCGAGGTGTTGCAATCCCAAAAATGGGCCGGGTGTACTTCTGCGGGTGTTCAGGTCTACCGGATTACCATGGCCAGATCAGGAGCTCAGTTCCATGAAATGCCTCACTGGGTTGAGCTCCCAAGAATTACCTGTATTTCACCAACCTGACTTGCTTGCTGGATCGACAATTAGTATGGCCCCAAACTGAACCATCCCTTTGCGCTGTCCTAGTGAATCCCCCATTCATTCCCTTGCTTCTCTGAGAAGCCCGAAGTAAGGAACCTCCACCAGCTCGTTTCTCTCCCATGTGAACTCCTCAAACACCCTTATGCCAAAGCGGGACGTCCACTCCAATGACTTCATCACGTCAAAGAGCGTCCTGAATCCAGAATTACGGACGGCGGCTGTGAAACCCAGTTTGGGTCTCTCTCGGAAAAAATCCGCTCTCGAAATTCATCAGTGGCATCCCTAAAGAAGCGACCACAGTGAGCTCACATATCACGAGCTCGCGGCATTCTTTCACGAGGCAAGCTCGCTCAAACAAGGTGCAAACGGGCGTCTCTTGTTTTTAGGGGACCCCAAAAATGCCGCAGCGGCCTTCCTTTCAGTTTCTCTTTACCACCAGAAAATGGAGCACCAGCTCCGAACAACGGAATCCCGCCTTTACCACCGAAGAAGGAGTGCCAGCTCCAAAAAGAGGAGCCCCAAATAAAAAAAAACTCCTCTGACACAGTCCGAGCGCTCGCGGACGCCTACCGCCCGAGCCCGCCTCTAGCAGTAGAGGATGCCGCCGCTCGAGCCTTCGCGTCCCCTTTTCAACCGTTCACTTGAGCCGTTTGAAAAACGAAAAACAGTCTTCCAAAAAAAGAAGATACCCTCCCACCGGCTAACAGGGAAGTGCACAGACCCCTCTAGAAAGACTACTTTCCTCTTGGAAAGGGCCTTTTTGCACAGTTGGTGGGAGGGTAATTTTTGTTTCCAATAAAATGGTCTTTCAAATACATTTCGGATCTCAGCGGGTGAGACCGGGAGTTCTTTCATCCTGGTCCGTCAACCGGGTGTTAGACAATATCTAATCCTGGGTCAACGTTCACAGGTGCATTTCCCCTGAAGGCGGTCCTGGCAAAGGGTACAACGGAAAATATGTTTGTGGCTGCACGGTTGCCGCAAAAAGCTATGAGAAGTAGTGAGGGACATGCCAAGGATAATTATGGTCATACTGTAGCTGAACTAAGTCATGCACCGCTTGGTAAGTGGCTTGTCCAAGTATTCATGGGAGTTGATCCATCCAAACTGGAAGCGGATTTTGTCCACCCACAGTAGTACCTTAGGTCTTGGCACCCTTGTGACCAACCGAATGTCACAACAGCAGAAGGTGATTTAAACTTTTGCCAGGGCCCCCTTTTTTGCCCGCGCAAACAACCTGGAAACAGTTTCGGGCGTCCTGGTTTCCTCCGTTTCGAACGCGGGTGTCCCTGTGGCTTCGGTTTCTTGTGGCTTCCGGTGCTGTGGTTCCCTCATGCCCGCTCTGAACAGGTCTTGAAACCCAGCTGTGTCACGCCCCGCGCCGTTTTTGGGGGGGAACTGAAGCCCAGCCTTTTGCTTTTGGCACGCCCCTGGAGCCACTCCAAAACCGACAAAGCCAACACGCAAACACGCAGGGGTCTCCAAACCCAGAAAGAGTCCCAGCTGAGGTACTGAACGACCCCTTTGTGCCCAAAAGCCATCAGGTACTTGGACCCGAAAAACGGGCAAGCTTGAGCCCCCAGGCTCGGCCGGGCTCAGCTCCACCCGGAACTGGCCCACGTCCCCGAGCTCCACCTCCCGCCGAAAGCATAGTCGGCAAACCCCAAATGGCCGTGGCTTAAAAAAACCGGGCGCCCGAAAAAGGGGGAAAAAAGAAGAGTTGGTGTCCAAATTGAACCTAACCCCCCCAAAAAGGGAACCCTCAAGAAAAGACAGACATCAGCGAGCCAAGGGCTAGGGGGTCGGTGGTTTTCGGGGCCGCCTTTGCTTGCCTAAAAAATGGACTGTCACGTGTCTGCCTGGGGGGAGGTCACCCGAGAGATCCAAGAACAACCGCCAGGTGGCCCACGGGCCTTTTCGGGGCTCCTATAATCAACACCTCATCTGAAAAGAAAGACCTGCAACGGCCTCACATACTAAGAATCCGGTGGTGGAGTACGTTTAAAAAAAAAGACTCAGTCTTGATGAGAGAAGTAAACGAAATGGTAATTAATTAGCCCTCTAGAAACTCCTGAAACACGAGCAGGTTGTCGTGATTCGCAACGGACAAGGCTTGAACTCTCCCTGCGTGGGGAAACCCAAACGCGGAGTCAAACCTTATCTTTGGTGAGAGCCAACTCAAAAGCCTCCGCCATCATTAATCGCCGACCCCAAAAAACGGCTTCCCGAGCTTGGAGTCAACTATAAGGGTTTGGTTACAGGAAAATCTACAGGACATGACCCCAAAACACCGTACAGCTGTTTTCCTGCAGAATGTCCGGTAACCCAAGCCTTTGATCTCTTTTCGCCTTCCTAACGTAAGGAAAAGCTCAACCTTCCTAACAGACTTTTGTCGCAACCTCCAGGCCCTAGCGGGCACCTGCCCCCCTCCTGCCATGAGCATCCCCTTGAACCATGGGAGTCACAACTCATGTTCACCTGACCTATTTCTCCCATACCAAAGTCCCTTGCTAACCTTCACTACCCAAGGTCTTGAATGTGGCGCATGTCATTTTGGTTGCCAAGGTTGAAAGGGTCCTGCCAATGGTAAAGCACCCCAAAACTGCCGCTGGAAATCGACGTGCTATCAGCATCCTTGTGGGCCCTATGCCCGTCAGTACGTAGGTGTCCCTCCATTCCGAAAAATAGATGGCACTGGTACACGATGTTCCACCAAACTGATGCACAAGAAGACCAAAAAAAAGGAAGAAGAAAAAAGTGCATTCTATGTTCGTCTCTCTTCCTGAGTGGATTGGCCAGAACACGTCCACGCTTTTTGTTGCCTCCTCCTCGCAGTACCGGATCAGGAAGCTCCGCGTGGAGTAGGTGTACCTCGGAACACGAAGCGCCGGAAGCACATCTAGGCCCTGCAGTAGAGAGGTTAGAATAAGGGTACGCATTTTTTTCTGTTGCCTATTTTAGTAGGGGAACCCTCCCCAAAAAAAAGGTAAAAGGGCACGACTGGGTGACATAGACATAAAAAAGGGATCGATGGGTCAACATATCAAGGGAGACGTCAGATGGTCCCACATGTTTACCCAGCTCGGAGGTGCATGTTGAAGGAGTTTTGGGAGGGGTCCCGCATGTTGACAAGCTTGCATGTTGAAGGAGTTGCTTGAAGGGAGGGCCGTTGGGAGGGAGGGCAACAAACCCAAATCCCTCTTGGAACCCTGACCGAGCTTCCAACGCAGAAAAGAGTGGGGGCGGTGAAAGCATGCAGTGCTGAGGATGGACGAAATCCTGCACCACCTAAGATTCCCGGGTTTCTGATGACTCCCGGTAAGTACCAACCAGCAATGGTTGCCCATGGTTTCAAAGTGCAAGATTTCATGCATCCACACTATTGTCTGTCTTTGTCCCTTAAGGAAAACAAGAATGGTATCAAGGTTGAACGTTGCCCTTTGGGGATTTGTATCACTGCGGTCGTACAACCCTCGTGACTTCCCTGCAAACTAACATGGACTCCCCAAAACCGCATGTCTTTTTTGAACGGAGTCGTGTTTTGGGTGGGTGCGGAACCAAGCGTTGGAAGCCCCTTTGACAGATTGGAAAGGCAGAGCACCGGGGCCTTGTCCCACCCCAAAATCTGTCTGCAAACGCCGACATGAAACCACGTGCACGTGGCCAAGGTTAAGTTCCAAGAGGGGGCCAAGGGTTGACCTTCCGCACCGGAATTTCCCAGCCCGCTTGACCCAAGCAAGAGCATGAACGGCCGCTTCTTGCATGTCTTCACAAACCACACCCAGCCAACTTCATCCACTCAATGAAACTCAGTAACCTCCCTCACAAATGACCTTCGCGTGCTCTCTGAAAATGTGGCCCCTAAAACGGCCCAGTTGTCCTTTGGATTTCCCGTTGATCATTGGACGCTGCTTTTTCTGACGCACTTTCCATCTTCTTTCCTTGGACCCATACGTCCTCCTTGCCCGGTTTTTGGTGAACACCCATCTCTTTTCATTCAACGTTTTATGTGCCCTTTAGATGACGGCCAAGAATGGACTGTGGCTGTGGTTTTGTCCCAGAATGGGTGACCCCCTAAAAGCGGCTGGGTTCCTGTTGGTCTTCATTTAGGCCCCACCTTAAAGCAGGTGTCCTGCTCAATTTCCTTCAGAAACCCACCAAAATCGGACCCTTCAAAAAAAAGAGAGTTGGCTCGCCTTAGGTCTTCCACAAGGGACGTCCTCCCAAAAAATAAGAAGGGTGGGCACAGCCTTCACGTCTTATGCCTTCCGAGGCACATCTCCTCGTTGAGATGGGCGGGGATGAGGTTGTGGTGGTCCACCCGCGGGGCTTTGCCCTTCACGGGCTCCACCAACGTCGGGCCCTAGCTCAGTTTCGAGGCTCAAGTCTCATGGGAATTTTTGGGAAACTCCTCCGGACTCCCATGTTTATATGGCCATGGGTCACAATCTCGTACCCCCCATCCCAATCCCCACTAAAATAGGTTCTAAAATGGGTGGTGAATTCACCTACCAACCAAAATGGGATCCCCTTGGTTTTGACCCACAGCCGTATTTCTATTCCATCTCCGCAGCCTTGTGAAACCTATATTCCTTGTGGATCCTTGTGGAAGGGTGTCCTGAGACTTCATCTTGGTTCCAGAAAAAACCACAAGCAAGACCTGTAAAAAAGGTCCGTGTTTTCCCCCTGATCTCGGGTCTTCATAAGGCGCAAGTTGGGGGGGGTCTTGGAGAAATGCGCCCGAAAACTGCACCCTGGATTGCATATTTGGAGATGTGGAAAGAAGGGGAGATCAACCTTCTGAACAAGCGAGCCCTGGTCCCCAGGGTGTCAACCATGTTCTCAAAACAGGTGTCCCTAAAAGTAGTCTGCGTCCTTTGGCTTCCTCTTGCCAGCCAAAAGGAAGTTCACCATGTCGAGAGATTTTGGGACTCATGGGCCGTAGGAAAATCTGGACATCCCCGCCTTGAGGTAGCCATAGGGCACCGCCAGGCCCCGACTCTCGTCCTCCCGGTAGATCCGGGTCTTCAGGTGGTAAAGGCCTCCCATCGCGCGAGAAGTTTGGGCGCGCATTGGGAGATTTGGGGCGTTTCTAGGTTTGGCCTGGTGGGGTTTGTCGCGGTTTGGGGCATCGGCCGGTTGGGATTGGCCGGGTAGGTTTGGAAAGAGTGGAAAAACCACCCCGTGCCTCTTTTTTTTGGAGGGGGCTGGCTCTTGGATGATTTATGTCAAAAGCAGGATTGGTTTGAACAGGAAACCCAGTCCGTTGCAAAAGAAAATCACGCGCCGATCCCAAAAACCGAAAAGAGACACCGATCCCAAAAGAACATGACTTACCAATGAGCAGGTCTTGGGTTCCATGCCAATCTCTAGCCCCCAAGAAGGGCACCGAGGCATATAGGCCATGGGCTTTTCAAAATCCAAAATCCCGCACCCCCGGTGAACATCGTCCCACTAAATGGACTAAAATGGGTAGTGCCCCTGCCCCAAAATCGTAATAAACATCCCAATCCCACTAAAAATGGACTAACATGGGTGGTGCATTCACCTACCCCAAATGGGATCCCATTGGTTTTGACAGCCATACCGGCCAACTGGATGTGTCTACATCGGCCTGCTTTTGTTGTCCTTTAAACTGCATACCAACAAGGCGGGTATTCCGCCCAAAGAAGGCCCTACGTCAGAACCCGTTGACTGGCACTACCAAGGATGTTTCAACTGTGGCACCACGTGTTGGGAACTGAAGCGGCAGCGGAAAAACTTACGATTTGCACATAGTCCTGAAAACACCATGTGGCATTCCCTTTGGATATGTTCCAAAGGTTTGGAAATTGGAGCTGCAGAGCAAGAATACCTCTCAAAATTGCGGGCCTGGCTTCGTGCGTGCCATGGTCAAGACTCATGTTTCATTGCGCCCAATAGGCTTAACCATGGCACATCTAGGTTCCTCCTACACCCAAAAAGAGGAGGTGATCTCCCTGTTCCCTGTCGAGGCCCAAAGAGGGAAAACCAGATTAAGCCCTATTCCCCAAGTAAAATCATCTGCTTGGGACAAAGTGTTCGACATGTGTTTCAACACCCGTCGTGTTGACATCCTCACTCTCACTTAGGTCAAGGGGTGTTCATGTCAGGATGTCGTTGGATCCACCACTCTTGCCCATCCACTGCGACGGGAAACCACAAGGTTGGCTCAAACACTTCGGTGGATCTGAGCTTGAGCTCCATGGTTTTCAACCCAGCGCCAACCTTGGCTCCCAACAAATCCCAGGCCCCAAGCCCCGAGTCCCAAGCTCCTTCCGGACCCCCAAGGCCCGCCATCCCGCGCCGCCGCGCATCTCGCGCCGCGCCTTGGTGGAAGAGGTCGATGTTCCGAAAGCTCTCGAACTGCAAGGCGATCTCCACCACGGTGCACAGCGACATGGCGGAAACGCGGAACCGCCAGGCGCGCCCGCGCCGGGCGCGGGGGATCTGGGGTAGAGGCACAAGGTGAGGCTTGGATGGTTGGAAACGTCAGGTAAATTGGTTACCCTCACCATGAAGTCTGACAGATTGGATGATCTGGGTGTGAAACCTTAGCAATGAACCCTTTATGTAGTGGACATCAGAATTCGGTGTGATGAGCCACTATTTTTTTTTCAGAATTCACGGCCGTACGTTTCGAGGGGGCTTGAATCCAAGTGGCCTTCTGCTTGCGTTTTGTTTCCGCTGCAAGGAGAATCCCTGGATCCGACCGACTTCTTTGCACTGAGCCGAAGCCTTCGGCAACCCAAAAGCACCCGAAGGAAGAGTTCGGTTTGCTGGTGGCTGGAGTTACCCTTCCAAAGTTAATCAGTTTGCTGGTGGTTCCACTGAAACGGAAATGGCTCGGAAGCTCTGTTTTGCCCCACTTCTAAGCCCAAACCACCGAAACATTGCGGGTGCTAAAATCGTCGGAGGCGGAACAACTGGAGCCGTTCTGGGGCTTGAGAATCCCGCCGCGCGGCGCGGTGCAAATGCGTGTGGCACCAGGTGGACCACAGCATGTCTCAAACAGCCCCCCCCCCTTCGGCATCGTTTCAGCTTCCCCCTTCATGGCGGCTTGGATCCAAATCGGGGGTTTGGTGGGCTTTTGGGGTGGTGTCCCATCTACCCTCTACAAGGGTTGGCTGACAGTTTGCTACAACCGGCACACCCGCCACTTCCAAGTTTGAGAAACACCCAAGCCAGTGGCTCGCGGAGCAACCGCCGAACCAGGAAAATGTTTGCCGAACCCGAAAAATGTTTGACAGGTTCGATTCAATCGATCCCGACCAGATAGCTAGTGGATATATGCGCAAGCTGTTGCTTTACAATGACACTTGAGTCATTGTCAAGACCCAAAAACAAATGGAACTGGTGGTTATTCTCAGGGGCCCAAGTCCAACACCCCGCCATCAGAAGAGTTCTGAATGTCCAAAACGGCTGGCTCAGGACTCCCGGGCTGAGGCTTGTGAGCGTGGCTCACTGTGGACTGGCCTTTCCACAGAGGGTCCGTCCCCCAGTTTCCTCGCAGCCCCCGTGCAGGCCCCAATAAGGATGGCAGGGGAAAACCATTTGGGCATGAATGTCAATTGGGGAGCCTTTGGTGGACCTCAAATAGAGGAGATTTATGTCCACCAACCACTGTTATGGGGGCTCCCAATTGAAAGTCATCGCCATTTGTTTGCCAGCCCCAAGTGAGACGCCGGTCCGCCATGTCCATGACCTGCTTCTTCACCTGCCAACATTGAACGGGCCGCATCAAACCGGTGGCTCGTTTTTTTGAGGCTAGCCTTCTTGTGGGTGTTAAATTAAAGGGCCACAAAAGGGAAGCCACAAATTTTGAGGGTCCCCTATTTTGAGACAAACCCTTCTCGGTGTGCTCGGATTTTTTGAAAGGCAAAGGGCACCCTTTGTTTAAGCGTTGCTTTAAAGGGAAACCGAACGGAAAGCCACCATTTTGGGGGTCCCCTATGAGACATGCCCATTTGCACAAAACCCACTCGTGGTAAAGTTGATTTGGCGCACACAGTCGAGAAATATAATTGGTAGAAGGGGCCCCACTTGCAAGGAAACCGGATGGAAACCACCTACAACCCGGTCGGAAGTTTTTGAAGGGAACCAAAAGGAAACAAGTAGCTGTTCAGTTCCAAATACGTATTTTGAGAGGCGCACAAACGCTGCACTGAGATTGGTTGCTTCAGCTCTTCCAAAACTACCTGGTATATATATATATATATATATCTATCTCTCTCTCTATAAAAAGAAGAAGAAAAAAGTGGGGACCCCCTCCAATACATGATTTTCACCAGTCAGCTCCACATGACTGGATGAATGGGACTTCTGAGCGAATTCAGGGAGAAGGTGGCTGCTTCTTCCAAATTGGGCCTGTCGTTTTTTGAGGGCGCCCCCTTTCTGGCGGTTTTGCAGGAACCAAAAGGACAAAGAAGCCAGCCACCCAACTACTCAAAGGGCTTGTGTTAGGTGCTCTGCCAGTAGGCCGCTTTCAAGCTCTCTTTGAGTTCTTGGGCTGCATTCCAGCCACCAAGCTTTGGTTCTAGTAAAGGACAATTGGTGGGTGAAAGTGCCAACCTGTCGCGGGTTGAGGCACTGGTGAGGCCACCGCCCCTGGACGCAGCGGGGGAAGGCCACGCGCAGGTCATCACGTGTGCCAGCAGGACCAGCGCAGCGCCCACGCGGCACACGCACAGGCGCACAGGTTCCTGCCAACAAGGGCCAAAGCCAGGCACACAGGATACCTTGATAGTAAATGACAGTTACCACGGAAAAAAACAGACCCAGAAGGGGCAGGGAGCAAGCCACACAGACCACGCAGGACGCAGACCATCGGGGCAGGCAGGCCGGCGAGGTTCAGCCGGCAAGCGCGACGGGCGACGCTCAGCTGATCAAGAGCCAAGGCATGCATGCAACCAGATTTGGAAGTGACACATGCTCCGCCGCAAGTGAAGCACAAAGTGGGGCGAACTGGAGCAGTCCTCGAAGAAGTGTCGCGCGGAGGCCCAGGGGGCACGGCACCAAGGGCAAGCGGAACGCAGCGCATCGGCAAAGCGGCGTGTGGGTGTCCAGCACGCGCCGGAGCGAAAGACACCGAGGAGCGAAGCGTCACGGTTGCCGAGCGCAGCAACCCAACGCTTCCACACGGGGTGGCAGGAGGCCTCAACGTCAACCTGCCCAAGGCCATCAACATCCCGCCGGCCACGGCTGACCTCGCCAAGGGAGACGAGGCGAGCCGCCTGCCGAGCGCAGTGGAGACCGGGCGGCGTGTCAGCCCGGAAGCGCAGGCTACCATCCGCAAGCGAAACAGGACCGCATCGAGTCTCAACCAGGTGCCGCAGACGGGCATCAGCGCCCCGCGGGAGAGACACCTGCAACCCAGCAGCAACAGTCAGCAACTCAAAGACAAAGCCAAGCAGGGGCGAGCACAAGTTGAAGCACGCTTCACACAATGGACGGCAGCCCCCAGAACAGGATGTAGCTGGACACGCTGAGCCCACCAGCGACCAGGGCACCACCAGCTACAGTCGGTGGCAAGCACAGCGCGAAAGAGCCGAGGAGCCAAAGCCGGTGGGGCAGGGTGCAGCTCAGCGGAAGTATGGCAGGACGAAGGCGCTGGCGAGATGCTCGCGCACGCTGGCAGGGCCCGGAATTGTAGCCAGCCGGGCGATGACCTCACTGGCGCCCGCACAAGGGTCACGCGGACAGATGGGGAAAGAGGGGTCATCAGGCTTGAGACGCAAACCCAGGTGCTCAACCAGCAGTGCCCTCGCCAGCAACCCAAACCTGCCTTTTGGCGGCGTTCTCCTGTAGACCCACCGCAGCGTCGAAGGCGGCGGTGGCCTCGAGCCCGTGCTGCGGTCGTCCATGTAAGCCCAACGCCCGGACCCCCCCCGGGAAGGGCGCCCAAGGAGCAAGCACAAAGCCGAGTGGCAGGCGACAAGGGCCTTGCGGGATGCCCGACAAGGACGAATCGGGGGGGCAAGCGCGCCGTGAACACAACAGTGACGGGGCGCGGCCCAAGCCTGACGGACAAGGTGGCACACAGCCGGGTGGACTCCGTGGTGAAGAGGGCGGCCTCAGCAACTGTGTAATCAACCGTGTCGAAGGCCTTGCTCAAGTCGAGCTCAGCGCCAGCGCGCGTAGGACGGGCCAGCCAATCAGCGGTAGCAGAGACCACAGACCCCCCTTTCCGGCCACACCACTGCCCAGCAGGAGGGGCAGGCCAGCAAGACAGCAAGGCCTTGTGCCACGAACGGACAAGGACGCAACGGAAATGGGGCGACTGTCGTACGGAGTCTTCTTACTCACACCAACAGACTTCCAAGCCCACAGCCAATCAACCAGGTCCGCCGGGGCAGCAAGCGTTGTGGCACCAGAGAGCGTGCAGCTCCTCAAGAAGAGAAGGCGCGCGCAGAGCCAAAGTTTTCAACTCCGAAGCAGTCCAACCATCAAGACCAGGAGATCCGGACAAGGAACGGACAGCAGCCCGGAACGCGTCTAGGGAAGGTAGAGAAGGGACCTCGCACGGTGCAGGCGGCGGGCCGGCGCCAAAAGCCAAGGCGCGCCACGCGTCACTTGGAGAAAAGAAAAGAAGCCCAAACAACAAGACTTCAAGCCAACAATCGAATCGCGGCTCGCGGTTTCGTTTTACAGGGCTCCTGTCTCAAGGCCAGCTGCTTACTTGGATCTGCATTTTTCTGGCAAAGGTCATTCTGTGACTGGCCCAAATGTGCTCTTCAAGGACAGGGGTCACTGGATTTGCTCCGGGAAAAGTTGCAAGAGTGCTGAGTTCCAGTGAAACTGCCCAAAGTGGACTAACTCCTTAATTGGGACAGGGAGAAGGAATAGAGAGATAGAGATGTGATAAGAGACCATGAGATTTAGCCGGAAGGCGGTGGTAAGCTGTAGGTCCCTTCCTTACCTTCTCTCACCATTCAATCTTGGATAAAGACAGACAGTGAATGGTGAGGAGAGAAGGACGTGCCGGTTGACCCTCTGTCTTGGACGGACAGCTGTCACCGAAGGAACCGAAAGGCGCTGGAGGTGAGGGATAGTGAAGAGAGGAGTGAATGGTAAAGAGGTGACCAATGCCTGACCCTTCATCACAGCCTGTGTCCTGTCCATTGGTGGCTCCAGACGCGACAAAGGAAATAGACGGCTGGGAGCCACTTCCCTAAGATTCAGAGTCTCTACAGCAGACGGAGGTAGCGGGTGAAAATTGAGGGACATGGTTGGTTTCCTGTGATGTCCCTTTCAAACAAAACACCCCCAAACCATTCTCTTGGGGGAAGTGGTTTTGGGGCAGTGGACAAAAGGTCTTAAGGCTTCCCGAGAAACAGGCCGCCTTCATATGGGCAGGTGTTACAACCTGGGCCTTCAGGCTTGTGGGATCAGGGGCTGAATCCTCTACTTCTCACTTCTGTGATTCAAGGGAATCGCCCCCTTTACAGGGGGGTTAGTCGCTGGGGAAGAAGCCGGCCCTTCTTGTGGCATCACAGTGGATTCGAATCCCCCTTTCCCACATAGCCATGGGTCATAACCTATGCCTCCATCTTGGGACGGATGAGCAACCCATGTACCACCATTTTTTAATGTTCACCAGGGGTACCATTGGTTTTGTGAGCGAGACTGGCGCGGTGGACGCTCGTGACATGCGGAAACCGCCCGCGAGCGAGACTGGCGCGGTGGACGCTTGTGACATTCGGAAACCGCCCGCGAGCGAGGCTGGCGCGGACGCTCGTGACATGCGGAAACCGCCCGCGAGCGAGACTGGCGCGGCGGACGCTCGTGACAGGCGGAAACCGCCCGCGAGCGAGACTGGCGCGGTGGACGCTCGTGACATGCGGAAACCGCCCGCGAGCGAGACTGGCGCGGTGGACGCTCGTGACATGCGGAAACCGCCTGCGAGCGAGACTGGCGCAGTGGACGCTCGTGAAAGGCGGACGAGCGAGACTGGCGCGGTGGACGCTCGTGACCCTCGGAAACCGCCCGCGAGCGAGACTGGCGCAGTGGACGCTCGTGACATGCGGAAACCGCCCGCGAGCGAGACTGGCGCGGTGGACGCTCGTGACATGCGGAAATCACTCGCGGGCGAGACTGGCGCGGTGGACGCTCGTGACATGCGGAAACCGCCCGCGAGCGAGACTGGCGCGGTGGACGCTCGTGACATGCCGGCGAGCGAGACTGGCGCGGTGGACGCTCATGACATGCGGCAACCGCCACGTGCGCGGCTCCAGGTGCGCCAACATTGTCATTTTTGCCGCACACCTGACCCGAACAAACGGTGCCAATGTGTTTCTAGGACGAACCCTCTCTTCAGAAGCTGTAGCCTCTTGGGGTTCGCCCTACTTATTTGGAAGCAGCCTGGAAGCACGTTGACATGCTGAGCACACTCGGCCCAAACAAAAGGGCGCATGAACATCCGAACAGCTGACCCCGGTCTACGCAGATCGTGGTAACACTGTGTCTCAGACTTGTTTCAGACAGGCGTCAGACCCACCAAGTGACCGAGGCTTGTCCACACCGAGCCCCCCGCAAAAGCGCAGCGCCGGCCCCGTCTCCACACACCGTCAGACCCACCAAGTGACCGAGGCTTGTCCACACCGAGCCCCCCGCAAAAGCGGCCCCGTCTCCACACACCTGCGGCGAATCCACCCAACTTGCCATCCACACGCGTGCGCGGCCCTTTCCACAAAGTCACCAGT
Source organism: Effrenium voratum (assembly GCA_963377175.1). Lineage (NCBI taxonomy): Eukaryota > Dinophyceae > Suessiales > Symbiodiniaceae > Effrenium > Effrenium voratum. The sequence goes on along the minus strand of CAUJNA010003710.1, from coordinate 156,746 downwards.
TGCAATTTGTTGCGAATGGGAAAATAGGTGGAGAAACTAACGAATCCGAGCAAGCTTACCAAGCAAGTTTGTGAAGGCCACGTGCACGGCTCCATGTGAACAGCCCGGCGTTCCAGGTGCGCCAACATTGTCATTTTTGCCGCACACCTGACCCAAACAAACGGTGCCAATGTGTTTCTAGGACGAACCCTCTCTTTAGAAGCTGTAGCCTCTTGGGGTTCGCCCTACTTATTTGGAAGCAGCCTGGAAGCACGTTGACATGAATATGCTGAGCACACTTGGCCCAAACAAAAGGGCGCATGAACATCCGAACAGCTGACCACGGTCTACTCAGATCGTGTTGTAACACTGTGTCTCAGACTTGTTTCAGATGGGTGTAGAGCGAGCTTATGCCTTGCTTCCAATTTGGGAGTGGTAGTTTGTGCGGATCCATTTTCGGATTTCTGCGATTGGTTCTTCATGATGAATCGGATAACTTCGTGCCTTCCATGTAGTGCGGGGCCTGTCATGTTTCACCCGTGCCTTTGCCTGTTTCTCTGCGCTTGAGTTGCGGTTGCTCCCCTTCTTCATCTGTTTTGGGGTTAATTTCCCAACTGTGAACAACTTAAATCTTGGTTTGCCTCCGGACCCTTGAGCCGGAAAACAACGGGATCCACATGCCATGGGGAGTGAGGCTGGTTTGCGTTTGGGTTCCCGGGCTCCTCTTGTTTAATGTTCACCAGGGGTACCATTGGTTTTGACCCACAGCCACAGCCCTGTGTCCTTCAAAAGTACCATCCAAAAAGAAATGGGCGCGGCGCGACCATGCGGACCTAAGCGCGGCTCGCGGCCTCTTTGGCCAAGTTGGATGCGAGATCCTCCGGCAGGAGTTCTAGCCTGCATTGCGAATGGGGGAAGGTGGGGTGGTAGGTCTTTTCGCCTGCTTTATGTTGTTATCTGTGATATAGTATAGCATGTTATAGTATGTTATAGTATGCTATAGTATGTTATAGTATGTTATAGTATGTTATAGTATGTCATCGTGTGATTGCTGTTGTTTCATGGTCATGTTGCTGTTTAGTGCTTGATATCGCCATGCTCATATGTTGTTGCAATGTGTTATATTCCACAGTACTCACGTGTAGTTTTTTGTTCTGTGCGCGTGTGTCTGCAGTTTGACTTCCACTCCTACCAACCAACATGGTTTAGTCCACAGCTGCCCCCCTTTCTCCAGAGGAACCAGCTTCATCTCAAAGGGGCGCAGGTGCGCCAAGCCATTTGGGAGGTGACCAAGGGAGCCCAGTGGTTTGCCATGGGAGCTCGCCAATCGTGGATTCCCTAGTTTGCCGCTTGGGTGTTCGGTTCGACAAGCGAGAAAGTGGTTTGTAGGCTTTATGGCCTACATACAACCAGGCGAACTCCGCTTGGCGACGTACAAGTAGGCCGAACATCATAGGCGAAATCCACCAGGTAAGTAAACCATATGGCGCTCCGAAAGTACTCGGAGGAATTTGAAAAAGAATTTCCGCCAGGACCCCCTGGCCATGCACTTTGCTTTGTGCATTAGGGAAGCAGATTCAACTAAAGCACCACATGAGATTTGTGTGTGTGCCACGTACACAAAGTGGTTGGTTTGAAGAGCATTCAAGGGAAGCCCAGCAGTTTTGAGGTTCCCGCATGTTGACATAAACCCATTTGGCTGTGGCTCAAAAAGCCGGAATTCCAAAATGGAACCCTGAGTAAGTGGAAAAACATGGACCAAAAAAAACGAATGCGGCTTGCCCCTCCCATCGTTAATTTTTGAGCCACAGCCATTTATCACAAAGAGATCCGCCCCACCGGCCGGACATCCTTTGAACCGCCCAACCGCCCCGCCCAACCGCCCCCGCGCCTGCAGCAGTTGCTCATGGCTTTCGCCTGGCCTGGCACCGAACAAGTGGCGCGATGGCACAGCCACTGGGGAAATTCCTCGGTTTTTGGGGGGGAACCGAACAGATATTCCACCAAACCCGGCGTTGAGGCTTTTTTTTTGTTGGGGGGGTTCCCCTATTTTGAGGCAAACAAAAAACAACGTAAGCACCAAACTGTTGGAACAAGCTTCTGTTTGTGTCTCCTTCAAGGGACAATTTTGGTCGTTTGGCTTTGAAGGGGAAGGGTGAAGGTCCTTGTGCCGAAAGGTGTGAGCGGTTGATAAGTGTGGCATAAGACGAAACAACTTCCACTGAAGGGGGGATCCAGTTTGAACAAGCTCTTTGTTTCAACATGTTGGGACGGTCCATCCCTACCTTGGTTTTGATTTGGTTTACAAATGTGTTTAAATAGCGAGGCCCAACTTCAATGGACTTCGGTCTGCCTGGTCTCTCTTTAAACCAAGGCCAAAGGGCACCCACAAGAATTGGGCTGTGCTCAAATCCCCTGCGAAAAGTTATCTCAAATGGAAACCCCAACCACCAAAACCAACTCAACACCCACTCAAAACCCACTGAAAAGCCAAGGGAACGGGACAATTCGCTGGCTGAACCGCACATGGAAAGCCGCCGCCCCTTTCGCCGGCCTGGCACCACCCGCACCCGCGACGGGGATGCGGACGGAGTTCCGGCGCCGCTTCCGCCGCTTCCGCCGCTTCCGGCGGCGCGGTCCGTGGCCTCGAGTCGCTGGACTCCACTCGGGTTCACCTGCGGTGTGAAAAAAATTAGTCGAAAACCTCAGCCTAAGGTTTTCGACTAAGTTTGTCCGAGTGGAGCTTGACTCACCTCTTAGGTTCATCGGAATGGAGTTGTAGCCAACCCGTGCCACAAACGAATCAAGACTGCGGAAAAAGCTTCCGAAACCCAAGCGGTTTCTGAGAGCCCAGAAAACCTCCTCGCCGTCGAAGAAGTCCCATGAGAAAAGCGAGTATCTGAGGTCCCAAACCAGATCTGGGGTTCAAAATGGCTGGCGACTCTGGGAGTCCATAGATTAGGATACGAGGTGGTAGGTCAAGTCATGAAACAGCCCCAGTGTCTGACTTTAATACCCCCAAAAGCGGGCTCGCCAAACTGGTGACCCCAGAAAAGGCCCGCGGCTTTGGGGAAGAAAAAAAAACTTCCCAGACCACTTTACTGTATCACCTTGGAGAGAGCTTCAATGGATATCACAAAAATCGGCCCCACGCCCCACGTTTTCGCCACCATGATGTGTGAACGTCAGTGCATGAGAACGAGCTGTCGTTCGTGTCATGTGTTGCTAAACGGGTCCGGCGCAAAGGAAGTGTCTGTTGCTGGGCACAAGGCATGGCTTTGGCATCACACCGACCTACATGAGTCATAGCCAAAACACCCTTTGAGGTCCGGGCTGGCCATCCATGTATTAATTTGTAGGATGGGTTCCAAACGGAACCACAACCATGACCCACACTTGGGGAGTTTCCAACACGAATAAAATAGACACGCATGGTCAACGAATCAACGCTTGCTTCCATAGCCATGCAACGTGAAAAGCATCGAAAAGTTGAGCCTTTACCTTTCTCAAGCTGGATTTCAAGATGGAGATCAGGTCCTGTCTCTGATCCGGCTGATCTTTGAAGGTCCGGATCGTAGTTGAGATCCGTTCTAATCCTTGTACCTAAGATCCTTCTTTCCCTACAACAATCCATCTTCAAAACAAACCTTCTGCGACATCTGTCTTCGAATTTTCGCGCCAACCGCCACATTTCCTGAAAACCCCACAGCAAACCAAAAAACAAACTACAACCATCCATCTTCAAACCACCATCCCGCGAAAACCCGTGCTCCAATGTTGCCAGGCGCCGGGCTTTCCTTCAAAAACCCCTTCTTCGGCCGAGCACCCGCTTGCCCCGATCGATCCCCTTGCCGGGGCCCTGCGCCCCGGGAGCAGCGGAGAGAGCCGAGGTGGAGGCCCGCGAGCGCTCCGGGCGGCGCGAGCCCGAAGACCTGAAGCAGGGGTCCGGAGGCAGTGACACCTGAGCATCGCAACTTGGTGTCCCTTTAATTTGGTGTTGAAAAAGCCACATATTTCAAATGGTTGCAAAAGTTGTATCTTTTCAGGAGCCCTGTGAAGTCGGAAACCCAAACCAAACCGCCGAAGCTCAGCTTGGCCTTTCTAGTATGTGCATAGCGCGCCGGAAATCCTGTTGGTCTCTTAAATGAAAAACAAACACTGGGGTAGATCTGAGACATGTTACTTTATTGTCCAGATTGATAGGGTTTTGATCAAGGGAACCACGACAATGACCCGCCTGAGCCACACTCAAAAAGCCAAGTGCATGGCAGGTAGGGACAGTCCCAACCAGCAGCTACGGCCGCTCTGTACATGGTGTTGGCCAGAATCATGAACCACACAAAGCACTCTTGGTCCCGGCTGAGGAACTGAAGGAAAGCGGTTCCAAAAGGATGCGAACAACACCAATGTCAGATAAGTTGGTTAGTTCACCAGGGGACCATCACCCCAGTTACACCAGTGACTGTGGTTCTTTACCTACTTACCTGACGTGGGTTGATCCAACTTACCATCGTTGGTTCACTATGCCTGGGGAGCCGAACCCTTCCTCTTCAGCAGCGTGTTATTTGAAATGCCCACTCCACATTCCCACTCCCGGTGCATAGGACCGAGTCCGCTTGTCAAGCAAATAATTGCTTCGCCCGAGTCACCCTCATGGCGGTTCTAGTATCGCCTTTCCAGTATGATGTGCATAGGTCTCCGGTGGTTCCCATTTAATTGGTCGATTGTTTCCTTTGTTCTCTTGAAGACTAGGCAGCCACAAACCAGATAGGCTTACAAAAAAAACAAACTCAAAGAATCGCCAGACTTAACACCCACTGGAGTGCATCCTTTGTTTCCTGTGGGGGTCCAATCTTTGGAACCCCCTACAAACATGCAAAATATCATTCCGAGCATTTCAAGAGGGGCCAAAAGCAAAGGGGACCTTTCGCTGGGTTTCCCCCCCCCCCCCTCGCCCGCCCAGCGCGAACTGAAATCTCACCTGAAAGAGCGAAAAGGTCTGCATTTTTAGGTGTCCGTTTGGGCAAATAGACAAATCAAACCAAAGTGAATCCGGCGCCGTCCTCCCCAACAATACCAAAAAAAGCTGTGAGTTGCTCATCTATCCTCAGCCAGACCGACCTACTCTTGTGACCAATGGAACCCGAGTTGCTTCCCAAATTTTCACAGGAGGTTTCATGAATCTGGACCAAAGTGTAGCAGAGTCACAATCACAGCCTAGTACTAGCATGGTCTACCCGAATCCATCACACCGATTTATCCCTTACTTGGGCTTTGATGGCTGGACAGGGGCGCTGACGTGACTCGTGGAAATTTTGCCCTCTGAGCACCTTAACTGGGGATATGCACGGCTGACGTCGGGTTCAAGTAGCCCAATCCCTGCATCCAGTCTAGGCTTCCCCACGTGTACCGTCGTACCTAGCGGCGGAGCGTCGAGTTGAGGGGGGTGGTTCCAATTGAAGGAGTAAGCTAAGCCCAGAGAACTTACGTACTTCACATAGTGCCTGAGGTATTCAAGAGATTTCGCCCTGGGCGTAAGTCCCAAGAAGGAAAAAGAAAAAGATCCGCCAAAGGGTCTCCAGCCACCAATGCTCGGTCTGAGAACCTCATTCCTCAGATCCCGGCAGACTCTGCCAGGTGAGGCTTGCGCCCCCTCGCGGAAGTCCTCGGGGGAATGTGGCACCCAAGAAGAAATCTGCACCTAACACTCTGATGCTACAGGCCCCCCAACCCACCAACCCACCAACCCACCCACCCACCCACCAACCAACCAACCCACCCACCAACCAACCAACCCACCCACCAACCAACCAACCCACCCACCAACCAACCAACCAACCAACCCACCAACCAACCAACCGACCCACCAACCCACCAACCAACCAACCAACCAACCAACCGACAGCCAGCCAGCCAGCCAGCAAGCAAGCAAGCAATCAGCCAACCAACAAGCTTGGCAAACTATGACCACTCTCTCGAACTACGCTATAAGGCCCAGTGGGGTCAATTTGCATTAGCTTTTGACAACGAAGTGGTCCGTAGTCATCAGAGGAAAAATGGGTCAAACCACCAAAACAAGAGATCCCCAATTTGAAAAAAAACACCAATTGAACGGATGGACCCCCAAGGTTGTTTGTATATGTGCCTCATTTGAATTGGGTTTCGCACTTCTGCTTGTTCTGGGGGAGGGGGCTCTGTTGAGAAGGCAAATTCAAAACTGTCAATCAAAAGCGTGGAGGTTGAAACTACAAAAAACAAATGTATGGGATGTGCAAACAAAGCAAGGAGTCAGTTACTTTTTGCCCTTTTCCAACGTGGGGTCCAGCCATACTGGGCCCAAACGTGGAACAGCGCTCCATACAGGACCGTCGCATTCGTTGGCGTTCGACACAGGAGCCGCTCGGGACATGAGTGTTCCTCACATATCCCTTTTAAACATCACCCCGCCAACAGGAAATCGAAATGGCAGCTAAACCATGTTCTGATGGTGAAAACAAGAAATATCAACAAAAGGGGGAAACTTAGACGGAAACACAAGGGAACCATGATCGACCTGGCGAATTTTTATAAAAGGGCCACCGTAAGGACCCCTCACCGACCCCGCGCAAAAAACACGCGACAGGCCAACGGCGAGGGATCGCCGGGGCGGCGGCGCTGGCACCTCGCTGGCGGCTGGAGGCGCGAAAAAACTCGAGACTGGAGGCGCGGCCAGGCGCAGCCAGGCGCCGCAAAATCCGCGTCTTTGACCCAAAGGCAAAGCAAAACTTTTTTGAATCCCCGCGGAAACCTTCCAACCTTGAAGGCCGGCCAACTCCAATTTGACACTTGCAACCTCACCGCGGAAACCCCCAAAAGAGTCTTGAAAGCGGCCAACTCCAATTTGACACTTGCAACTTCAACCTGTCTGGCTTGCGAGGCAAGGCGCGTCGCTGTCGGCCATGGTGGAGCAGCCATGTTCAAAAGGCCATCTCAAGCAAGCCGCGGGATTCTTCCATTATCTGTGTGCTGCCGTTCTGACCGAACTCTGAAATTCAACGTGTAACCTACCTGCAGAGATACATATGCTCAAAACCCCTGGCCTGTTGGGAGTTGATGCACGAAACCTTTGCTGAAAAACAATCCACCTGAATATGTACTGCTCCACTTTCGAGGCATTCTCCCCGTTTGTTTTATTCTGTACTGCCTGACATCCGAGCCGCGTCCAGCAATCAGGCCGGCATCCTGGTGGTTTCCTTTAAAATAAAAGAGAAACTGTCGCAAACATGCCGTGATTTCCCAGAAGCCTAAGGTTCTCCCGACGTTTCAGGCGCGAAGAGCGACTTTTGAAAAAAAAAGCAAAATACCACAAAAAACAATGCCGGCATGAGCGAGCGTTGTAAGCATGTGTGTAACCATTGCATCAATCGAAACAACACGTGCAAGCATGAGCGACACAGCTTTTCATGGAAAAATATGGCATCGTCTGATAGACAGAAACACGAAACACACATAGCCATGAACGTTGAGTTCTAGGACCGATGCGCATACGCACCAAATACCCAACATTTATACGCATACGCATGAGTAAACACGGTGTAGCGGCCACGTTTAAAAATTGCCCCCCAAAAAGCCGTTGCACTTTCATGCGCCCGCAATCTCAACAAACATAGGCATAGATGCGAGAAAAAACAAGCAACTGAAATGATACGTTGCAAAGCTCATGGTACGTTGCGTAACAACGTTGCAAACCTCAAAGGCGTAGATGCATCGATACGCTGGTACGTTGCAAAACAACGACCGGTAGCCTCAAGTTTCGGCCTGTCACAGCTGTCCTGGTCTGGCCACTGATCGGAGCGGCTGTCAGCCAGTCCTGTCTGTCACAGCTACTGCGTACATGAAGGTCAGGCCATATTTGTCTGTCGGAATACGCTCTGTCACAGCTGTCATTCGGCACCATGTTGAGTATGAGGATCGAATGTCACTTAAAATATGTCATCATCATCATCGTCATCATCATCGTCGTCATCATCATCATCATCATCAACAACAACAACGACAAGAACAACAAGCTGTCGCACAAAAACATGACCTGATTCGTGCTTGTTTCTTCTTCTCCATGTGTCCTCGAAACTGTTTCTTGCTATTAAAACACCACACAGCATCAAATCACTCGTTAGCGACCCTTGGTTCATCTGGCACGGCTGTGCATTCGCATTTCCGCGCAACTTTATGGCCACTCGCTATAGGGGCGCCTTTCAGGGCTTTTCACCTTTCTCTCCGTTGGCCGAGCCTTCATTGGCGTCATTTTGGGTTAAGCGGCCCAAATCGGAACACACGACGTCCAATGGAGCCGTCAGTCGCTGCTATGCGGGGCACTGCGGGCGCCGATGCAGCATCCACAGATTGCGGAACGGAAGCAGCAGCGAGCTCTTCCTCGCTGATCGTGGCAATTTAGCCAAACGTCAAGGCCATCCTCTTGCGCAGAGCTTCTTTTGGTCATCCTCTTTGTCCTCTTTGGCACGGAAGAAGGATGTGGCGGCATGATTGGAGAATGGGAGGGGCTCTTGCCGCGTGTGGTGCGAGCAAATATGCCTTTCACCACCGGGGTTTCATGCTTGCACCACCGGCAACATGAAAAAAGGACATCTATTCAGCAACAGGAAACGAAACCATATCACAAAAGGATTGTATTAGAATGCTCACACAGCAGACATGGAGAGCGACGCTTGGTCAACTGCTCCATTGCCATCGGTGATATGCAATGGTATATATCATATAATCTTTCACCTGCTCATCGTAAATACCATGCATTCATGAATCCATGCAAAATCCATTGTGCAGCCATTGACATGTCACATGGCTATCCTTGATAAGCGGTAACCATAACTCATCTTTGATTGCAAATATTGTAAGGACCCAGTGCGCGCGCCATTGGCAACAGGTGGTTCTGATAGTCAGAAGCTCATAAATGTCTTAAACGGCGCGCGCTTGTCACCATGCACCCGCTCAAAAGCACCCACACACATGCTTGGCATTCTCTTTGCGCTCCGCTCAACAACCCTCGCTCAAACATCTGAGCGTTGTACATATCATGCGACAGGCGGGGCGCGCTCGCGCCAATCATGAGACACCTGCTTGAGAGCAGCTGCTCCGCACTGCGCATACGCTTGCCAAGATGTGAGCGCGTCGCTCCATACCTATCCGGTACTGCAGGTATGCCTGCCAAACGATTGCATGTCCATTCAACAGCACTGCTCCCAAACCATGGGCACGCCCGCCCACTCACACATGCCCGCTAAACACACGCACATCCCTGCAAGATAATACGCCATACAGATACGGGAGACAAATGAATTTGTTTAGCAAGTGCAACATCACACCCACTCAAGCACACTCGCTGAGTTCTCTGCAACAACGCTCGCCTCAAGGCACATCTAGCGTTACGCCGCGCTTCTGGCAAATTGCAAGGAGAGCGTTTAAGGGCAGCGGCTCAGCACCGCGCACACCCATGCTCAAATGACAAGTGCCAAAATAAATCACGTACAAACCAAAATAGTTCAAGTTCCATATTCGTAATCTGTATATGTATGTATATATCTATGCATATGTCTCACTTCTCAACATACACAATTTAGGACATGCAATGAACAAGGCCCTTTTGTTTTCCAACTTTGACGACGCGCGTCTACCGGCGAAAGGGCAGTGCAATGCCGCGTTTACTGGTGAAAGGGTGGTAACATGCGTTCCATCTGTCCAAGGTCACTTTCAAGCGACACTGCTCAATACCGGCGCTATTTCTATGTTAAACGGTGGCCCCTTGGTAGCACGCAGCCACGCAAACAAGCCACCAAAACATGCCAACACTAATCCGCACCTCCGCAAGCGCTGTCATACTTTGTCGGTAAAGAGGAAAGGTTTGGGAAACCCCAAGAGGCAAAGCTTCGCTAGTCGCAACAGGCTTTTGCAACCGTACTCAGGCCAACAAGAGATGTACTGCGCAGTTCAACAGCCCCTTGACCCTCTCAAGAACACCCGGCCGTCCACAGATTCAAGAAGAAAACTTGCGCTTGGCAAGGTAGAGGGAACGGGGTTGGCAACCTTCCCCCCCAAACAAACTCGCAGGGCAGCCTTTTGATAGAAGCGTAGCCCACCTTCCTCTTGCCCAGACCATTGCGGATGGCATGACATGGCATTCAAAAGCCACTCTGAGCATGGCGTCCTCTGGCTCTTGACAATGACTATGCCTCGCAATAGTGGGCGACACCAAACATCAGGAGCCTTCAAGCATTCCACCTTCTGCCGCCACCATGCTGGCAGAAGGTGCTTAAAACATGCGCTCACTGCTTGATGCAGCGCAGTAGATTAAAAGCAAGCAGCTATCTCACCTCATGGCAACTCGCGATTGACAGAATGGGGATGCCCGTCGCAGATCCGGCGGCTCATCCTCATCCTTCAGCCAGCGGCTTCGCATCGGTATCCTGGATCCGAGGCAGGCTGTGGATGGAAGAAATCTTGGGCACGGCTTCCTTTCCTAGGGAATCCCTTGTTGGGAAAGGACCATTAACGGCAATCAACCTCTCGTTGAGAATTGAAAAACATAGCCAGCCAGTGAGCAATGCTAGGGGAGAAACAACCGTAAATTCTGGCAGAATGTCTTCGACCAAAGGACGCTGCTTTTGATCAGCGCATCATTGGGAGACCTGTCAGAGAAAAGCCCTAATGCGAAGTCGTGCCAAGCTCGGTGCTTGAAGCAACACGGTCGAAAACCAGCTTCCCACAGTAGTTCATCGTGGCGTTCCTGGGCAATTCCGACTTTGGGAGCCTGCCCAACAAAAGCAACCAAATTCAGAGCCAGTACGTTGAGCCCGGCTCTTTGTCGCTCTCAACACAGACTGTCCAAGAACTATTGCACTCAAGAACGGTCGCCGTCCGACAGTGGCTTCCCAAAACCAGCTGCAGTACGTTCCGAGCGTCGATCTGCTGCACAGTTCTGGTCGCCAGCGGCGGCGGCGCGGGCGCCGCTGGCAGCGGCTCCGCCGCGCCGTCGAGGCGCTGGCGCTTGGGCGCGGCGTCGAGGCTGGGCGCCGGGTCCGCCGGGTGCGCCCTGGGACCCTCTGGGGGCGGGGCGGCCAAAGGCACCTCACAGGGCCGCGCTGGTCGCGTAAAGAACGATGTCGCCAAATCCCATGACCCGAGGCTTGGCTCAACTCGCCTATGGTGGCACGAAGGCATCCACTTGACCAAGGTCACCGATTAGTTGCTCGAGCATATGTTGCAACCCAACTTGCCTCCTGCTCATTTTCCGAGTCTTCCTCGATCCTGGCGGAGCACCCAGAGGAAACCCAAGGGAGAAGTTGGGGATGGATTCGAAGCGAATATCTGGTACATTTGCTTGCCGGTCCGGAAAGCGACGAGCGCAGCTCATGCGTTGAGTTGCTGCTAAGTGCAGCACCCCTCGCAGTTTGCAGTTTGGACGCCTGGCCTTGCAACCTTTCTGCCTGACAACGGTCCCTCGCTTCAAGCGGAACACGCTTGCACGACCATTTTCACCTCTCCCAGCCCGGTGATCTGGCCTGCCCGCCTGCGCCTGCAGCGCTTCGGAAGGCCGGGCTCCGGCAAGTCCTCCACACCCTTGGCCCAGGCCACGTAGTCCTCTGCTGTCAGTTGCACAGGGACCCGGTAAAGGGGGTTTCTTCTGAATTGAGTGAAGCTAACAAACAGAACAGGAAAAGGTTGTTGATCTGGGCCAAGTAGTATTTACAAACTGGAAACGCAGGCAAGCTCAGGTCACGACCCGACTGGAGAGCTTGCTACAACGCTCCCAGCCCAAGCGGATCTCAGGTTAGTGGAAGCAACCCTTCACACGTGAGAAAGGTTTCCTGGCATGAGTGAGAATTACTCGGGAAAAACATACTTTCCCGATCCACTTAGGGGAAAGCTTTATAAAGGCAAGAAAAGGGCGATTGTCTGGATCCTTTGTCAAAGCCGTAAATCAAAAGGACAACTGCGGTCCTTTGACACATACACATATTCCCATCTGTAGGCAATCTGGCTGGCAACGTGCCATCCCGCAACTGGGGGTCAGAACACACATTGATATCCACCTGGCAGTGCGTCTTCCACCCACAGCTGGGAGCGCCTTTGCCTGGAGGACCAAATTGTTTAGGGACTCAACAGGAAACCTCCGCGAATCCCATTGGAGGGCTCCTTCTCCCCATTGCAACATGAACGGATCCCTGCAAGCCCTGCAGCCCTGCAAGCCCGCCTTTGCCAGATCGCACGCACGGGCGGCATCCTCCTGTGAAAGGATCAAGGCGCAGGTTCCCAGAGAAAATAAGGGACATTCGCCAAAGGAGCGAAGCGCGTAGGTCAAGTATGAAAGCTAAGGGGTCAAAAAGCTGAGCCCCCTTCCAACGCCAACACATTTGATTTCAAAGTAGAAAATCTAATCAGATTCCATCGTTATTAAACTCGGCTCAAATCAAACAAACCAAATCGAAGTGTTAAAAAAAGGAACTCGCATTTAAATCGTGACCAGAAAATGAATTCCCGATTCATTTATGTTCCTGCTAAGTTCTACTAAAACAATTTAACATCATGGTTGGAAAGGAATTCCTCTTCAAATCCTCTTCTTGCAAAGGGCTGTCCCGCCTGCAGGTCATGAATATCATCTAGGGCCTGCCTCTAACAATTACTCTTTATACAGAGAAAAACAAGTGCCATACCAATTTCATGCCAAATGTCTGCCCATGTTATACCGATTTTGTACATGCCAATGGTGTACCAGCAAAATTATCGATCTGAAACAATAACTTGTACAGCAACTGTCCAGAAAACGTCTGCAGCCAAAGGACTCAAATTTCATACCAAGTTGGTCTAAAATTGGTATTCTAAATTGGTGTAAATCTGGGGGTGCAAGAATTGGTATAAACCTGGCCGTGCCGTTGGGATTTGCTAGTTTTCTGCCTGTTTTGCCGGCCGGATTCTATACCATTTGTAATGTTAGACTAAATGTCTCTGACATCTGCTCAAAAACAGAGTTGTCGGACTCCAATACTGAACTGGCGCACCCCGACTTTTGACCCCCCAGTGTTCAATCAAACTTGTCAGCTTCGGCACCTTGCCGTAAAAAATGGTAGTGAGTCTGCCCAAACTGCGTGATAATTCTGACCCCAAATTGGTACAATTTGGCAGACAATTTGGCAGTAACTCTGCCATAATTAGCAGCCCCAAGTACCCCTGCATTCATGCGTGGTTTGGGTCCCATCTGCAACTTCCATTCAACACCATTCTATTCCAATTTGGAACTTCTAGTATAAGATTCCATCGTTGTCAAGTTACACCCAAAGTCTAATTAAGTTTAATTGAATCCTTTTGGAAATGAACTCGTGTTTAGACTGCGATTTGACCTTGAACATATGTTCCCACTCTTTCCCTATGAAGTTCTATTCAAGCAAAATATTCACATGAACATCATTTTTGGAAAGGCCACCTGCTCCACTTTCTTGAATGCAACATCCTACTTTGGCAGAAGGAGCCTTAAAGGATCTTTCACGTTCTTTAAACATGAGCTTCATACAGGGCATTGTAAGAGACTTTGCAAGCGCGCGAGGACAAGGAGCCTGTAAAAGGAGCACGATAAGCATCTTTATCACTGCCCCGTACGGAGCTTCAAAGGCAGCTTTCTATCGAGCTGCACAGCGAACCTTGCAAGGACGTTAGAATGTTGTAAGGAGCTTTGCGAGGAGCCTGAAAAGGAGCCCTGTAATGAGCTTTGTGAGGAGCCCTGTTTGAAGGGTTACAAGGAGCGCAGCAGCAGCAACAGCAACAGCAACAGCAACAGCAACAGCAACAGCAACAGCAACAGCAACAGCAACAGCAACAGCAACAGCAACAGCAACAGCAGCAGCGGCCAACAGCACCAACCAACCAACCAACCAACCAACCAACCAACCAACCAACCAACCAACCAACCAACCAACCAACCAACCAACCAACCAACCAACCAACCAACAAACCAAGAAACCACCAATCAACCAAACAACCAAGCAGGCAGAAAGACAGACAGACAAACGGACTGACATGCGGACGGACGGACGGACGGACGGACGGACGGACAGACAGACAGACAGACAAACAAAAAAACAACAAATTGACGGACAATGCCCGCAAACCAACAAAAACATGGGGGGGCGGACATATAACTATGCAAAACGCTGGCGTTGCTTTCACACAAAGCAACGACTTGCGCGCAGCCAAGACATGTAATCATCGATGTGATGGCTCCAGTTGAACCAAAATGGGCGGCTCAGGCTTGATCTTCATGGTTTGGGAGTAGCACCCAACAACCCAGGAAACGTGAATTCTTTGCCAAATCTTCACTATGACCGGACAAACATTTGAACATCAAAACATGCTTCCCTATAGCTCTTAGTCACCTTTCAGAACCCGGAAGCTGACCATGTTCGATCAACAAACAAACGCCGACCTTCCAAACCAAAGGCAAGGGCAACGCAACTTACTGGCATCTCACGCGATCATCTCCCAGCCCCACCTCCATCCCTAAGAACATGTAGTCATCTCCGCCAAAGCAACAACTTGTACAGCAATTTGCCCAGAACACTCGCAAATGAGTCATCCCAGCTTGCCGCGCGCCTGGGTATAGGCAAAGGCCGGCACTCTGTCGCTGGCATTGGGGTACCTAGCCTCGATGTAGGCCGTCTTCAGAAAGATCATGTCCTGCAACGATGGCCCACCCTTCCGAGTGCCCAGGTGCCCAGGGACGCGCGGACTGACAAAGTCAGTCGCAACCAATTGAAGAAAAAAACTGAATGACCGCTGGTGAGCTCCAACCGTTGCACAGCTGCCCAGAGGACCTGGAAATAGAAGGTTTATCTTTTGGAGCCTTGACTAAATGTGGACCAAATCGGTCAAACGAGAAGATTGAAACATCGACTTCGGGCAAGTGGGAAAATGACAACCACATGCAACAACAGCATCGTAAACTATGCAGAGTGAAATCGCTGGGTGTCCCTCGCCCACCTGCAGTTTCCAGCTCAGGCAGCCAGAAGAAAGCCCTTCCATTTACAACGCGCAACTGGCTGACTTGTCCCTTTTGTAGGGAGCGCGCCTCTCCCACGTGCATACATTTACCTGTATATGTCAAAATAAATCGACAAACAACATGTGTTTGTAGATATAATTAAATATTCACATATGTTTATATGCAGCATGCACATGGTATGGTATGGCTCTTCGCCGGAAGCAGGGGCACCCTCTTGTCTTTCACGATTGAAGAGCGTAAAGGGGATGCAGCCCCGAGAGGAGAGGTGTGTCGAAAGACAAAGCCCTGTAATCAACCACATCCCTGCTAGGCGTGTCTCTGCTCTTTCAAATAAGGCAAAACACTGACATTGTCGGCCTCCCTCCTAGGGAGCAGTTGCGACTTGTTTCGCCATTCGACACCAAATAAAATTGTCATCTTCCCAACGAATGCAACTCCTGCTATGATTAGCTACGCATGTCCAACTCTTTCGCGGACAAAAAAAAACTCCCAAGTCTGCAAACAGCTTAGCGCAATTTGGCGAAGTTGCTGGATTCCTCCGTCGATCGAACTGAGCAAAATTGCCAGAGCTTGTCTGCTGAAAGATTTCTCAATGTTTCTCGACCTCAGTTGAATCCTTTCCGCTAGCCCTGATTGAGTATGTAAAAGGCAAACATGAAAGATCACACCAAATGTTGGTCCAAAGACAGGCGCCAAACAAACTGCCTGAAGCAATGCACAAAATTTGCTGGGCAGCTAGATCAAGGGAACGTAAAAGCGCAAAGAAGCTCGTAAAATCTGGATCCACGCCGACATGCACGCGCTGACCTGGCAAGGCGTGCAACTAGCGCTGCGGCAAAATGTCTGGTTCAACGCCCCGGAATCGCTTGGCCATCGCTGAAGCAAACGCTATGCAGACTGCAACGCCCCAGAGGAACACGCCGCTCTCGTGTCCATCGCGAGCCATCCCGGAACAACCGCACGTGGACCAGCGTTGCCAGGACGGGCAAGCAAACATATGTTGTTGGTTCCCACTTGGCTGTGGCTCAAAAAACCGGTACCAAAATGGATCCCTGGCAAGTGGAAACATGGACCAAAACCTGCGGTTTGCCCCTCCTGCTTAATTTTGAGCCACACCCACTTACCAATAGCAGACAAGTGAAACATGAAACATGAATAAAGACTCCTGTGGTTGTCAAGGTTCTCTCAATGATACAAAGGCCCCACGAACCAACCACTGGAACAGGAACCCACTTGCACGGATTGGGGGTTTCGCCAAATACTTTGCAACATGGGTGACAAGGGGCTAGCTGGGGATTTAGCTAACTCACTAAACACTTCACTGTTGCTTCCTAACCACTTAGCCAACTCCTATCCCATCCACATAAAGGCAGATTTCCCCTTCAAGCGCAAAAAAAAGATAGTATGCGCCGGTGGGACAACCAGAGTTCCATTCAAGGAACAGGCCTCCGGTCCTCCACTTCACCTGGCATCTGCTGCTGCGCCTGCAAGACTTGCACTCAGGCGCTTCCGGCAAATTCCTTTCGTCAGCTCATTGCAAGTCCTGAATACAGGCATTAAAAGAAAACCAGGTATGGTTTGGTATGCCAGAAGCGAGTTTGGCTGCCCGCAATGCGAAAACACACCCTTGCAACTCCGATAGCATGTTCGGACCACCACACCCCAAAAACTCCGATCAATCCTCAAACGCCCCTTTTCATCCGCCATCCAGATCGCCGTCGTGCCCCTGCCTGCGACTGCGGCTCCGTTTCCGCGCTGGCCGACTTCAGCCGCCGGTAGAAGGCGGGGAGATCATGGGAGCCCTGCGGCCACACTGGCGGGTGGCAGGGAATGAGACATGGAACAACTCCAATAAACCATTCCTTCTGGTTTCCTTTAAGGGGACCAAAGGATTCCAACTGTTCCAAGAAAACACCGCGCTCTTCGCACGGGTCGTGATCTTGACTAGCTTGTTACTATTCAAATAAGGGTTGCATGACATCTCCCACCCTTGAATCTGCCCAAGTACCCCCACTGCAACCATCACAGAAGGTGAAAGAAGCGGAAGCCCATGTCCAACGCTCCAAGTGTTAGGAGGGAGCAACGGAAACCGCCTGCGCCTTGACTTCAAGTTGTTCCCGCGTAAACTGTCTCTCCAAGGGCGCTTCTATTTTGACACACCTACACACACACTCACATCAAAATCCTGGTCCAGGTAATGCTCTAGAGCCAATTGGACCAAACCGTTCCTCCCGGAAGTCCTGGTTTGGATCGCTTTCCTTTCAGGCACCTTCTGGCGGACTCAACATCTGTTGGTGCAGAGTAGTGGGGGGTATGTGTATTTTCCTGGCGGTTGGCGATTAAGTTGGCCCTGATGAAAACAGTCTCACTTCCCAGCCTTCTTTCAACCAAAAGAAGTGGATCAACACAAGGTGAGGGTCAAAACACATACGGTTGGGCGAAAGTAGACGCCGCAATTCCATTGTGGGTACCGGAGAAGAAAAAAACACGGGGACGAGCAAGGCACGTTTCAGCGTGTCTCTTCGGTCCTTCCCGGTGAACTCCTCCTGGGCCACGCCGCAAGTCCGCAGCATTGCGGACTTCAGGGCCTGGCCGATCGATTCATGGAGAGGGCCACGGCTTTTTTTTCAAGGAGTCGGCAAAGAGAATCTGGTTCGCCTTTGCTCAAGGCCCACTTTTGCAACCTTTTGTTGAAAAAGATTGGAACCAAATTGCCTCAGCACAGGGGAAACGAACCAATTCTGGCGGAGTATTGAACCAGATTACCTCACGATCGTCGCCGACTATTCAAAGCTGCAATATAATTTGGGTGGACATTGAGAAATGGGTGCCAACTCAAACTATTTGAAGTGAGGCGGCCACGCAATCACAAACAAAAGACATGTTCGATGGCGGCTTCATTTGAGGGCTGGATTGAACACGCAAGTGCTTCGCTTGAAGCGAAGAAGGAACCATATGGGTTTCTCAGTTTTTGCCTCTTTGGGCTTCGTCAGAGCAAAACTAAAAGGAAACAAAGAAACCACAAATATTATTGCTAAAAGGAGCCTAAAGTTTGCTCACCCACTTTCTCTAAGGAAACAAAAGGAAACCACCCGCTTTGGAAAGGGCAACAAATGGGTGTGGGTCAAAAAGAGGGAAACCCCAGATTGCAACCCTGGTAAATGGAAACATGGACTGAAACCTGCGGTCCATATCCTGATGGTTTAATTTTGACCCACACCCAAATACTCATTGAGCTTCCTGGCAAAGCTCTGCCAAGAAACGTCTCACGAGTTGGGAAGTCGCAGGTTTGGAACATGTGGCATGTGCGGAACCTTTTCTTGGGTGTCCATGTTTGCACGTTTTACGGCGGGGGAAGGGGTAGGATTTGTTGAGTACTTTTTAAAAACTTGAACAAGTGTGGCGAAGGAGCACCCTCGAAAAACAAGGACAAGTCGGGCAGCTTGAGGGCTTCGCGCAATGATTTGTTTGCAGGAAATCACACGAAACGGAACAGGAGGTCAAATTCCATGTCCGCCAGATTGTCCTTCAGGTAGTTTCTATATATCTCTTCCGGCCTTCTCCCCTTCCTGCCTTCTCCACCGCCTGAGAGCCAAACCACACCGCGAACGAAGGAAAGGCGCCACCCTCGACCAACTTCTGCATGGCCTTGACCTCCTCCTCCGCCTCCGGGCGCAAGAACGGCCCAAGGACACGTGTTCGACGTAAGCATGTTTTCCCCTTGGGCCTGGTTTCATCAAACAGGCATCCCTACAACAGCTTTCGAAGGATTGGGGCAATCCGAGAACCAACGCCCTTTTTCAAAGGATTCTAAAAGGATCAAACAACCGTAGAGTGGCGGGCCTGAAAAACGCGCGGAAGGGGCACCTCTTGCGGGGTCCATGCCTTGAGCCTCCACACCCTCCACACTCACACATGAAAATGCGGTTGGCAACAAGTTTTGAGACGGACATGATGCGCGCCTTGAGAAGCAATCGACTCAACTCCAAAAGCTGGGTGAATGGACAACTGCGGTTCCATGCAAATCTGGGAGATAGGCACCTGGTTTTCAAAAAATGCGCGTGCTTTGAAGGAGGACCTGAGTCCCAATCCAATCATAAGATTGATACCAATGCATTTCACAAGGGGGATGGGGGGTGGGGGGGAAGATTGTACCCTCTGTGGCGCACCTGCGCGAGCGGATTTCCCCCCACCCGTAGCAAACACTCGCGCACAAACAGACACAGAGAGAGAGAGAGAGAAAGAGAGAGGGAAAGAGAGAAAGAGAGAGAGAGAGAGAGAAAAAAAAACAAAAACAAAAACAAGGAGAGAGAGAGAGAGAGAGAGAGAGAGAGAGAGAGAGAGAGAGAGACAGCAAGGGGCAACCCAACACGCACTCATACACCCAGAGTTTGCTCGCGAAGAGGGCATAAATCCGATAACTTGGGCAAGTTCTAAGTGTTCACCGTAGCGTCGCAAGTCAGAAGCTCGTGCAAGCAATACCCACAGCGGGTGCTCAGCTTGCGAGTGGCCCAACGCCGGCGGAGGGCCTGGCGCAGCCACGTCTTGGCCTGACGCTCATCCACGATCCTCGCGCCGGGCGACCCATGGCGCGCGCTCAGTAGCGGCATTGCTCACGCTTGAAAAAACAAACGGCGCGCATAGATCACGCTTGCCTGCAAACTTTTCAAGACCGCTGAAAGGCAAAGGATGAATCTGGCTTGCAAACGCTGAGGCTAGACACTCAGGACAAGGCCAGCTCGAAACCCTTGGTCGAACTGCGGCTGGTTTCTGGGGTCCAACTGTCAGAACTGTCACCCATGCGCCCAAGGCGCCACGGGACAGCTTTTTCTGAATCGGTCCCCGGAAAATATTTCAGGCGCACTGATTCAGCAACTGTCGCCGCGGACAAGAAAGCCAGCGCCAAACCACTGTTGGCAACATGCATTCTATTCACAGCATGATTCGCAAGTCGTTCGGGTATGCTGGCGACAATCTGAAAGCATGTCCCATTGGAGGGTTTGTAGCCGCTCTTGCGCGTCTTTGGGGCGAGGACTCCATCAATCTGGATCTGTTTTTTGGGATGGGACCCCAAAACACATCCAAATTGTGTAGGGGCCCCAATGTTGAGATGGGACCCCAATGCGCCTTCGGGATGGGACCCCAATTTCCAGGGCCCCGATGTTGGGCCCCGATGGTCCGGGCTCCCTTCGCCCGTCGCGTCCGTCCTGGGCGGTTTCCAGGCCGCGGCCTGCGGCCCTTTATCCACGCGGAGCTCCCGGGAGCTCCCGGTGGCGGGCGCAGAGCGCCGCTCCCGCTCGAACTCCTCAAACCAGGACTCCTCGCACGTGGACTCGAAGTAGGCAGTGGGTCAAAAAGGTTTGGTAACCCCAAAAGGCATGGTATATGGAAACATGGACTCAAATCTGCGGTCCATATCCTGGTGGTTGAATGTTGACCCATACCCAAATTGAAAAGGAAACCCAAGCTTCATGGGCGGATTGGCTCGTTGTTGTTGTTTTTTTTGCGTTTCGGAAGACTTTGTATTGGTGCTCATTTGAGGGGACTTCTCCGATGGAAGTGTTCAACATGGGGTTGGGAGGCGGTGTCCCATGAAAATCAACAGCATGTGCCAGGTGGGTGTGGCTCAAATTAATGTACCAAAATCGTGCCTTGGTAAATGGAACCAAAGACCAAAACCTGCGGTTAGCCCTAGCTCTTTAAATTTGAGCCACAGCCAGGTGCTTTTCTCAAAGCCAGGCTCCTTTCGAGCAAATGGTGGGAGACCTGTAGGCTCATGGATCACCAGCTTCTTACGGGCCAAAACACCCCATGAAAGGCCATCGGAAATGCGAACGCATTGAGAAGCTGGTGCTGCGAAATGGTTTTGGGTTCGGAGATGTGTTAAGCAGAAGTATAGGAAACCCTCTTGTTTGTAGCCTTTCTAAGAATTGACATTCCACATTTTCCGTGCAAAAGGGGAAATACAGGTCATGGCCGCTTTTGTAGTCATGCCCTTACCATGACTGTGATATTCCATGTTGATCAGGATTGAACAAATCCAATAAAAGTGAAGCTTCTGTCGGACAAATTCGCACAAGTTAGATTTGAGTCGACAATCATCCCACCAACCAACCAACCAACCAACCAACCAACCAACCAACCAACCTACCTACCTACCTACCTACCTACCTACCTTACCTACCTACCTACCTGCTTACCTACCTACCAACCTACCTACCAACCTTCCAACCTACCTACCAACCTACCACCCCACCACCCAGCCAGCCAGCCAGCCAGCCAGCAAGCGCCAAGCAACCAAGCAACCAAGCAACCCAGCAACCCAGCAACCCACCAGCCAGCCAGCCAGCCAACCAACTTGCGGACTGCGTCAACTCGTCCCCCTCCAAAGTGTCAGGGGAAACAAAAACACGGAACCCTGGACTCGCAACGTGCAGCTCCCTGGTTTCATGTTCAAACCGTCCCCAAAAAGGGTCCTGTTTGACTTGCACTGGCCAAAGGGGCGCATAAGCTTTGACAGCTGAAGTCTTCCCGAGGGAAGCTGGCTTCCTTGTTTGCGGTGAAAGGAACGTCACTCAGAAACGGCCCTAGTCCATTTTCATGGTTGCCGTGGTGCAGAAGGCAGCTTGGACACTCGCACCCTTTTCCCTGAAAATCGCATGCTCTTTCAGGGTGTGTTGAGGAAGCCTTGGGCAGGGGAACCCAATATTGGAGTAGTTCGGACCACATAGCACCCTAAACGGATCAGGGTGTGTCTTGAATTAGGCGACGTTCAAACACAAGGCTTCCCGTCGGTTGTCCTTTAAAACGAGCACACAAAAACATGACCCTCAAAATAAAGCTCCACTAAACTGGGGGGACATTGATTCGCACGGTCCGATTGAAGGCGCTTGACCATCCGTTTCGGCCATGGTTGCTCCGCGAGCAAAACAAACTAGGCGTGAAACCCCCTGGTTGAATGGGAGCTGGATCTGGTCTCGAGAATGTCCTTCGCACTTTGGGAAACTGTTTTAAGTTGATCCCCCGAGCCACTTGAAAAAATGTATTTTGGAATGGGCTCCGACATTCCCTTGCTCTTTATGTGTTTGCCTCGGGGATATGGGAACGAACCTCACCAGGCAGATGCATCTCGAGGCTTGGCCAACTGAGAGCTTCTCAAATTGGCGAACCTCCCTTTTGCAAACAACCCACTCTCAGTATTTTGGGTGTCATTCCAAAATAAGGGACCCCCCCCAAAGTAGAGAACTAAGGGAGGTTGTTTGGGAAGCCAATTTGAGAGGGGGTCGCGTATTTTGGAATGACACCCATGGCGAGCGAGACCTTAACTGCTCCTTAAACGCGGGAGTTGCAATACGAGCAGCCGTTGATACATCTAGCCGTGTTGAACAACTGTGGCCATTTGCATTGCGCGTCCGTAGCATAGAAAAAATCTGGGCTCCTTGACAAATGCGCTCCAGCCACATGTGTGTGTGTGTGATTCTGATACGTTCCATTCAAACATCTGGTCGTTGTGCCTGGTGCGGGTTGCATGTGATTTGCACGTCGCGTCTCACACCAACCCCTGCCACGCCTGCTGCGAAGGGTAGCATGGTGACGGCGTCGGGCGCTGCGGCGCCTGGCGCGCGATCAAAGGACACCGCGAAGCCGACGGTGCATTGGAGCCCTTGGGCCCAGCTGCAACTCTTCCATTTGTTAAAAGCGTGCAACAGCAATGCCTCTTTCCGGCAAACATGGAAGTGCTCAAACAAACCCTTCGGGCAGAGCTTGTGCCCCGGGAGGATAGAGTTGATCATTTACCGCCATCCCCAACATCCAGCTCAGCCATCTCCCCCTCGGGCCCTACAGCCAGACATTTTGTGCTGCACTGGAATTCCTGCCTTCCAAATCTGATTCAGTGGTCAATAGCGGGTTTGCTCTACAACCTAAGGGTTTTGACCCTCGCGCCTCCACACGCAAAGTCAATCAAGCGCACAGTCGTATGATCTATTGGTCTTCATACCTAGGTTTTGCCTCAATGGCCTTCCGGATGAAATCAGACAAACAGATCGTCAATGTCCACCCTTGCTCATTTGAGTCTCTCCAGGCCCGCTTTCCACATGGAAAGGTATTCCTCCTGAAATCCTACAACGTTTGAACCAAAAAACAATTGCAACAAAAACATTATGTACGGAGGCGGGAGTTCAGAAGAACTGCAGGTACAGCCTAAGCAAGCATCTCCTCGACACCACAAATGATACCAAACCAAACAACAGTTCCGTTGCCGTTTTCACGTGGTTTCAGTCTTGAATCTGCGCTGGTCACGTTGGGGTCCCTTCGGGTTCCAACTTGGAAACCTTGGAAACACTGCCCGGCCAACCTGGCACCGTGAGAGTTGGGCCCCTCCAAACATGAGGGACCCCACCACACAAGCTTTTATACTGGGTTGGCCTTTGAATCCCTGAACAAGCTTTGCTCGTTGGCCAGAAGGCGAAAGGTCAAAGAGCAACTCACAGAGAGTCCAACCTCAACGGCACAGGCCTGCAACCCTCCCGAGTCCGTCTTCCGATTTGCCTGCGGCTCTGTAGCGCTTTCGCTTGGACCTGGGACGACGGAGACCGGAGACACAAACTAAGCCCGCAAAGAGCATGGATGGAGGACATGAGCTAGAGTGCAGCTACCACTTGCCGCTACCCTCAAGGGAAATGGGCTAGAAAAACAAACATGGAAGTCAACACTTGTTAATGGTCATGTGACTCATGTTCAGGATCAGTTCACTTCACACCCAAACAATGCGCCATGGTGGCCCTAAAACTGCAATGGTCTACCATTCCAAAAACGGGAAATCCCTTGACTGCTTCCGGCCAAATCTTTTTGCCAGTCCCAAAGCAATTCAATCAAGCGAGTTTGTGCGTCGCCAAGAATTGACCTTGACACTCATCCTGGAAACACCCAAATCCGGGCGGTTTGTGTCGTCCCTGAGACTTCGCAACTTGAGGCGGCCAATAGGCGTTACTTGAGGGCCAGCGACTCACACCCCGCCAAGTGGGAACCCCTCAAGCTTGAACAGACGTGCAAAGACAAACGCCCAGGAACTAGACAACACAGCTTGCACACACACACACACACACACACACCACGGCGAAATCAACGTACGTGTGGCGAAGCCCCGTGGCCCTTACCAGCTGACAGCAAAAGGAATTGGGCCATATAGCAGTCAACTAGGCGGCGGGAGTTCCCTCAGCAAACCTTAGTCAAGTTGTGGGTATTGCTCGGTGAATGGAACTTAAACCTCAATTGACCAAACCTTTGGCTCAACGCGAGTTTGACTTGACCTGCGCTTGCTTCGCCAAACTTTCAAAGGGCATTAGGGTAACATAATCGGAAGTACTGCCATACTCCCCAACCGTCAGCGCACCAACGCGCTGAAACCACGAAAACATGTCCCTTGAGTCAAAGCACTGTCCCCGCGTGTAGGTCTTGGCAACTCTTGGCAGAGGAACTCTGCTACCCAGCCAACTCTGCTGCCCAGCCATTCCGGCAAATGCGCTCCCAGAAGGATTGCAAACGGGCTCCGAATGTTTCCGTTTGAGACATGAGCCCATTGCAAAGGAAACTCACCTGCCATGGCAACAAGCAATGAATTGGACACCTCAACATGGGTATTTACAAAAATGGGAGTTTGCCAAACACTCGCAATATTGCAAAAGTCAACAAACATTGAAAACTGCGAAATGCACCCTTTCCCAACTGACAGCTGAACCTAGCCAAGCAACCAGCAACCGTCACCATGTAGTCATTCAGCCAGTCATCGCTTTCAGGTTTTCCGCCGCAGTACCAGTCGCAGTGCCGGCTAAGCATTCGGAAAACCATGTTGTTGAAGGGCGTGTCACCAGCTTTGTCTGGATGCCATGTCAGGTAGAGCCGACGGATCGCACGTTTGTAGTCTGCCTCAGGGGTCTCAAAGTTTGACTTTGGCAAGCGTTGGGTTCTTGCCTGGCATTCCATATTGTGCGCAACACGCGGCCGCTTGCAATGTAAGGTTGCGCGTAAACATGCGTTCCTTCCTCAAGCCCCATCCCGCATGGAACAGTGTGGGGTCTCTAAATTCTGCAAGTTCCCTTGACATTCAGCATCACAGGTCAATCTACAAAATCGAGGGAATCAAGCGAGGTCCTCACATCAGCAATGACCCCTTCCCATTTGTCCTATACAATAAACAACGTGTCCGAAGGCATGTCATACCATACCTGTTCCCAATACGTTGGAGCCCGCGCGTCAAAAGCACGCCGGCCAAAAGAAAACTGAAGACCCCTGAAAAATCCGCGAAACTTGACCGTCCACGATTGCTATGTTTCAGGTTGTCGGTTGCCGCGATTGCTCAAACGAGCGCTGAACAATCATCATCTTTCTCTGTGAATTGGAAAAAAGGCAACACAAACGCAAACACACGCCCACAAACACACACACAAACAGACAACCACACGCACGCAAACACACACAGGCGCAATTACAAACACACTTAGGCTCCCGAGGAGGGCGGCATGTCGAGTCAAGTTTACTGGCTTTCCCTCCAGAAGAGAAAACATTACATTTCACACCCGAAGCGCGCGCGCACGCACACACACTTGAACTCCAGATGGAGAGTGCTAATCTTTCGAGTACAACTGATGAGTTTCGAGTACAACTGATGAGTCTCGAGTATGGTGAGCTTCGACTTGCACATCACTCAGCTTCACTCTAGTTACTTGAACAGGGGCAAACAAAGCAACGGCGGTTCAGGGAGGGGACCAAAAGGACCTTCACAAACATCACAATTGCAGGTACGTCCAGCTGATCAGGCTGGATATCACGAGTTAACAGCGAGCGTCTTCGTTGGCGCAGGACTCGCTGAAACTCCCTGCGCCCCCTGCTGCAACGGAAAAAGGCTTGGTGGCAGGGTATTCTGCCACTCCGCACACACACGCCCCTCAACGAGGGGCGAGGCTTCTCTTTTTCTGCAGGAAGATCACACGCTTCATCCCGAATCTCTATCGTTGACCAAAATATCCACCACGGCGAGGGGAGCGAGACACAGCCCTAAACCGCTCAGAAGACAGGAACGAAAGATCACCACGTTGAGCGTTACGAGTGTCGCCATAGAGGACTGAAGCGAGTTGCGAAGCAGCCTGGCGATCACCATGGGAAAACGGGGTGGCGTAGGTGAACGTCTCCTCAATTGGAACGGCATCGGAGTTCCGACCTTGAGCAAGAGATTGATCATGCGGATAATGAGTGGCGAAGGACTCCAGCCGAGACAGAATACGCTGGTATCCCTGATGCTGCCAGTCGCGGATGTCCCACGCCTGGACAGGCTCATTGGGATCAGTCACCCGCTGCCATTCCCGAAAAGAATTCTCAGGTAGATCAGGTACAGTGTCACCGCGGCGCCATCGTTGAGGCTGTCCCGGAGTGTATATCCGCACCCATTCCTGTTCCTGCCAGACCAAGTATTCGAGCCATGGGTGCTGCTTCGAATCATCGATGTCCATGTCGAAGTGAGAGGCAAGGATTGTCGCGGGCTCCGATCCAGCTGATAGAGGGACAGGCACCATGCACAACCATGTACAAACAACAACCAAGCAAGCTCATGCAAGTGTAGAGACCACCCTTATTTTGTACGCTGTGCCACTCATGCGAGTCTAGTCCTCAGTCACCTCGAAGATGGGACTCGCCTTGTCCCTGTCACTGTCGGAAGGATTCACGGGTCGGTAGGGCTCGGAGACCCCAACCGTCTCCACTGGTGTGAATCGCGTGCTGGTTGATGAGGCTGGGAAGCTTGACGTGCGCGAGCTGTCAGTTGTTGAGAAATCCCCTCTTGGAGACGAGTCAGCTCCTCGGTAGAGAAATCAGCCGCATCCGAGGACCTGAGAATCGCTTCTAACAGCTGCGGTGACATACTCAATGCCGCAGACTGCGTGGCCACGCTGTGATGATCAGGAGAATACATAGAATCAAATTCATGACCAACTTGAGGGGCAGCTACTCTCCGATAGCCCTCTGTGGCCCAGTCTCGTTTGTACCACATGGTGACTTGGACCTGCCCACCGACTGCGTCCTGGTTGGGAGCATAGAACTCCCTCCATTCTCTGTAAGTGTGCGGAGGAGGTGGAGCATCATGTTCTTCATGTGGTGTCCATGATCCCGGATGAAAGATCTTAACCCACTGGGCATCTGGTTGTTGAGGGTCCGGACACCATTCCAGCCACGCCATGACAACGCAACCCCGGAAAGACAAATTGATAGGTGTATGGCTGCAGACAACACTAAGTGAAAGCAAGACAACTGCCACAATGCAAGAAACCACTTTTGCAGCACTGCACGGCTCCAGTATCGAAGACAATCTCCCGAATCGAATTGAACTGAACAGACTCCCAGGAAGGTGAGGACGAGCATCAGTCATCATGTGAGTTGGAGGATGCCGATGAAGAGGTCAGTCCAGCATACATGAGGCCCGGTGCGCCCGAAGCGAAAACTGGCCGCGCTATGCTAGGGCGTGGACGACCCAGACGTTGGTATCCCCTGGTGACCCAGTCCCTGTAATACCAAGTATAGAAGGTTGCATAAGATACCGGTTGCGAAACAGCGCCTGTGTTGGTGCCGCCCGTGCTTTCCCTAGGCCAATACACTTCCGAAGTGGTGGACCTTGCGCCATTCCCGATAGGTGGTTGAGTCATCCGGGGCCGGTCCCAAGGTGTTCGCGGCGACTGGATGCCACGGACCCGGTACATAGATCCGAATCCATTCCACACTCGTGTTTGCTGTCCCATTGACGATGTCGTAGTCAAAGTAGCGAGGCAGGCCCCATCGTGCTGCACCATACACTGTACAATTGAACATTTCAACCCGGCTAGTCGCTCACAGTCATAGAGGAAAGCGGCGAACAAGTAGAGACGGAACGAGCACCACCATGCAAGACAACCCAACATGGACTCTCATACAAAGCAAGCACAACCGCATTATTTATCCGACATGCTACTCAAGTGTCACTCCGAATCATTCCAAGGATCATAGAATGGTGGCGGCGACGGCTCCCGCCACGCCCCATCCGGCACCGATGAGCCCACCGAGGAATTGACGTCTGCATTCACGAGCATCGCGAGTGCAATGGCTGGTACAGGAGCTCCAAGTCGTTGATACCCTCGTGTTTGCCAGTCTCGGTACTCCCACACATGGTAAGACACATAGGAGCTGGGCGTGACAATGGGATCCGTTGTTGTGCCTCCGGTGCTGTCTTCAGACCAGTACACTTGGAAGCGATAAGACCTGCGCCACTCCCGATATGTGGAAGCGTAGAGTGGGTCCAGAACTGGAGCATCATCGGGAGCGGGTCTCCAAAATACCCGGAGAGTAAATTCGAATCCATTCCACTCCTCTGTCGATCTGGTACTCGAAATACTGAGGGTTCATAGCGGCAAGACAGGCTCTCGCGCGGCCGCTAAAAGCAATCGAAAGTCTGCGGCAAAGACACACATGCAATGGCAACCGCACACAGCTGCCGGAGAGTGAGGCAATTTTTCAAACTCAAGGTGAAACACAGCAACAAGGTGTGCAATATCCGACTCCTAGGCTTCACCGCCGTTGATGTCGCGCACACCTGCAATGATAGTGTCCTGGTCGTCTACGATCACAAGGGGAAAGACATTTTCGCCCATGGCGCAGGATGGCATGACAGTAATGTTTGCAAGTTGCCGATGGGGACAGCGATGGCCGGCCAGCAGGGGAACACTGTAAAAGGCCGTCGACATCGCCGCGGTGCCGAAGCGGATGCTGTCCGAGATCGTTTGGACGAGCGCCCTGGACTGCGTAGTTCTTCATCACGAGAATGGTCAGTGCTGTAGATCGAGCGGCGTGTGCGCTGCGATTTCGAAGAGATAGGGCAGGATTGTCCGCGAGGGGCTGAGATCGAGGGGCTGCGTACCGAGGGCATAAACTGTGGGTGTAGAATCACCGGTGGTGGTGGTGGTGGCGGAGGAGGAGGTGGAAGAAGCAATGGGAAACTTGGCGGGGGCGGAGGTGACGTAGTCTGTCGAATGGGCCTATCAAGTAAGGCCCCGGGTCCATGAAATTGTAACCACGTCGGCTGTGCTCCATGGGTCCAGGTAATATACGTCTGTACAACTTGTTCCGACATGATTTGAGCAACTCAGTCATGAATTCACTTCACGTCAACGGCAGCATCAAACGGCAATCAATATTTTCAAGGAAAATGTAAGTCACGTGCAAGCAAGCAAATCACATGTGATCAATAACACAAGCCGAACACGCCGCCACGGCCTGCCATTTAGTCTTCCGGTGGTCGCTGCTGCATTTGACGACCGCGTTCCTAGCCGCGAGCCTCAAGCTGCTGATAGACCTTCCATGCCTGCTTGACTTCCTCAATGGGCTTCTGAAGAAACCGAGCAATGGTCTTATAGGTGGGTCTGGAATCCTTGTCTTTCTTCCGTCGCACCATCTCATCCAGCTCACCCTGTGTCCATGCCGTGAAAGGTTCACGGTATGCATTGCGAAGTGCAATGGTGAATTCTTGTAGAAGTTCCCGAGGACCATGAACCACCGTAGGAGACGGCCGGAACGAGGAGGCACCTGGATGTGGACGCACCGAGCCATCAGAATCCGAGTCAGGTGTTGTAGGCGACGTCTGTCCTGGCTCTCGGCCACCGTGCGTGGCGAAGGGAGCAAGTGGACGAGGTGGCGGCAGGCGATCCAACATCGATTCAGGCCGAGGACCAGAATTGTGGTCAGTAGCATCTCGATGTGCCGCTCGAGGCGGGGATAAGGCCGGTATGTACCAGGTAGATGACGTGTCCACAGGTCGAGCTCGACAGCCCATGTGGTGCCCTAGGAGTCACCATAGTATCTGACGGGTGGCTACGCTCAGTCACGAGGGCAAAGTTCAGGGTGTCCAGAGCTGTCGCAACTTGGGATGCAAGGACATTGAGTACCGCCACCAGGTTATTCACAAACTCGACTGACAACTGCATGGCAACTGAACAAACAGCAAGGTCAGCTCAAGAAAGTGAGGCTGCGGCATGGCCAAGACATGATGTTTGTAAACATGCATGTAGCAAACACTAAGGCACTTTTATCGCTGGTGCTCCGTCACCGTTCATACGACAGACCTGATGGTCGGCAAGCCGGCATGGCCTTGACCGCCGGTGGATACTTCGGAGTGTAAGCATGGCGGCGGGACGTGGGAACCGCATCATCGGGTCGGTCTGGGAGCCGTCGGTGATGGCTGCGGGATCGTCTCCGGTGAGGCTCTCGATGTCTAGATCTTCGCCTTCGTCGGTGTTCCCAAGAGGTGCTGACACTCACCGTGCGAACGTGAGCAGGGTGCTCCGCACGGTTGTCCGAGGTGGCCACAAGAGTGACCGGTGCTGCCACGTAGTCGGGTCTGACTGATGTTGCCGTCAAGTGTGGGGGCGTCGTGGCCGGTGGAGGTAGCGGCGGAGGATGGCCGTCCGGAATCGGTGGTGGTGGGGGCTGTGGATGCCGCTGTTGGCCTTCAAGACGTTGCAGTCCGGCCAGAAGTAAACTGATCTGCGATGACATGGCGAGTAGCATGTGCCGGCAATCGCGTAGCAGATCCCCATGATCCATCACAATCCAGGTGAAGATGCGACAGACAGGGCCAAATCAATCGGTAATCACTGAAATGCGGCGACGGCAAGCAACACAAGTCATACAACCAATCAAGCAAGCAACACCTGTAATCCAAACATGAGCCTCAGACAACCCTATGCGCTTTTTCCGGAAGAGGAGCGTCATGATGTACACCATGAAAGTCTGGACACAAACCACGGTGAGTCTGTGAAAAGTTGCTATACCGTCTTGCCATGTTTGTTCACC
Source organism: Effrenium voratum (assembly GCA_963377175.1). NCBI lineage: Eukaryota > Dinophyceae > Suessiales > Symbiodiniaceae > Effrenium > Effrenium voratum. Next base: position 125,857 of record CAUJNA010003710.1, on the reverse strand, counting down.
AGAACATGCCCATGTAGCTGGGCACCGCAATCGAAGATCGGAGTTTCCACCTGCCATCTTTGGCGTGAATGCAGTCATAGTAATGGGAAGCAGCTATGTCCGCGTACACTCCGCCACGGGGTATAGTGCAATGCTGTTGCCGGAGACGAGCAGAGCCACCAATGCACACCGGGCGGTCCGTCCGAATTCCCCCGAACTGCGCTGCAGATTGGATTGCCGCTTCCTGAGAATGGAGGCTGCCCCTGCAGTAAAATCCCATCGGAGGCAACCACACTTCGTTCCAGTTGGAGCATTCGCGATTGGGAGAAGGGTGTTCTTGCCATTTGGAGGGTCTGATCAGCTCCTCATCACGCAGGATTTGCATGGCCGCCTGCATATTGGTGTTGTGCGACCAGAAAAATGTCGACTGCGACTGGGTGCGATGCTTGTCCGGCAACAATCGGCGTGGCTCAAATGAGAAGATGATCCCAAAGAGGTTCTTCTGCGAGTTCTTTTTGTCCGTGGAGAAGTGGTGAAACGTCCGTGTAGTCCTGCTGATATATGGCCACTTTTCTTCGCAAATGCCGAGCTGTACGATGAGTTGCTGCGGCAGTGACCTTGGGGAGATCTGGAAGTAGTCAGAAATGTCTCTGACCACTTGATCCGTCCAGCGTCCCGGGACCCCATGTGGTGGCTGAGCAAACGGAAACTCCGAAATGGACTTGACACGCTGTTCATCTTCGATGATGCTGCGGCGATGCGGCATGAGGCTCCGGTAGACCGATTCCCATGATTTCTTCAACAGCTCAGGTTCAGGAAATACTAAGGCGGCAATCGAGGGCAAGGTGTAGTACCCTGAGTCTGCAAAAGTAGTAAATTTACTAAAATAGTAAATTTACTAAAATCGAAGAATCTACTAGTAAAATTTACTATTTTTGCAAAATTAGTAAATTTGCACGGGATCAGAAAAACACAGCCAGAACGCCCCAAAATAAGAAGAAACCAATGGAGGGAGTGCATGGGAACATGCATGTCAACGGCAAAAAAAGCTCAGCTTCCCACTTCACAAGTAAGAACGAGCACGCTTGATGGTCCTGAGTCGGGCCTCCTGCTTTGCAAGCACCAATATCTGCAAGTCTAACCTACACTGCACATGTCACAAGCAAAAAATTCTGTGTGAAACCCATAAGGCACCGGCAAGCACAAGTCATACGGAGGTTGCCCCGCAAGTAATTTGTCATTTGTTTCGCGAAGCAGCCCGTTCAATCCTCAAGCAATGAAACCCTTGCAACTCATGCGGTGTTCCCTCGAAGCGCCTGCGCCAGCCGTTCTCTCGGTGAAACTAGGGCTTCGTTTCATTCCACAGCTTCTGGAGCCGCTGCATTGTCGCCTCGCCCTTGTAACACCAAACGATGCTTGGGTGAATGCACCTTGCCAACCACAGGGAACGCAAGCAAAAAATGCATTTTCTTGCCAGAGGTCTCGTAGTACTCCTGCAACTGACAGCGCAGTTTGCGCTCTTCTTGCGCTTTTACATGCGAATCCCACGTCACAGATTTACTCGCGCACTTACTTGCGACCCGAAGACTTGTCGGCATATTCATCTTTGGTTTTTTGTACGCTTCTGGTTGCCTGTCCTGTGGGAGACATGTGATTGAAGTGCGCTGGCGCGCAACCCTCTTTACTTGTGAGCGACTGATTTCCCTGGCTGAAGCGTGAAGCATTTACATGGGACGCATGTGGCACATGGCAAGCTCATTGGACTTTATTTACAGACATACTTCTGAACGCAGGCTATTGTTGTGGCATTGCGCACAATGCGCAACTTCCGAGGGCAAGCGAAACACGTTCAGTATACTACTCGTCAGATGTTTTTTAAGTTCGAAAGTGTCCTCAGACTACGATATCAACGAACATCGTTTTAGGACACTTCACGTTTTAATCCCCTTACCTGCAACAGCACAACCCTAAAGGACATACAACTTTGTTGCTTGTGCTTTGGATCTCCCCATTTCCGTATTTGCGCTTCAACCAGCAAGCCTCCTAGTTCCAGCATACCTTTCAACCTTGAAGTTTTTGTGCTTTCGAAATCCAATAGACCGGGAGTCGTGTCCGGTTGTTGGCGACTTTGCGTTGTTTTCCCGAAAGCCAGGGTTTTGACCCGTGCTTGAACCTCGCGCATCCCTTACACAAACATATTGTAGGCAAGGGGCTTGGCATGCTTGACTTTAATGATTTCAAGAGTTTGGCCCAACTCTGTGAAACCAACATTGGGCTTGCGCCTGTACTTGAAATGCTTGCGGCTCTCCAATTTTTTCAAAAACTACTTGATGCCACCCTTAAAACTCATCAACCAATGATGCGTCATGGCAGCTTGTGGCTGATTTTGCACGAGCCAAAGCTGAGGCACATGTGAAACCTAAATAGGGGCTAAAAATCGATTTTCTTGACCCTTTTTTGACCCCACACCAAAGCGGCCCAAGGCTGAAAGGACCGCCTGGACCTGTGGGCGACCAAGATGCGACTGGTTTTCTGGCACTGGCGATTTTCAATTCGAATAGCTTGGACCAACTCCATCAAGCCACAGCTACATGTTTGTTCATGTTCGTTGCTTTAGTTCCCAATTTCTACTCATTAAAAAACACTACATATAGTCAGTGATCAAGAAAAAGTGGTTTTAGCACTTTGGGTTCGGAATTTTCAAGAGATTGGCCCAACTCCGTCAAAACACTGAAACCTTTTGTCCACGCCCTACGTTTTGTACTTTTTCATTCATTCATTCAGTCATTCATTCATTCAATGAATCAATCAACCAATCATTCAATCAATCAATCAATCAATCAATCAATCAATCAATCAATCAATCAATCAATCAATCAATCAATCAATCAATCAATCAATCAATCAATCAATCAATCAATCAATCAATCAATCAATCAATCAATGAATCATTCATTCAGCACTCCCCACTCCCCACTCCCCACTCCACAACACTCCACACTCCACACTCCCTACTCCAAACTCCCCTACTCCACCACTCCACACTCCACACTCCGCACTCCGCACTCCACACTCCACACTTCCACACTCCACACTTCCACACTCCACACTCCACACACCCCACTCCCCACTCCTCACTCCACACTCCACACTCCACACTCCACACTCCACACTCCCACTCCCCACTCCACACTCCACACTCCGCACTCCGCACTCCACACTCCCCACTCCACACTCCCCACTCCCCACTCCCCACTCCTCACTCCGCACTCCACGCTCCACACTCCACACTCCGCACTCCACACCCCCCACTCCCCACTCCTCACTCCACACTCCACACTCCATACTCCCTACTCCACACTCCCCACTCCACACTCCACACTCCGCACTCCCACTCCACACTCCGCACTCCCCACTCCCCACTCCTCACTCCACACTCCACACTCCACATTCCACACTCCCCACTCCCCACTCCTCACTCCTCACTCCACACTCCACACTTCATACTCCGCACTCTGCTCCGCACTCCCCACTCCTCACTCCACACTCCACACTCCACACTCCATACTCCCTACTCCACACTCCCCACTCCCCACACTCCACACTCCAGACTCCACACTCCGCACTCCGCGCTCCACACTCCACACTTCCACACTCCACACTCCACACACCCCACTCCCCACTCCTCACTCCACACTCCACACTCCACACTCCACACTCCACACTCCACACTCCCCACTCCACACTCCGCACTCCGCACTCCACACTCCCCACTCCACACTCCACACTCCCCACTCCCCACTTCTCACTCCACACTCCACACTCCACACTCCACCTCACTCCTCACTCCACACTCCACACTCCACACTCCATACTCCACACACTCCCCACTCCACTCCCCACTCCCCACTCCTCACTCCACACTCCACACTCCACACTCCACACTCCATACTCCCTACTCCACACTCCACACTCCCCACTCCCCACACTCCCCACTCCTCACTCCCCACTCCACACTCCCACTCCACACTCCGCACTCCACTCCCCACTCCACACTCCCCGCTCCGCACTCCCCACTTCGCACTCCACACTCCCCCACTCCACACTCCACACTCCCCACTCCACACTCCCACGCTCCACACTCCCCACTCCCCACTCCACACTCCGCACTCCGCACTCCCCACTCCAAACCTTGCTCATTGGTGACACAATCAACAAAAAACTCACCAACACCATGGTGCAATCATGGTGCAATGTTGGTGCAATGTTGGTGCAGTTTTGGTGCATTTTTAAAACTGCACCAAAACTGCACCATTTTGGTGCAGTTATGGTGCAGTTTTGGTGCAGTTTTAAAACAGCACCAAAACTGCACCAACATTGCACCAACATTGCACCAACATTGCACCAACATTGCACCGTGGTTTTGGTGTGTGTTTGTTCCAAAATTGTTGTTTGGGGAGTGGGGAGTGCGGAGCGGGGAGTGCGGAGTGGGGAGTGTGGAGTGAGGAGTGCGGAATGCGGAGTGTGGAGTGTAAAGTGTGGAGTGTGGAGTGTGGAGTGTGGAGTGGGGAGTGGGGAGTGGGAGTGGGGAGTGTGGAGGGTGGAGCGGGGAGTGTGGAGTGGGGAGTGTGGAGTGTGGAGTGGGGAGTGTGGAGTGTGGAGTGGGGGAGTGTGGAGTGGGGGACTGCGGAGTGCGGAGTGGGGAGTGTGGAGTAGGGAGTCTGCAGTGTGGAGTGCAGAGTGAGGAGTGGGGAGTGGGGAGTGTGGAGTGTGGAGTAGGGAGTATGGAGTGTGGAGTGTGGAGTGTGGAGTGAGGAGTGGGGAGTGGGGAGTGTGGACACTCCCCATTCCACACTCCCCATTCCGCACTCCACACTCCTCCCCCCCCACTCCCCACGCCCCACTCCTCACTCCACACTCCACACTCCCCACCCCACACTCCACACTCCACACTCCGCACTCCGCACTCCACACTCCACACTTCCACACTCCACACTCCACACACCCCACTCCCCACTCCTCACTCCACACTCCACACTCCATCCACACTCCCCTAAGACTCCCCAGACCGCACTCCCCACTCCTCACTCCACACTCCACACTCCACACTACTCCACACTCCCCACTCCCCACTCCGCACTCCGCACTCCGCACTCCACACTCCACACTTCCACACTCCACACTCCGCGCACCCCACTCCCCACTCCTCACTCCACACTCCACGCTCCCCACTCCCCACTCCACACTCCACACTCCGCACTCCGCACTCCACACTCCCCACTCCACACTCCCCGCTCCCCACTCCCCACTCCTCACTCCACACTCCACACTCCACACTCCACACTCTCCCCACTCCCCTCCACACTCCACACTCCACACTCCATACTTCCTACTCCACACTCCCCACTCCACACTCCACACTCCGCGCTCCACACTCCACACTCCGCACTTCCCACGCTCCACTCCTCACTCCACACTCCCCGCTCCCTACTCCTCACTCCTCACTCTACACTCCGCACTCCACACTTCATGCTCCGCACTCCGCACTCCACACTCCCCACTCCGCACTCCGCACTCCCCACTCGGCACTCCACACTCCCCACTCCACTGGAGTGGGGAGTGCGGAGTGTGGAGTGCTGAGCGAAGAATGAATGAACGAATGAATGAATGAACGAATGGAATGGAATGGAATGGAATGGAATGGAATGGAATGGAATGGAATGGAATGGAATGGAATGGAATGGAATGGAACGAATGGAATGGAACGAATGAATGAACGAATGAATGAATGAATGACTGAATGGACAAGTACAAAACGCAGGGCGTGGACAAAAGGTTTCTGTGGTTTGACGGAGCTGGGCCAATCTCCTGAAATTCCCAACCAAGCGCCAAACCCTTTTTTTCTTGGTCAGTGACTCTATGTAGTGTTGATGAGTTTTAAGAGTAGAAATTGGGAACTAAAGCAATTAACATGAACGAAAAGGTAGCTGTGGCTTGATGGAGTTGGTTCAAGCCATTCGAATTGAAAATCGCCAGTGCCAAAAACCAAGCGCATGCGCTCACACTTCGCTGTTGCTGTTGGTCGCCCACAGGTCCAGGCGGTCCTTTCAGCTTTGGGCCACTTTGGCGTGGGGTCAAAAAAGGGGCAAGAAAATCGATTTTCCTAACCCCTATTTAGGTTTCACATGTGCCTCAGCTTTGGCTCGTGCAAAATCAGGCACAAGCTGCCATGACGCATCCTTGGTTGATGAGTTTTAAGGGTGGTATCGAGTTGTTTTCGAACAACTGGAAAGCTGCAAGCATTTCAAGTACAGGCAGAAAGCCAATGTTGGTTTCACAGAGTTGGGCCAAACTCTTGAAATCAGTAAAGTCGAGCATGCCAAGCCCCTTGCCTACAATACGTTTGTATACGGGAAACGCGAGGGAAAAGCACGGATCACAACCCTGGTTCACGCGGAAAAAACAGCGCAATGTCGCACACAACCGGACATGACTGCCGGAGAGTCAACTGGATTTCGAAAGCTCAAAAACTTCAAGGTTGACAGGCATGCTGGAGCTAGGAGGCTTGCTGGTTGAAGCACGAATACGGAAATGGGGAGATCCAACACACAAGCAACAAAGTTGTATGTCCTTACGGGCTGCGCTGTTGCAGGCAAGGGGTTTAAAACATGAAGTGTCCTAAAACAATGTTCGTTGATATCGTAGTCTGAGGACACTTTCAACCTCAAAAACCATCTGACGAGTAGTACACTGAGCGTGTTTTGCTTGCCCCTTCTTGCATTCGCGGACGTTGCGCGTTGTGCGCAACACCAACAGAATAGCAGAAACACATAGCCTGCGTTCAGAATTATGTCTGCGTATAAATCCCAATTGAAAACAGGCTCGCGCTGGGGGGGCTGTTCTCCTAAAAGTTGATGCACGCCGTATATGAAAGTGGCTCTGGAGCAGGGCTATGGGCACCTGCTGATGCGCTTTACTAAGAAGCTGTCCGCTGTGCAGAGCACGAAGGTGTAGCCCCACTCACTCAAACCACAACAATTGCAAGCACTTTTGTTTGTCCGCATGGGGGAGAGCACTGAAACACGCTACTCCGAAATATATAGGCTTATGGAAATGTAGGATAGAACAACTACTGTAGAAGAGCTTGAATGGTTCATGTTTTCACTTTCTGTGTGTTCTGGAAACCTTGGGTTTGCGCACAGTGCTGAAAGCTTTTACTTGCGACACAGCCAAGAAAGCTGCAATCACGGGATGAAGCGCACAGCCTTCGAAGCCAACCGCGGTTCTTTGTGGAGCTGGGAGCAACCATGTTCCCAAGTAAATCAACCGCGCCATGCGCACGTAAATCAATCGATTCACGGGGAGCTCAAGCGAGGCAAGACCATGTCTCAAGTAATACACATTGTTCAGAAACATGTTCCCACTACTCAATGCTAAGAAAAATGTTTGGACTCAGGAAAAATGCGTTCGAGGCAGCTCGCGAAACATACCAGAAAAAAATACTGAAAAATACTGCTTTTTTTTACTAGTTTCGAAATTTACATTTACTACTAAATTTATTTACTAGTAAATTTACTTTACTTGGCCTAGTAAAATGAGATTAGTAAATAGTAAATTTTAGAGTAAATCGCTGCCATACTAAATTTACTACTTTTGCAGACTCAGGGTAGAGGACATCATTCACTACGATGGCAATCTCCTCGATCCGGCACCCTGTGCGCAGCTTGAAGCGATGACTGCCCAAATCAGGTACCTGCCGACGAACTGAGAGAGGCACCAGCGCGATGCGGTTCTCAGAAGGACTGCCATGAGCAGGAGGAAACGGAGGCGAGCGAGGCCTCCTTTGATCGCTATGGGCGCGTCTCCCATCACTCCTCCATTCACCCCAATCTTCCTCCTCATCAGAATTCCCTTGCGGGCCCGGTGTGAGCTGGATCCGCGAAATTCGGGTCCTGGGGGAACGCGATCGGAGCTGTCCAGTGATTGCTGGAGCGTCACGAGATGGGCCGTGGGATTGCACACTTTGCTGGTGTGCTAGTCCGTGAGTCCGAAAGAACATTTGCATCTCATTGCCGTTGATGAAGTTGGGAAGGTGCTCCAGCGTCACGCGGCTCGTAGTTTGCACTGATCCGTCAGAGCGTAAGAGACTGGTGACCGTGTACTCCGCCATGGTTCTGAGCCAGCTACATGCAAACACGACGCAATGCATCAACAACTGTCACAAGTATGCACAAGAAGACACAGCAAGACAAGCTCACATGCAGATTTTGTTCCGAGTCGACGTCGAACGTCACGCAGGAGGTGGGGTTCAAAACCTTTGGCCTCATAAAGGCGTTTGAGAGCGTCGAGTCCGTGCTGCTGCTGAACCGCCGGTTGCGCACCACGAATGATGAGCCATGAGCGAGAAGACCAAGAAGAATAAGTAAACATCTGATCATTGGCACTCCGAATTCCTTTGATTTGGGAGGGATGATCAGGTAGTTGTGGTGTAATAGTTCTGGAAGAAGAATCACATCGATAGCCCAGCACTTTGTCATCATGCTGAACCTCAAGCATCACTGGTGGGCGATAAAATTCCAGGGAAAGAAAATTCATGAGCACGGGTGAGAGTGGAGCTGAATCACGAAGGAGAATGAAACGATTGTCGACGTAGCGCTCATGCCAGATCACACCAATGTCGGGCATGCAAAACCGCAGAGAACACATTGTTTGGTGCCAGAAGAAATCCTCAACCGTAGCCACCAAATTGCACAACGGTGGCGCGGCTGGTGATCCCATAGCGACTCCCCGTTCCTGGCGGAACAAGTAACCGTTGATCTCGAAGTGACTGTTGTCAATGACAAAGTCCAGAAGGTGCCGGAGATCTTGTTCACGAAAAGTCCGAGGGATCTTTTTTTGACGGCGCCACTTTCCCTTGAACATACGGCGTCGATGATCTGACTTTACTTCGTACACTGACCATTGAGAGGAACTGCGAAGGCCAACCACTTGATCGTACCGATGGAGAAGCACTTGCAGCGCCTGATGGAATCGTTCCGTAGGAATGGACGTGAAGAAGCCTGACAGGTCCTGCGACACCAGGTGGATGTACTCATCGGGATCTGCTTTTGACAGCGCTTCCCACAGCTGCTGGACAAGTTCTTGTACTGGAAGTTGACCTGCAATGTCGGGAAAGGCAGCTTTGGTAAGTTCAGATATGAGTGCGCCGAAGACCGTGAGGAAGGGAGCTGCCCATGTGCGAAAGAATGAAATGATGGGTCGTGCTTTCTGCCAGTCCTTGGTCGGCTTTGGGAGGATGCGCGCTGTGGGCAGCGGTGCTTGAAGTCGAAGTCCCCATGCATATCGTTGACGTAGGAGAGAAGGCACCGTGGTTACCACTTCAGAGCGAAAAGATGCAGCGGATTCACGGCAAAGCGAGAAGACATCCCCCGAGCAAAATGTCTTCCGCATCAGTATAGCAAACAGGGACGGACAAATCACATGTGCGCGAGAGGGAAAATGATCCGCTGGGATAACAACCCACGAAGACATAGAAGCCACGGTGCGCTGCAACGATGTCGATGACCAATAAGCACGATCTTGGAGGTTAGTTCGATGAGTGTCCATTAACTGAGTCAAAACCGGCTGCAGGTCTGAAAGAAGACTGGAGCCATGTACATGCCAGCGACGAGCAAGTTTGCGAAGTTGCGTGGTGAAACGTTGATGTAATAAATCGACATCACCGAAATACTGATCCTTCATTGAGGCGGCCATGATTTCCCTGTCAATGTCCGCATTGATGCGAGAAAACTCATCCACCATTACTGCATGACCATGTGCTCGGTGTATATGGTGATCATCGATGTCCAAACAGCGGCACGGAAAGGATGTTTCAGGAGTCCATCTGCGCTGCCACGTGCGGTAGTTGTATATCTTGTCGCCCAACGTGGCACTGCGAGTTTCCACCACCCGGATCTTTGGAAGGAAAAGAGAAGGGAACAGATCCCGATGAGAAGCAATCCAGCTTTGTAGCCATGTGCCAAGCAGAGCTTTCCAATTCCGGACATGCAGCGGCGGTAGGAGTAGCTGTGTCAACGTGGTGGGTGGTTGTAGCCGTCGTTTGCGCAACACCTGGGCGAGGAGTTTCTGCGCCTTAGAGCGGAAGGGCTCGTTGACAAAGACGGCGAGTCGCAGTAAGTAGTACAGCTGAGTAGGGGGGAAAGCTGCCGACAGTAGGTCACGCATGGCTTGGAACGATGCTCCTGCATTGGATCCCAGCTGATAGAGAATAGAGTAATGGGCCTGAATGTCATCCAGCATGTCGGGTCGTAGTTGCCGTTGGAGATCCGGATGTAGTCGTCGTCGAAAGCGCTTGTGCAAGCCGAGGGAAGTGGGAGACGACAACGAGTGACGTCGAAAATCCACGAGATGTTCTCGGAAGCCCACCTTTCGCAAGATTCTGTGTACCCAGGGCGCATTCAAATGTGGGCGAAGCAAGCATTGCCATTTACTTTCTTGAACCCACACCGAGGAAACAGGAAGTTTGATTTCAACCGGAACAGCACAGAAGAGCCAGTAAGTATTGGATCTCTTCCAGTAGTGAAGCGCTGGTTCGAAGAAGGCATGCCGTCCACGAAGTAGTTGTAGAAATTTGCGACTGCGTGAGTGTTCACGACGTAGAACATCCTGATCAGTCGCCCCAACATAGTAGGGTGTGTGCCATGGGGAAAGTCGGATGTAGACGCAAGGTTGTTGATGATGACCTGGATCGTGTATGAAGTCATATAGGTCAGGAAATCGTGCCCTCAATGAGCGAAGATGTCGCGTGTCAGCAAAAGTGGAGTGCATGATTTCACACAAGAGAGAAGTCTTGTAGAAGTGAAGGACTTCAAAGAACGGCGGAAAGTAGCCATGATCTTGTGAAATGAGACGTTGTAAGAAACAGATCAATAAATAGGCAGTGCACCGACATCTGTGAAGCTCATACCTGTTGGCCACGGTGTGCTGAGAGTGAGACATGGCGTGGTTCGGAATCTGAAGGGCTATCCGGACCACAACTAAGACTTCGAGGATGAGGCCCAACCACGGTAATTGTGTGATTGACTCGTACTCATCAGTTGGAATCGATGGTGGTGGTAGTCCAGGAAAGCAGTACTGCCAGCACGTAGAGAACATCGTCAACGAGTGTAAAAGATTGTCCAGCGACTGCCATTGTGCAACATCATCATAGATTCCACAGCGGCGAAGCTCATCCAACATGGTGAGATACAACCAATGGAATCTACCACAAGGCGGCGACATGAATACAAGCTGCACATACAATCACACAAAAGGCAATGCAAGAACAAGCAAGTACAAGATCAAACTAGTGCAACGCAGAAATTGACGGACGAGTTTTCACCTGGACTCATCCGTGACATTGTTGCCGCTCCGGGCTCATAAGAGAACGAAGGTCATTTGGATGCCTTCTCATCCACAGAGTAGGCGAGCGGTCACGATGAGGTGACTCAATGCCTTCTCAGTGAGTTTGGTAAGATAGCCGGGCTCCAGTCCCCACGAAGCCGCCATCGCGCGTCGCCTTTCGGCATGCGTTGACGCGCCTGAAGGAGCTGCGTCGCCATAGAATCTAATGACTTGTTGCCGTTGAGCCGGGAAGGGTGATTGGCCCACTTAACCAGCGACGCCAAAGTGGTGGTTGTAGGCGACTGCTTGAGATAAAGGCGAGGCTGGTCACTGGTCCATGTGTAGTACTTGACAACTTCATCCGGCGTGCTGTGCATGGTGAGCAGTTGTGACGCTGCCGGCTTGGACGGCGGTGACGACACTCCGTGAAGAGACTGAATGATCCGAGGTTGCACCGCGCTATCAAAGGACTTGCCATCAAGGGCCGCTGCGCTGGCTGTAGGAAGGGAGCTGGCAGGTGACGAGGATGGTGTGTGGTTGACCGGTGGCGGTGTAACCAGCTCTGCATCATCTTTATGGCTTGCCATCGTGGGAGAGGTCGAAGCGCGTAGCGATGCGGAATACTGAGCTTGGAGCAGTTCGTGCGCACGATTTAGATCATTGTACTTCTTGACCATGTCATCTGTCTGGGTGGCAGGTGTGAGAGAGGTGTGATGTTGCTGAAGAAATTGAAGTATCAAGCTGGCCAAATGGTCGTGAACCTTGATCCGCTGATTGAAGTCATCGATGTTGAGACCCAGCGAGTTGGCAAGGTCCTTTTCCAGGGTGAGCAGGTTGATTGACTGTGATCGTCGTAGTAGTTTGGAACAGGTACTCCAAAGTAAGGCCTCGGTGCGAGTGCGAAAGCCTTCCCACGTCACGAATCTGCCGTGAGCAAACGGTCGAAGTAGCCAGTTGGTGAGGCCGCCGTGGATAACCTGAACCAGGCGAACGTCCCTAATATCCATGCCTGACATGTCGCGAAGGTTGCCATGCGGAGTGTTGGCGACGGTCATGGGCAGACTGAAGCTGTAGAGCTGATTGACATCAAACATGCCATCTCCAGGTGTCCAGTCAGGCGAAGGTGTAAGCCAGGCTTTCTGAGGGCGAACCGGTAGAGCCGCTGGAGGTCCAGGTGGCGGTGTAGGTTGGGGAGTAGTGACCGGTGGTGGCATCACGGGTGGTATGAACTTGGTTGGCGTGGGGTCTGGAGGGATCGGCATCAAGTAGTTGATCGCTGGGTGTTGGAACTGCTGTGTGGGGCTGTGAGTTGATTGAAAGTTGGTGGGCATCATCGGCAAGTTGTTGGCAGAGTTGTAGCCGGAATTGTGTTGCCATGATACCAGGTTGTTCCAATCCATGTTCTCCGCGACCTGGCTGTCATTGTGTTCACGTCGGCGTGCTTTGCGAGCTTGAGGGGAAGGACTCCGATCACGTCTGCGCCGAGTCCTAGATCTATCACGATCATCACGTCGAGACATGATGGCACAACCAATGCAAAACCGCAACTTCCACACTCTTGAGAGGAACGAGTCCGATAAATGCAAGTCCATGAAAGTTCAAGCAAGCATCCAGCAACGGACCGAGTGAGACGTTTCTATGATCTGACGGCTGTCTTCCCTTTAGTGAAACCTCGTTCCTGGTTAAATGCGAAATTCCGCTGGTCTATGATAAGAACGTTGAGGTCAAATTTTCCGACAGAGCCGGCCCGGGGTCACAGAATGGGTACACCCGAGGATTCCCCACGAATGGGGTGTACACACTTGAACTCCAGATGGAGAGCGCTAGTCTTTCGAGTACAACTGATGAGTTTCGAGCACAACTGATGAGTCTCGAGTATGGTGAGCTTCGACTTGCACATCACTCAGCTTCACTCTAGTTACTTGAACAGGGGCAAACAAAGCAACGGCGGTTCAGGGAGGGGACCAAAAGGACATTCACAAACATCACAATTGCAGGTACGTCCAGCTGATCAGGCTGGATATCACGAGTTAACAGCGAGCGTCTTCGTTGGCGCAGGACTCGCTGAAACTCCCTGCGCCCCCTGCTGCAACGGAAAAAGGCTTGGTGGCAGGGTATTCTGCCACTCCGCACACACACACAGAGCGACCAAAACCAAGGGGCCACAGTGGCCAAAGAGACTTTGAGCAATTGCAGGTATACACGTTTACACTAAATGCATCACTGCGTCTTCGTTGTTGCCAGTCCAGTGAGCATGTTTGGCATTCCCTGTACGGAAACAAGTCCGCACAGGTCCGCCAAACCGCGTACACAAACGCTTGTCAACCTGGCTTCTCCAGATATGTGAACCACTGGTGGTTTCCTTTCAAGCCCAAAATGGGCACCGTCAACAAAGAAAGGCGCAAACACACGGCAGGGTACGACTATCGCAAGCGTCAAGCAATAGCTGCACCAAACGCAACGCAGATCCGTTGCACCTGATTTCTCCGCGCCACATCTACAAGACATGCCGAATCAAGCGCTCCACGGAACATCAGCCATTTGCGAGAGGACCAGCAGGAGCGAGGAAAATCTGCCATCGTTTGCGCTGCGAGCGCTTGAGGAAGTTGGGGATGGCGCGTGCCAAAGAATTGCAATGATAACCATGCCACAAGATACCTGCGGGCAACACAAGGTTGACCAGGTCTTGTTCAGGAGACCAGCAGCGCCATTGCTTATGCGTAAACAGCTTGTCGCCCAAAGTGAACCTTGTTGTCTCAATGACGCAAATCTTGCGAGGAAAGCGCAAAGGAAATGTTTTATGATGGTTGAAAACCCATTGTCGAAGCCACGT
>CAUJNA010003710.1:74163-99163 GCA_963377175.1 Effrenium voratum | reverse complement strand
TTCAGTACAGCAGGGCGATGCCTACTTGTGGTTCATGTGGCTGGCAAGGTCGTAGTGGGAGCAATTGGATTGCCCCCATTCCCCATGTTCACCCCAAGTCAATCGTAGGCCCGAACAGTTCTTTTCGGATCTGGGCACCGAAAATAAAAACTTCCAGCGACTTAAGCCAACAATTCCCTCGCCTGCCCAAAGCAAGAGAAAAAAGGGTGCCAAGCCATTGCATCTCACATCAGCAACTGGGTCATCACCCAGCACCATCATTTAAAGCGCTTTCTCTGGCTCATGGCCTTGCCGTACTTTTGGCGTCATGGACCTTACTAGGCGCCTTTTTCTGCGCCCCCTAAGCAAGTAGATGACTCAAAGCCCCAAAAATGGTCCAAAGTCAAGCCGTCGAAGCGCCTAGCGCGGCTCGAGTTGCGCAAGAGGCCCGGGATGCCAGAAGGGCCATGGGTGAAGGCCAGCTTGAGAAGCGCGCGCAGGCGGTCTTCCAGCTCCAAGAGCTTCAAGAGCTTGGGTGACGCGGGGTAAAGCAGCCGCCGCAAGCCTTCCAGCAACTCTTCAACTGCCTGCTCCTGCGCCGCGGTTTGCATAGCCTTCTAAGGGGGAAGGGGGTGGTCTGGGGTGCAGAAGGTGTCAGTCGAGGCTTAAGCCTTGGCTAGCGAAGAGCTCTTTCGTTTGAGAAAACCCGACGGAAGCGTCGATCGATCACCAGAGATGTTCATGCCCATGACCATGAATGGTGCAAAAAAGAAAAAGGCATCCCAAGTGAAGCAAGTGTTGAAATGCATTTGTTGATCGCATGTTGGGGTTTGACTGGTATAGTTTGAAAGTTGAGAATCCCTGACAGGGGTAAATCGTGTCGTAGTTGCAGGAAGGATGTTGTTGGCTTACTCGCGAAATCCAGCATTGCGGCTGCAGAGACGTGGCCGATTTCGAGCTGCGTTTGAGGGAGCGAGGTTTGGGCTAAGAGCTCATACCGAGAACTTGGGAAGAGTTGGCAAGGCTTTTCTTCAGCCTTTATCTCTTCGGGGCCCTGGTAAGAACAAGTTTGCGTGACGATTTTTTGGTTCCCTAGTCTTGGAGGGACCCCCTGGTCCGATTGGGTTTCTTGGAGAGCGTGTTGGGCGGGTGAAGAGCTCGAAACCCGCTGGGTCCGAGGTGATTTTTTGGCCCCCGGAAATCTTCATTCAAGGGGCTCATTGGGGGGAAGCCGGTCGGCCTCCAAACTTCCGTTTCAACCAACTTGCTCGCAGACCAAAAAAAGTCATGCGCAGCTTGCTTTCGCATTGAGGCTATTAAAACCAATGGCCATGTGATGAGCAAACCACGCTGTTGGAACCTCGCTGCTTCAGCGTTCTCGCTTCGTTTTCGCGTTCTCGCGTTTTCGCGCGGCATTTGGCGAAGCACAGATATACCCGAATCCCCTCCACTAGGTGCTTCCTTATTCGTGGGTGGTGACAGCAAACCCGTTCTGTGGGCTCGAACGAGCCCGCTTCCACCAAGAATGCGAATAGGATAAAAAATCAAAAAAACAAAACAAAAAACGAACGAACCAACACGTGAACTGCGCCAGAGGTTTCCACGGTGGATACCCTAAATCTTGCAGGCGCACCTGAACTGCCGAGCTTTGCTTCGTTCTAGTTGACGTCAAAAGTACTTCCCATCTCTTGAGCACTCGGCCCTAGTGCGCTTGCCAAAAGCAGGGGCAAGTTACCTTGGCACCAGGTCTTTGCCAAAAGCGCAGAAACTTGCAAGTGGTACCCTGTAGCAAACGTTGTCAAGCGTCCGATCAAGATTCCAAATATAAGCTCCAGTTGTAGTTCGCGGCGTGAAAGTCCTTCAAACCCAAAACTTGTCAAGATGCAATGGAAGGAATGCCCTACTGAAGGGAACCCCTATGTCCTATCGATTCCCGTTGATGCAAGTAACCGCAAAGTCATCATGATGTAATCCCCACACGAAGTGTATTGCCATCCCTGTGGGTATGCATGTATTTGAGAAAGAGTGCGGGTATTTCCACTCCCCCCTCTTTGCGCTTACGGCATTTCTGTGCTTAAGAATCTTCAAGACGTTTTCTTCTTCTTGGCTTTCTTCTTTCTCTTTGGATTGGCAGGTTCAACACAAGCGGGTGGCTCCTCTGCTGGTATGGCGCCAGCAGGGTCTCTCACACTTCTTGAGTCACTTTCCACTATTGTGGGTATACCAAGGAGGTGGATCGCGTTGGCCCACTTGTGCGCCTCAACACCTTTCGTAAAGATGTCGGCACGTTGATCCTCGGTCTTCACGTGCTGGAGAGTCACATCTGGCTGATCTACTATTTCTTTTAAAGATGAGAGGTTAACTTTGTGTGTGTGCGAGTGATATGCCGCAATTTGTGGCTAAACCCTGCTCGTACAACCTTCTCAGTTGCCTCATTATCTTCATAGATGATCAAGTCAACATCTCTACCTAGCATGTGACCCCACAGTGTCATCATCGGCAATGCTTCGGTGAATGGCCCGTAGGCCATTGCAATCACTTCGGCTTCTGTTGTGCTTCGGCTAGTTGCAGTCTGCTTCTTAGAGATCCAGCTCAGTGGCCATGAAGTTCCATTGGACCCGGCTTAGTGCTGAGTCACTGTCCCCTGCAAAGTCAGCGTCTACGTACAACTCCAACCACACATTCGCTGGGACGTCGGTGATCTGCCCCACCAGAGTGAAGTCTACAGAGTGATGTGCATGGCACAGGAGGCGAGGAAACATCCTGTCACAAGCCCTACACCATTTGCTCACGTGTGACGCTAAAAAGGTTATGGCTTTAAGCATGTCTGGTCTACCAAGCCTTGCCCCCCATAGCAATTTCATGAGAATTGCACACGCATGCGTTTGTAGCTGTCCCTTGCTCCCAATCGTCTGGAAGGATGGATCCCTTTGGCAGAAAAGGGGTTGCTGCACCTTTGAGTCGTTGCTGGAAGCTGCTGTCGGATCGCTTGGCACGTAACCCGGTTCGCGTGGGTCGTCCGGCGGGACGCCCTTGCGCGGAGGGAACCCTCTCAGGTCTTCTCGTTCTGCGAGGTCCCTGTGTCCTACGATCACTGATGACGGCCCCTGTGGCACAGGAGTGGTTGGTAACGTTGTGGGCGTGTTCCCCCCTGGTCCTGCACGGGCGGTTGAGGATGATATCGCGCCGGATGGTTGCGCCTCTTCCGTCCTGCTGACCTCTTTGGGATAGAGTCCATCGAATTTGTCTGCGAGTGATTGTATGTTCCAAGCGAACAACCAGAACAACCCTTTGTGAAACCATGTTTCAGAAGGCGACTGAATGTGAGATACGCATGATTCGGTTTTGTCTTACTTGGTTCGGCATAGGGCAATGCGTCAATTGTCACTTCGTATGGTAGTACGCCCTTTTCCAAATATCGTTCAAACGCGGCCTTCCTAAGCTCATGCATTGGGTCGGTCACATCTTTTAGTGCGATGTTGGCGGCGTTCTGTAGTGGGTATTCTATGTGTACAAGCGGAGGAAAATATACCTCTTTTTGTTGCACATCACGAGGAACCCAATACTCGTGCGACAATTGTCTGAGGGATTCAGAGTCTAGAATCTGAACAGTGTCCTTATACCTTAGTCCTGGTGCTAGCTTCCAGCCGGCAAAGATGCCAGGTCTGGTGGTTGGTGCAGCCATGCCATCTGAGCTTCGATGGTAGTAGTAAACCAGGGCTCCCAAAGGGTATATCGTTCCAAGAAACGGATGTCCTGTTGCAACTTCCCATTTGGTCTTACCTTTCTTCTGGTCATCTACTGGTGTGCCTTTTTCATGATCATACAAGGGTGCTGGTTCCAAAAAGGATCTCACCTTCGAGGTGTATGAAACTGACACAGGCCACAACTTCCTCCAGAAACCTGCCTGCAAAGGCTTCTTTCAGAGACCGGATGTCTCTTTCACATGAGGCGTGATGCGGCCATGAACGGGCGAGTGCGGGGTCAACGTTCCAGCACATCCGCTGTGCGGCATTTGTGAGCTCGCCAGCTGTGTCTGATTTGAAGATCGTGTCCGTCCTGCCGTTCAGCGCCGCACCTGCGAAATACTTCATAGACAAATAGTTTGCTTCTTCGCTTTTGTCCGTCTGTGGGTATGCGATGGATAGCCCTGAGAAATGGTCTCTTAGCAACAACGCTGTTTGTTCACCATCCATTCCAGCATGCTCTGCGGCTACTATCACATTCTCCCCTTGAATGAGTTTCCCAAACGCATCGGGCTGAGTGTACTCTACCGGTTCATCCGGGTCCACAGGTCTTTTAGAATGTTTGTATTTGCCTAGCATCCTACCCCTGAGGCAATGCTCACACTGATTGTTCTTCTTTGAGTGCAATGCCTGATGCTCGAGGGTTGCGGCTTCCCGCTTCAACCTTCTTGCTACACCCTCGGGCACCACCTCCTCATGTTCGGAATCTGCATCTGAGTCCGCTGCGGCGACGAGAGCCTTTGGGAGATGCTTGGCCGTGAATGGGGTTGGCTCCCGCTCACGATGTTCGCATTGATGGGTCACTGCGGTGCATGGCATTGCTACTACTTGTCCATGCACTTTGCCCGGATACCATGCACTGCAAACCATTTCGCACATTTCTGGAGGATATCTTAGCTGTGCTGGCACCTGCTATGACGGCATGCTTGAAACCCTTCTCATGTTTGCATCGGCATCGTGCGAGTGATGCTGCTAGCCTCGGGCATGCGGCAACCCTCCAACGTTTCAGATGCGGATTGCCTGCGGAATCCTTGCTTCCTACGGCACAACCGTCGAAGTCGATGGTGTACATGCGCAACTCTATGATGATCTTCTGCAATTCGGATAGTTGCCAACCCGTTGCGTCCCTTGGCCACTCGAATGCAATGCGGCCGCCCTTGCCATGGGTGGCGCGTGCCAACTTGCAGAAATTTCTCAACAGCTTTCTGGACACACGTCGTGCTGCCTGAAGCTTCTTGAGATACGGTTTCCCATAGAGGCTCTTACACAAGTGCTGATATTGGGACCATGGTGCACACGGGATGCTACCCCAAAGATCCACTGCAAGCATGGATTCCATGTTCTTATCGTCCAAACCATTATTATGATTCATTGTGCTACGTGTCACCCTGATGCCATATGCTTCTGCTGTCCTACCCAACGGAGAATCACTAGTAGTGCAAAACTCCATCAGCCCGCTCTGTGTCACCTGAATGTGCGGAGCGGCAACATCTTCGCTGAGGCTCTCTCTCAAGGCACGCAACTCTTGGTCTAGTCTCTCAATGGTCTGGTCGATCTTGTCGATGAATTCCTGGGCGGCGGTGCTCCTAACAGATTGACACTGTTTCATGGCATGTCTGATATGAGATTCCACTGCCTGTTTTCCACTAGTCACTTTTGTGTTTTCCTGGTTTTTCGTTGTTGGAACAAATGGCTCATCAAGTATATTGAAAACCGTCTGTCCGGTCCATCGGGCACCCGTGGGCGCTTGCGATATCTTGTTCTCTCTCCAATTGCGATGAAACACTTCGTACTGTTTCCCGCACATGGTGTGCATTGTCGTGGTCCAAACAGCCCAGGTCTACGGGACATTCTTTCACTCCGTTCGCATTGAAGAACCCTTTCCTTTCGCAAACATGAATGCGAATCAGGTTGCCTTCCTTGTCATACACCCAACTGTCTCTCTTCGGTGCTTCACCGTTCGGCTCTGCACCTTTTGCAGGGCACGCACTCATAGTGCGGTCTGCTACACTGCCTTCCCCGTTCGGGCTCGCGCAACGCGATGCGAATTGCACACAAACACATGCATATGTTCTCTCCATGCGCTCTTCACAGAAGGTCGAGCACTGGTGAGTGGCACATGCTGCAACACTGAGGCGTCCCACAATGTCTTCGGCTTGTGTGGTTATCTTATTTACAGTTTCATCGTGCATTTGCAACGTATGAGCATCGCCATCCGGCTCTGCCTCATAATGCTGCACTTCACATGTCTTTGCAACACTTTCGTCGAGTTGCTGCAACACAAGAGCGTCGCCGTTCGGCTCAGTCTCGGAGTGTCGGGTCTCACATGCCACGGGTATGCTTGCATTTCCGGCTTGATCAAGGCCTATGCTAAACATTGGCACGTCACTCTTCACACGGCTGGCGTACCACCTGTTCTCAAGCGGGCACCAAATGCGACACTTCCTATGGTTAAGAGCGATGTAGGGGACCTTTCCATGTTCCCAAACAAACGTCCTTCCCTTCCTCACTTGCCGCCCAATAGACATTGCCAATGGGCAGTCCCTCAGCAGATGAACCTGCATGCTTCCCAGCGCTTGGGTCCACAAGTTCACAGCTTCGCCTGATTGCTGGATACCGCCACCTGTGAGAAACTTCACAGGTCTGTCCAACACACCTTTCCACATCTCTAGCAACTCGGGGGCGATGCCTTGCTCAAGAACGGCCCGTTCGGATCCTTTGTCATGTGCAGCACCGGTGTCTCCGATTAGCTCTACTGAGATGTTATGGAAATCATCTGCCATGTTTGCCAACATGCACAAGTTGTCTTCTGATAGAAACTCACCCCCGTTCGTTGATGGTTCCCAACCGTGCAAGGTAGGTTGGGCACCTATGTTCAAGATATTGTCAAACTCGGCGGCCCCTACGACACCTGTGTGTGGCATTTGCGCGACACTCGTTGTCATGATGCCCTCGATGCATGCAAGCATCAGCGGGATGCTCACTCTGAGAAAGATCGGGATCGGCAATCGCACTATGGATGCCTGCTATACGAAACTCTCCCACATCTTCAACATCTTCCCTATGACTCCGTCTTTGTTGGGGTTCGGGCAGCTGGGATCACTCGAGCCCTGTCGGGCATGCTCTGCGCTAGCGCCGGCAGGTTCTGATGCCACAGCCGTTGCTGTCGCCACTGCTGCACTCTTCCCTCCAGGATGGCTTTTACCCTTGCTTTTACCCTTACCCTTACCCTTGTCATTACCCTTGCCATCACCCTTCTTCACAAAGGCGAAAACTTCTTTCGCCTGTGCTGAGCCCGGCTGACCCACATGCTCGTGCCTACACTTATCGCCATAGTAGCATAGTCCTGCGGCACGCAAGGCACAAATGAGCTTTCTGCCACTTCCGGGTGGCTTGGTCTCTGCCGGCAATGCTGGGCTTTCAACCTTCGTGCTTTCTGCACCCCCCTGACCCTGCGATCCCTTCGGCTTCGATTTCCCACCTTTCGCCTGGGAAGCATCTCTCACTTTGTTGGTCACCCTTGACAAGCATGGAACCCGCTTCACCTCATGCCACAACCAATGGAACAATGTCTTGCCGTTTGGTCTGTCTTCGGGCCTGAGCCCATTGCGGATGTAATGCGCCCTTCTGATGAAGGCTTGCACATTCGCTGCAGTGGTGCCCTCCAACTTCAAGTTGAGCAAATGCATCTGGTTCAGAGCAACCCCTTGCGATGCACCTATGGAGAAGTGACAGTAAATCAAATTCAACATAGGCGCTGCTCGTGGTCCCTCACCTCTCAATGCACAGCTTTCAACGTGTGAGTTGAGTTCATGCGACGATTCGACATTGGTGGCCAACACATCCGGTTGAATGAGTTCTGCTGCAAGGTGCTTGTTGAACTGCACAAAGATCTTCTCTGAGTGAAGTTTCTTGCGGAACTTGCTGCCACTCCCTCCCTCGAAACAGCGCACGACGTATTTTGCCAACATATCATCCTGAGTCATGTCAACACGGGATACTGACGCAATCAAGGCGCTCTTCCACTCTCTACAAGAGGTGGCGTCATTTGGCAACCTTGTGACCTTAATCATCTTAAGGTTCTTATGCTTGTACACTGAACTTTCGAACTCATCATAGTCGCGCCAGGGCTGTTGCCCGGCTGCGGAAGAGTCACTAGATGATCCCAAAGCCTCTTCATCTTCAACTCCTACGGAAGATTCTTCGGTTGGGCTTGCCTGAGGGTCATCTTCGCGGATTTGTGGGTTGTTTCCTAACAAACTTCCTCTTGGGCCCGGACGTCTTGTCGCGCCTGCTGGCAGCATGTCCGTCCCCCCTTTGCACCTGCTGTGGTGCTGCATCCGCGCCAGTATGGCCTCCTGACCCAGGAGTCATGTCGTTCCACAAAGGAGCAGGGAAGCCACTCGGAATGCGCGGGGGTTCTGGCACCTGCTGGGGACCCGGTGGAACACCAGCGCATGCACTTTGCGAGCCATGCACCATTATGTTCAGTTGTTCAATCTGTCCCTTAGCCTGTTCCAGTTGCCCCATCAACTCAGCAATCTGTTGGTCACGCTTTTGAATGGCTTCCGAAGCTTCTTGATGGATTCTGGCGACACCCACTTCGGCTTGCACTTGGGTCTGTTGCTTTTCTCTTTCAGCCTGAGTGATAGCATCTTTAGCTGAGAATGCCATTTGCATGGCTTCACCTTGCAATTGTTGCCTCTGTTCACTCAACGCTGCAACAACATGGGCCTGCATGAGTCTCTCAATCTGCTCTGGGTCATGCGTATAGACTACATTAGCAGTTTGCTGAATGGCGTTATATTGCTGCTGATGCACATTGGTACTCTCTGCATTGACCTGGATCAAATGTTGAGTGGATGCATCAACCTCCATATGGTGCAAATTTGCTGATTCATCTCTATTCGTGATATTTGTCTGAGACACTGAATGGCCTGTGTTGCCTACTCCCTCGTGCAATCCACTGCTTTCGGCGGGCTCACCTGCGATTTGCAATTGATCACTTGGTACGGCATCTATGAACCGTCCTGTATGATGAGGTGGAGAAGTCACTATGGCTGCTTCACCCGGGCTGTCAGTTGAAGGGAATGACGATGAGGAGGTTTCTGGATCCCTTATGCTGTGGTATTGGCCCAGCCTTTGCCTGGCTGAGTCACCACCTTTTTCTTTACCTAAGCGTTTGGGACTCTCCTCTTGCATACTCGCCTGAGCGGTGTGCGATTGCAAGCCACAAAATGCTGCGCTCTCCGGCGCTTTGCAATGTCCTCGCAGCTCGGATCCGTTCCACCAGCAGCTGGATGCTCGTTGCTGCAGAGTGCGCTCTTCACCTGTATCGTCCACGGGGCTTGCCTCGGATCCAAAAGTCGGTTCCACCGCTCTTGAAGTTCGTCCAAGATGTCCCGCGCGTCGCCAGTTGCTCCAAGCTCCAGGACTCTCTGTGCTTTTGTTTTGTCCGAGCGCCCGTCTCGTCGGCGCGCTGAACGCCACGATTTGCGATACACGAATTCCAGAGGTATGTGTGACAATGATCCTGCCACCCACGCGTCTCGAGTTGTCTGCTCCCGAAATGCTGTGCCCACGTACGATAGGCACTTGATGGCAACTCCCGTATCCTCCAGCCGCCTCACCGCCTCCAGCACAGGTGTCGGAATCACCCCGAAATGCTCCAGGGTGTTGTGGTCATCCAATATCACCAAAGGCCGTGAATTGACTGATGGCGCTGGCACTAGAACAACCTCAGCTGTTTCCACGTCTGAGCTGATGTCCTCCACGGGCGAGTCTGCTGCCACGTCAGGGATGTCCGGCTGTTCCGCCGATTCAAGAATCACCGGATCTTCGACAATGTCTGTCTGTCCAGTTTGCTGATCCTGAAAAGCGTCCAACTCCGCCAAACACCAACGACTCTCGTCCTGTGACGTTCTGAACCAAGCGTAGCTGTGATTGCCACTTGTTGATCCGTCCGCGCGCCAAGGTGTACCTCTGTCTCAATCTCTACTTCTTCCAGCTCGTCGTCTGCTTGCTCTGTCTGCACTTCTTGCACCGATTCCAACGCGTCCTGAAAACCCGCCTCGTACGCACGCTCAAGCTTTCGTTGCTTAAACTGAACCTGCGATGGCCTGTCCGGTCGTCCTCTGCGTTGGGATCGTTGAGTCTTGTTCAAGAAAGTTGTAAGGTCTGATATTCACTGCCGCCTCGAGCTGTACGGCTGATAACCCGCAGAAACTTGCAAGTGGTACCCTGTAGCAAACGTTGTCAAGCGTCCGATCAAGATTCCAAATATAAGCTCCAGTTGTAGTTCGCGGCGTGAAAGTCCCTCAAACCCAAAACTTGTCAAGATGCAATGGCAGCAACGAAACAAGACACTAACCTATTCCCCTCTCACAAGTAAACAATTGCAAAGCCAAACACCCACCGGGACCTTTTAAGGGAATCGACCCGACCCGGGGAGCGCGCTTTTTCTTAAGCCAAAGCCATGCAAGGTCCGCAGTTTGCATTTATTTGAGAAAGAGTGCGGGTATTTCCACTAAAAGCGGGCACAAAGCCTGCGGCAAACTGGCAAACTGGTGGTGAGTGCTTGTGTCTGTGTGTGCGTGTGCATGTGTCAAGAAGGTCCAATGTTGAGTGCGTCCCTTTCTTTGGGCATATCCCTGTTTTAGTTGATTAAGCAACCTCAAGACTCTCCTGGTTGTTGAAAGTAGCGTCGCTGATAAGCCATCGACCGCCGGTGCCCTCGGGTTCTGGCGGTTGGAAGAAGACGCACTTCTGGCGCTCAGATCCTGCAGAGTGCCACTCGCAAATCTCTGAGGACGAGCAGCGACCAAATGGCAAGTGGTTTATCTCCCCAGTTCACAAGATGCGCTGGGCCGCGAATGGCCTTCACCGAAAAACCCTCTTCGCATATATTATGTGCATGAGGATTCATGTCCACCAACCATGTTTGAAGGGCCGAGTAAAACTTCTAGCCAACTTGGAGGACTTGATTCCAAAGGATAGAGCCCACTGATTTATAGGGCCATACATGAAGGGAGGCAAGTCATCCAAGGAGGGTCCAAGGTCAAAATGTTTCCCGACTTCGCCTCAAAAAGCTTCAAGGCTGCCATTCCCGATTGAGAGATTCTCTGCCGCCACGAGCAAACCATTGTTGATGTTGTTTGGGGGGTGCCCCCCTTCATTGCTTGGATCAAGATCATTACTTGGGGGTGGCACCCCCATCAAACTGAACCAGTGGGTTCCCAATCCAAAAAAATCCCATTCTTTCCACCGCCACTCCCAACGTTCCAACCGGATCCGTCCACGGCGGTCCTTCCAAGGTCACATTGCCGGCTGAGAGAACCGTCGTAAAGTCCAGCGGCGTCGACTCGAAGCTCTGCCCGGCCAACTTGCTCTGCACCTCGCTCACCGGCAGCTTGTCTTCCAGCAGCACCTGGCCGACTTTGCCCTCATACATCGCCATGACGAGTTTGCCGCTGAAAATAGGGGATTCCGTCTTCTGATATCCTCGTAACTTTAGGAACTGCAGGTGTAAAGCTGCTAAAAATCAGGAACGTGCTGGCTTTTGGACAGCAAGACCGATGAAGCGAGTTGGGAAACTTGAAGGGACCAGAAATCTGGCGCATGCGTGCTTTTTTCGGTCATCGGAGGCAAGTCTCCACAGAATGCCCCACGTTCCAGCCAAACCCCAAATTGACCCATCCAGGATCATTTAGGCAGGTATGTGGTGAAAAAGGCGGACTTGAAGCCGCGAGCGTTCCTACTCCAACCTCAAAACATCCCCCTCAAGACAAACGTGGCCATGCCAAGAATCGTACTGGCAGTGCCAGGCCTTCCATGATCGATTTACAACTGCGAAGCAAGAATCTGGCAAGCATCCACACCCTTTGCAACGAGTGCTTTGCCTCTCCTGGTTGCACTGCGCCAAAGAATGGTTTCCAAGGTGGCAAGGGGCAGTGCATCGCGACAAACCGAATCCAACAGATCAGCAAAAGCCTGAGAAATAGTCAGAAAAAGGAAAAAAATGTTTTCACACGTGCAGTCTTCAGCGCTGAGGGCCGACTACGGAAGAACACACGTCAGTTGCGAGGCAAAGAACCCGGGGCGACCATGGGCATCAGCTCAACTTGGCCAGGCAGATCTTGGGCACGAATGCTTGCTGTGGGGTAACTGCTTACAGGACCTTTGTAAGCTTGCAAATCCCACTACGTTGGCAAGTTGCTCTTCACAGTCCCCACTCAATCACAAGCAGAAGTCAAAACAAACAAACAAACAAACAAACAAACAAAGGAAGGCTCATCATTCCTATGTCCTTCTTTGCTGCTCTTGGCATTGTACCGCCAGGCGAGAATGCCAAGGAAAATGGCAGCTCTCCAGGGCCATTTCACTCTTCAACATTCACCTTTGGTATGCTGCAGACAGGAACGGAATTTCAATGCAGAGGGGAAATGCCATCCATCCCTCTCCTTGGGTCTGTTAACGTCGGAATGGCCGAAGGGCTCATTCCTTCCTCATATCTATCACCGAAGGGCTGGGCTTAGCACAAGGCAACACGACAAAGCACGCCGCAACGCAACACAGCCCAACGACACAAATAAACTCAGATTAGGAGCAATGGTCTGCCATCGTTCATTGCCTTCTTGTGCCAATTCAGTCATGCAGCACGCCACCATCAACCCGAGTGCATCAGCTTTCCCTGTCTTTGTGGAGCTGGTGTGTGTGTGTGTGGCGTTTTGTTGGTACATGCCAAGATGGAGTCCCTTGTGCACCATCGCCAACATGTTCAGCGGGCCCTTGGGAAAAAAGGCACTCCTGGGATCTTTAGAAGCCAGTGGCAAACCACGCATTGTTTTGTTTACAAAGAAGCGTAGGCTCGGGCAAATGGAGCGAACTAGCAAGCCTGTTGCTCTTGCCTGATTGTATAGATGTTGTTTCGTTTTCGAGTTGTTTTGAAGCCGGCCGTTTTAGGGGATTCCCCGCATTAAGAAATACCCCAATGCTGAACCAGGTCAAGCCCCAAGATGGCATAACATTCATGGACCAAACCACAAATCCACACGCCCAGGTGTGGAGAATCTGCCTCCGTTGGGTTCCAAACCTGGCAGCCTTGCCTCCACAGCCTCGGCGAAATCAGGGTGCTGCATCATCTGCTGAATGGAATCCTGACACACAATGGGATTGCCTTAGAACGCTTGCGCTCAGCCAAAAAAATGGGCGAGAGAAAAAACAAAAAAAAACATTGAATAGAGCGAGTCGCTGCTGAATCTTACAAGCCGCATGACCAAACCAGCTGCCACTTCTTCCCCTGCAGAACCTCGTTACCTAGCGAACTGCAGGGAAGCAGGGCGCCCTTCGTTTGTGAACACCCACAAAGGGGCGTCCCTTCGCTAAAGTTGGAGGTGTCCGTCATCCCGGCCAGAGCGTTGGACACCCGGTCCTGCACACTTTCCTGCCTTACCGGCTGTGAATCAGCACCCGGCAGCTCCTTGACCTTGCTCTCTCGCGTTGCCGACACGGAGCTGCAAGGGTTAGGGACTACAGGCCTCCTTTCCAGGCCGAAAGGAAATCATGACTTTGGAGCGGCTAAGGCGGATAGCAAAAGAACCTGGATGCTTCAGGTTGGTTGCTTTCTTAAAACCAAAGCGTGCGGTAGGTATCGATGCACACCCCCAAGGTGGCCAGTTCGGACAATCGCCGTGAGTCAAACCCATCTACCCAGAACTAGAACCCACCCCACAACTGGCTTTCAAACGGGCAGTGTTTTGCAAATGCTCCCTCGAAATGGAGACAGAACCAGCGGCAATGACACCCCAGGAAGAGGAAGCTCACAGAATGCGCTGATGGTATCCTGTCCACCGATGATTGTCTCCATTTTCACCAAGTCAACTGGGAAGACTTCGGGACCCTTCATGCGGCCAACCAGTAGAAATCGCAACACCTCTCGTGCACCCGAGTTGCCAGCTGGGACACGCGGGTCAGGCCAGCGTATTGCAAGAGGAGCTCGAGGGCGTGGCTTCCTGCCCGCGCTGTTGTGTTGCTGCCGATGCCGTCAAAGGGAAGGAATTTGGAAGCATCAAACGCCCACCGGTAAACCAGGGCAACAAAATAACTGGTGAACGCTGAGAAAGCTCCAATGTCTATTGTGCTTAATGGGGAAAAACAACTAACAAAAAAAGAACCTGAGTTGCCGTCGCAAGCGCTTGAAAAACTATGCAGTGCCCAAAATATGCGAAGCCTACTTACCTGCTGAGAGCCAATGTGCATGTCCTGACATCCATGCAAAATACACACCGCGCAAAAGGAGACGCGCTTCACATTGAAGCAGGCAACAAAGCGGTAAAGCGTTCCAGGTCACAATCGCGCACAGCTGCGCCCGTCTCTGGTTGCAGGCTCCACTAAAATGGGCCCTTGGCTAAGTTGCAACACGCATGCCCATGAAGCCAGCCAGAAACAAGCTTAAAGGACAATGGCTGACACGAATCGTCACCCGAACCAAATCGCTACCAGACCGAAACCGGGGCTGAAAGGCCGACCAACTCCACATCACTTCAATACACAACTTGTTTTTGCAGAAGACAGCAACAGCCGCACTCAGCTAGATTCAGAACAATCAACCAGCTTTAGCAAAGTTGGGAGCTTGGCAAGTGTTAACTGGTTTCCACCAGGTTCAGCGCATACACTGACTTGAACTTTGAAACAGAACCAAACCGAACTGCGGCCACACTGAACATGCTACCCTATCAAACTCTCAGCTAAACAAAACATTACTCATTGCACATGTAGAGCGGCTGAATGAAAAAGTAGGATCTACTTCGGAGTGCAGCGGAAGCCACTCCTTAGCAAAGTTTGTTCGAGCGTGCTGCTCAAATCGCTGCATCTTGACGACACAGCCGACTTTTGCTAGTTGAAGACCGTGCCAGCACAGCAGCTTGCCCGTGCCAGATTTGCGTTGACTGCAACGCAAATAAGCAACAAACTTGACACGAACTGCTGGCGCCAAAATCAGCCAGCTTGCCAACGCGCAATGCAAGCGAGGCAAGCGACACGCTCTTGATTTCATGCTGCTGTCAACCACACCTCACACCGCGTCCTCTTGGAGTAAAAAGGGGGGTGTTTGGAGCGGGGTGGTTCAGGGGGGTGTCATGTGTCCATTTCAAAAGCGGGCACCCTCAACAAAAGTGTGCCCATACCTAGTGCAGCAGACCTGGCGGATTGCCATATGATTGTGTGCCCAGCACGCCTGCCACCTCATCGTCACAGAAGCGGAGCTTCGATTGGGTCAGCCGGTCCTGCCATGACTCCACGTCCAGGCATACCTCAGCTCAGCATGTGGATTGAACGCCCGTCCTTCGTCTCTTCTACAAGCACTTGTTTCCCAAGCCGGACCGACTTAAGTCTGCTCTAGCCCATGTTAAAAAACACCCCGCAGGGCTCGGGCGATGAAAAGCAAGCCAGGAGACAAGCTCCGAAACGGGCGCCAGCTCGCCCTTGCTGTCCAAGCAGTGGAAGTTGGCGATCTGCCCTGTCTCCAGGCCCATGCTACCGAAGCGCCGCAGACACGTTTTAATGACTGAGGCCTGGTGATCCATGATGCAGCCAGGCTTTGCCTCCTGCCCGACGACCGACGTTTTTTGTTCCCCCCCCCCCGAAAAGAAGGGACAGCGCCTGAGAAGCAGCCTTTTGAAGGAAGACTGCAACTATGATTCCATGTATCAACTGGTTAGCTGAAAAGTGCCGAGTGTCTGCTACTATGCGTTCCTGAAGGGAAACCTCGTTGAATCTCAAGCCGTATCCTTTTCATGGTCCTCCATGCATGAGTTGCAACCAGCCGTAACATTCTTAGGTTTCGACAACTCAGAAGACAACGCATGGTTGGACTGGGTCTTGAGAAAGGTATCCTCAGCTTGTCTGCTTGTCATACAGAAGATCGCGAAAGGAACAGCTGCTGCTGATGATGGGCAATGTTCTCACTGCCAAAGCCACCTGGAAAAACGCATTTTGCCTTGTCAAGGCCTTGCTAAGAGAATCAAATGTCGATCTACGAGGCTGAAAGGTCGGTCTAAAACGAAGTGAGTGGGTAATTTAGGCCGGGCACAGACTTTGATCGCCCCTCCTTCGCCACCCGCTCCGTGACATCCGCCAAATCCTGCGCCTCCGGCGCCTTCCGCACCCCGAGCGCCTCGCACAGCTTCCACTTGGACGGCCGGCCCAGCAAGGGGAAGACAGCGCTTGGGCGCGTATGCCAAAGAGGCTTCGACCCCACATTGCCCCAAGTGTGAACGCTTGCCAGTCATGTTCAAAGGGGAGGGTGATGTGGGGTATGCGCAGCCACCAAGATATGTTTGCATATCCACTTGTTTGAACGTCCACGTCCCCAAATCTCCAACTTGAGAGCGTTTGGAAGCTTCCCTCCAGAGTTTTAAGGGTTTCCAGAAGAATGCTTGGACCTGCTTGCTCTTTGACCCACAACAAAAGGTTCAATAAAGTTGCAATTCAGCTGGGAATGTCCTTCTTTCAAAGGGCACACCAAAGAAAAAGACTATGTCATCAACCATGTCGCACGGTCCGAATATGCTGGTCCTGTACTGGATGTGTGAAGCTAAAGCTGTCTTTCGGGAATTTGTGGGAAATTTAGAGCTCGTCCCCCCTATATCCCTTTGCAAATGGTCCACCCAACCTCATGAGTCACAATCAAAACCCGGTAATAAAATGGTCTACCCAGAACCACGTAAAGAATTAAGAAGGCGGATATCCGCAACTACTTCTGGCTGGGAGTGCCCCTTACTAACCTTCATCTACCCGGATTTTGATTGTGGTTCTCATGAAGAAGTTGCCAAAGAGCGGAACCGCGCCTTCAGGAAACCCTCGCACTCCATCGAAGCCGCGCGGAGGTGCCCGTGGAAGTCTCCGGCGCGGAAGGCGTCGCCTTCGAAGAAGCTCCTCCTGCTGGTGCGCGAAGCCAAAAGCTAACCCTGGTTGCAACCTACACGGCCCGCATGCAGCCAAAGGTTGCATGCCGTTTTGGGTAAATGATGTATAGTCGAAAAGCAAACAGGGAAAAAGAGGGCTCTTTCTCAATACACTTTCAACTTGTACCAGCACCCGCCAACAGAAACGAACATTGCATCGTCTTCGCCCGCGTGATGTCATGTATACATGATTGAACTGTGCGCCAACCATGAATATTAGGTTTTCACAAGGCACGCGTTTCACCGGAAGAGCAGTGGATCTGGCCATGAGCGGTTATTCTGCAAGTTCCTGTTTGGCACTGGTTCTTGCTATTCTGTTCTCAAAACGCGCCAATTTCTTCAGCCGAATGCATGCTTTCTCGGCACAAGCTACAAGGCTAGGAAAGCAAGATGCTGCAATCAGGCCATTGATTCATGGGCAGCCGGGGGGGGGGGGGGTTACTTCAGGTATGCATACGTAAGGTTCGGGGTACAGTGGTGTTTTTCTGAATAAACCCTTAATAAGGTCCTATCAAGGCTTATTAAGGCTTTAATAAGGTGCTGATAAAAATGTATCCAAGAAAATTGGATAAGCCTGTATTCGGACCTTAATAATTGCGCAAAGCCCATGCTAAGACAGCTCATTTTTCCAAGCCTAAGCAGCAGAAGCCTCACTCAACCAACAGCTCTTCAGAAAGCTACAAAAGCGCGTTTTTTACTCAGGCCTGTTGGTGACAAATGGATTGTCTTCTGTGTTTGTTTTCTTGGGGAGGCCCGAATTTACGGGTGGCAATTAGTCAAGAGTCTTCGCCAGAGTCTCCAAGCGGCTCATCACAAGCAGTTCAACTTGGTGCGCTCGGCGCTTCTCAGGGTGAGTCTAGGCTTTTGAAAGCGCCAATTGATGACCCTCGAAGAAGGCCTCGATCACACCTTATTACGTGTCAATTATAGCAGTAGGCCACCGCTAGTCCACCGCTCATAACTTGGGCCAAGCCAATGAAAAGCTGGCCATGAGCAAAGAATAATCATCATGTCCTTAATCCGAGCTTATCCAACCCTTATGGACAAAGGAAGAAGCAACCAATAGGCCGCCCTGGCTGCCCATGATTGATGGAACAACGACTCAAGGTTGTCCAAAGCACGAGCACGTCGGGGCAACAGGCCGTTTCCATGCCAGCAGAGCAGCATGAAAAGGCAGCTAAAAGAAATCGACAAGGAGAGAGGCAACGTCAAGCTTCGAAAGGAGGTTGGCTTTGTTACCATCGAATGTCTTGCAAACGACCCGGGATGCATCCAACCTGCAAAATCACGACAAACAAATCCGTGAATAGCAAGCGGGCGAGGAGAAGTAAACCACCAACCATGTGTGCAAACATACTGGCCATGCAACCTGTCCAAGCCATGAGTCAAGGATTTTGTCAGAAGCTTAGCGCCCCAGAAGGACAACAAGATCAAAGCCTGTGGCGGTCCCGCTAGCAAAGCTGGCTGTGTGTTTAACACCGACTAAATGAATCACTCAAAAACTGGAAGGCTCTGAGCATATCCGGACAACTTCACTGCATTAAGGCTGAAGCAAACAATGAGTGCAACATGGAGCAGCCGTCAATGTATACACATTTGAGAGGTGCTTTTTATTCCTCTCTAACTCATTTGAGATTATTCAACCTTCCGCCCACCCTTCCGCGGCGCTTCCGCGGATTGCAAGGGTACCTTCCGCAAAGCGCGTTGATAGAAAATTAGCTTCCGCGAGCTTCCCTGACAACATTAAGGGACGTTTCGCTTCCGCGACCGCAGCACCGGCATAGTTTGTGAGCCTGCGCGTTCGATTTTCGACCCTATCGCTAGTACGCGACGCGCACTTCCGCAGCTCCAGCTCGAAAATAGCTATCTCCGTACACCCTTCCGTGAGCTTCCGTGGAAGAAAATTAAGACCTTCGCAAAGCTTCCGCGGGCTTCCGCAACTGTGGCGCGGCGCACATTTCCAAAGAATAATATTCGACCTTTACTTGCGCAATGGAGGGGCAAAAAACGCTGCTCATTTGGGTGTGTCTCAAAATGGGGGGGATTCTGAAAATGCTTGGTTTCCTGGTGGCTTCCTTTCAAAACCAAATAAGCAAAAGGGAAGCACCTTCAGGAGACACTATATCTAGGTCGATTCCACAAAACATATGCAAGAAGATTGGTATTACGCAGATACACTGTATACATACGCGTATATATATATATATATATTAGAGCGATATGTGCGTGCGTGCATGCATGTGTGTGTGTGTGTGCGCATACACATTCGCGGGTCTCTGCCTGGGAGTTGCCAGCACCACGATCGCCTGCTCCGGATTGTCCGCGGCATCTGCGACCTTCACCCGGACGCAGCGCACCTGAGACATGTCCGCGAACTGCCTCTTCGACTTCTCCGCCCGCTTGGCAGCGATCTTGAGGCATCTCTTGAGCTGCCTGGGCAACGAGGGGAGCCATGGAAGATACTGATCTTGGGTGGTTGCTAACACTCACTGGTATCACAATTAGGTTGCATGCTGGCATGCCATGACAAAGGAAGTCGCAAGATTGGAGCGTCACCAGGGCAAGTGATCGTGCAAAATCGCACAAACAGCAAGAGTTGGCGCGAGGGTTTGGGCGGCGCGTGGGGATGCGAACGCTTGCGTACACCACCTTGGCAAACACCACAGAGCTTGGCCGAACTTAAGCAAGGGACGCCAGGCGAACACAGGGGCCAACGCCAGGGATTGTGCCAGACGGTGCGCACTTGGTGTTCCTCCAATCTGGCAACCTCCTGCATTTTGCCTTACATCTGAGGTAAAGATTCTTGCCTGTGTGTGTGTGTGCGTGCCATGATCTTGAAGGGCTCACTTGCAGGGAGTCATCATAGCTAGTTAGCAAGTGGCTGCCAAACCACCGCTGACGTCAAAGGATTGTGGCTGTCCAAGTTGTGCGCCATCTAGTTGTGACTGGAACAGATCACGCCCAACGGAAAACCGATTCAAAACATGTGATTTGACACATCCAAAGCCGCGTGCCTGCACGCAGCCCACAAGTTCAACCGCCGTCTCGAAAGCAAGGCCAGAAAACTGCGGTGGAGGAATTGGGCGCTCGGAATCTCAAAAAGCTGGCAATGGCGGGTCACTCCTTTAGCTGGGGTCGCACCTACTGGAGCCTCCTGAAGGGCTCCATCAACAATGCATCCAGGGCCAAGATGCTCGTAGAACATGCTCTCCTCCTCAACTTGCAGTTCCTCGCAAAGGTACCCTCTTGATGAAAAGCGCAGGCCTGCACTGTTACTTGAATGGCATTCTTATTTGTAGCCACAAGCACAATACGCATCAAAGCCGGTCTCTCATCAGCTAGTGCGCCTGCCATGCGCGTCCAAACAAGCTGGGCAAAGGTCTGCTGGATCTTGGATTCTCACGAACAAACGTGTTCTCCAGATTTCGCTCCGGGAAAATTCGCCCAGAAAGGCCACGCTCTTGGGGGAAAATTGCATAGCACCCCACATGTCGCGCCCGCTTCTCCATGCAAAAGAGACTGGCTAGTTCGGCCGAGCTTGGGATGTGGTAAGAAACCTTAGTTCCAACCCACTGGTAAGCTTTTTCAACTGAAGTTAACCGTGTTGAAGTGAACAGCTTCGAACCAGAGACCACTCACAAACCTGGGCGAACACATTCATCCTTGGCATGATCAGTGATCAGTCCTCCTTCTCTGGATGCAGCGAGCACAGGTTCCGGACATGCATCAGCACCAGATCCAAAGAAACCTTGTCAAAATCCACGAGGGCACCCAGCTTGGTGAGTGCCTTAGCGCCAATGCAACTTTGCCCCACTAGTGGTTAACTTGGCTGGCCTGCAACGGAAAAATGTGCTCTGGCCCCTTCTCCTCGCACAGCTCCTCTGGTCTTGCTCCCAGTTCTATCCTGTTCTTGCGTCACAACTAAGTGATTAACCGTTCGAAACCCTCTGCTGGGCCCATTTCAGTCTGGAAAAAGAGGATTCTAAGATTAAGGCCAGACTATGGAAGTCTCTTTTTCCCGACTGCAGTGGACACTGGGCACCGGGAAAGATGGAAAGAGGGGTCCAGGCTCCAGCCTGGCCTCAGCGGCCTCAGCGACCTCAATTCTGTGTCCTTCTCCTTGTTTAAGTGGATTGCACTTGTCAAGTCACAACTTTGATCTTGTTTAACTGGACTTGTCAAACTCAAAATGGGGGCGGCAGAAGGCAGCAGGGCAGCAGGGCAGCAGGGCAGCCGCCTCCTTACGGCAGCAAAAAACCTCGAGGTGTGTTGACCAGTACCGCTTGGCGCGGCTAGAACGTTCGCGGCCGTCTGCCTTGGCATTGCAGTACTTCCTCCAAACCTTTTCCAGAAGCCCCTGCCGACTCAACACCGGACCGAAATGCGCAGATCATCGCGCGCGCTTGCGAGAGATATTCTCCACAACCTAGCAATGTGAGCTGGACGGATTCGCAGGAGGCGCAGAGGTTGTATGCCTTGAAAGGGAGCATAAACCGTGGAGTAGCCTATGCATTGCTCCAAAAGGTTGTTCTCTCTAAAGACAACCGAAGACAACCCTGCCCCCAAGTACGCAGAATCAAGAAGCAAAGGTACAGATTGAGGCTCTCTCACTGCATAGTGACGCATGCCCGTAGTCTCAAAAGGCGCCTGTCTCATGTAAGTGCGCGTGCTGCCGAAGATCCGGGGGGCGCTTTGCAAAGACCTATTTGAACTCCTGTCAGAGCACAAACACTGAGAAGTAACGCAGCCTGGATTTTGCCAAACCCAAAACGGGCAACCTGGTTTGAGTCCCCCCGCTCCCCCCCAGGCACCGCTGGGCATCTGAAAGACAAGCGTCTGATCTGTGGTGATTCACAAGCTGCTGCAGCTGCTCCCCACATCCCTTCCTCGGCGAGAAATGGCACTCAAAGTGACACCTGATCACAACCCCCTTTCGGGTAACCAAACCAGGTGAGTTGATGCTCGTGAGAATCTATGAACAGAACACGACACTTGACAATTTCAATAAAATGCAAAACCCTACAACAGGCAGCTTGTTCTTTGACTTTTGGTAGTTTGGACTGACAGTTTGGCATTTGAGACTCAGACTCACAATGCAACCAACGCATTCATGGAACCGACGTGTAACCAACACCCATCCAACTGACAGAAGAGCTTCGGATGCTCCGGGGAGTGCATCACTGGGCACACGCTCCACACCAGCTCCGCGGCCTTGCCCAAGGCCGTGCCCTGGAGTGGCAGCAGCCTCCGGCTGGGAGACAATTCTGTGCACAAACCTCTTGAAAGTGGATTCCCCGTGGATCTATTTAGGGATCGCAATTTGTCCCAAGGTGGAAACGCAATTGACAGCGTCCATCTTGTCTATGTCCCTTGTAACGCTTCTCTTCGTTACAATAAACTATAGGCCAACGAGTGTCTATCTTCCTTGTAATGCTTCTCTTTGTAATTAGTGGGCTATAAGTCAACAGTCCACATCTAGCACATGGAAGCTGCACATTCGACCTGCAAGGAGTCAGGCGCAATCACTAGACTTCCCGCCGCCATTTGATCACAACCGATGCGGCGCCCAGGGATTCCTTGCCTCTTGGCAGCCCTGAGGGATTGCCAGGGAAATGCTTAGCGGGAAACCACACACTCAACTTGAGAAACCCCTGCATGTCTCTCCCTCGATTCTCTGGGCACCCTGGAGAAGCCCTTGGCGGAGGCCGCAGGCTATCGTTTAGTAGAAATTACCTGAAATCTACCTAAACATGATTGATTGGCACTTGCTCAGCTCAGCTACAATGATTCGCTCTAACATACTCTCGCAGAGGGGTACAAATCAGGGGCTGCAGCATCCACGCATGCCTGGACATTGATTCGGGGAGGGAGCACCCTGGCGCTTTGTTGACCATTAACAAGGGAAGGGAACACAACCTATCAATCAACGAGGGGCTTATTGATCCGGATCTCCGCATCTGCAGTCGCGCGCGTGCTCACCCCAGCCTCAAAGTCCCACCCTGAGCTTCGCCGCCCAGCGAAACAGCCATGCGCCCCACCTCCTGTGCTTTGATACTCTCACTGCCCAAAAAAAGTTCTAACTTTAGATTTACCACTAATATGGTCTGCCCAAAAAGTTTAAAGTTCATGAACTCAGGAAGTGAGTACTCGCCTTTGGAAATAATACCCTTGAAACTGTCCTCTTTTGGCAAGGACACATTTGATTATTGAATACCAGGCCTTGCATCCTTTGAGGAGCCCTGTCAACCTGATCAAAAGTTAGGGCGAAATAGGCCCAACCAAGCATTCATGCTGCGTACGGGCGTCAAGTGGTTTGCTCACCAAATCGAGGAGTCAGAATCTGCTGCAAGTTGGACGCTTGCGCTTGCCTGCAGTCTCCTATTGCGAGCACCCTGGACTTGCATGCAAGGTCTTCTCCAACATGAGTGCAAACCATCCGTTACATCGATCTTTCAGGTCAATACGCCAATGCATGCTGGCCCAAGCCTTTATTCCCCACATTCACACCCAATGGTTGCCAAGCAAAACTCAGGTAGGATGCTGCTAAGCAGCTTGAATCTTGAAATTGCCCTTGGCTGTCAGCCCATTGACAAGCTTCAATGCCCTTTCAAACTGAGAAGGTGTGTCGCCATTCGAAAATTGCTCCTCCGCAATTTGCACCGGAGTCGTCCAGCTCATCGTGAGAAAAATGTGGTGCTGCGACACCTCCCGAAAGAGAGAGAAGTCTGCATCCGGACCGCCGACCTGCGCCACGAAAACGACTCGCAAGCTTCAAAATAGCAATCTTCACTTGGTCCTACAAGATGCGAGCAATCTGGCAGCAATGTCCCACCAACCGGTGATACATTCATTGGCTACGGAAGCATGGCCCAATGGCCCTCCAGCAACTTGATCGTTCATAAGGATTGTGCTGTCGGGGGCCGCCGCTGGCTCTTCGCCCTCTCCCCCGGTCGCCCGCTGCCTGGGCACATGCAACCTGAGCGGCGTGGGGCACATTCCCAAAGGCAGAAAAAGGGGAAATGGGAACGCAGGCGATGCTCTCGCTGCAATGACACGTGATCAGCTGTTCGGTTGTGGAAAAAGCAATGGAAAGATTCAGAGCACATCAAATACACAACCTGACTGTACTGATCACACAGTCAACAAGCCTTTTCTTGCGAGGGCTGCGCGTGCGCCCGTGTGCGCGCATGCGCGCGTGTGCGCGTGTGCGCGCCTGCGCGCGTGCGGGCCTGTGTGCGCGTGTGTGCGCATGTGCGTGTGCGTGCGCGTGCGCGTGCACGTGCGCCTGCGCGAACATGCGCGTGCGCCTGGGTGCGTAGGTGCGTAGGTGCGTGGGTGCGTGGGTGTGTGGGTGCGTGGGTGCGTGGGTGCGTGGGTGTGTCGGTGTGTGGGTGTGTGGGTTTGTGGGTGGGTGTGTGGTGTGTGGGTGTGTGGGTGGGTGTGTGGTGTGTGGGTGTGTGTGGGCGTGTGGGTGTGTGGGCGTGTGTGGGTGTGTGGGTGTGTGGGTGGGTGGGTGGGTGGGTGTGTGTCTGTGTGTGTGTGTGTGTGTGTGTGTGTGTGTGTGTGTGTGTGTGTGTGTGTGTGTGTGTGTGTGTGTGTGTGTGTGTGTGTGTGTGTGTGTGTGTGTGTGTGTGTGTGTGTGTGTGTGTGTGTGTGTGTGTGTGTGTGTGTGTGTGTGTGTGTGTGTGTGTGTGTGTGTGTGTGTGTGTGTGTGTGTGTGTGTGTGTGTGTGTGTGTGTGTGTGTGTGTGTGTGTGTGTGTGTGTGTGTGTGTGTGTGTGTGTGTGTTGTGTGTGTGTGTGTGTGTGTGTGTGTGTGTGTGTGTGTGTGTGTGTGTGTGTGTGTGTGTGTGTGTGTGTGTGTGTGTGTGTGTGTGTGTGTGTGTGTGTGTGTGTGTGTGTGTGTGTGTGTGTGTGTGTGTGTGTGTGTGTGTGTGTGTGTGTGTGTGTGTGTGTGTGTGTGTGTGTGTGTGTGTGTGTGTGTTTGTGTGTTTGTTTGTGTGTGTGTGTGTGCGCATGTGTGTGTGTGTGTGTGTGCGTGTGTACGTGTGTGCGTGTGTGTGTGCGTGTGTGGCGTGCGTTCGTGTGTGTGCCTGCATGCGTGTGTGCGTTTGTGGGTTTCTGCAAGTGTTGCGCGTGTGTGCGTGTGTGTGTGTGTGTTGGTGTGTGGGTGTGTGGGTGTGTGGGTGTGTGGGTGTGTGGGTGTGTGGGTGTGTGGGTGTGTGTGTGCGTGCGTGCGTGCGTGCGTGCGTGCGTGCGTGTGTGTGTGTGTGTGTGTGTGTGTGTGTGTGTGTGTGTGTGTGTGTGTGTGTGTG
>CAUJNA010003710.1:2500-72500 GCA_963377175.1 Effrenium voratum | reverse complement strand
TTTAAACTAATTCCTGTAACACATTTTTGAAACTGCTGCTTTACACTTGTTACACTGTCAAAACGCTGATTCTGGCAAGTTTGCTGGTTCTCTGATCTACCAGGTGCCACATCATCCGCTCAAACGCTACGGTTTGCATTCATGCAAGACACATCAAGCTGCTTTCTTGCAAATGCAATAAAGCAGCCGCTTTCCTCTTACCAGAAAAACTCTGCCCACCATTGTTCGGGCTCCATGCAGGAAACTGGTGAGACACAAGGCATCATAAAAGACGAACGTATCAAAATCATAGACCCAGTGGCTCGCCGGAGAAAAAAAAGTAACCACATTGTAGAACCATTTGAAAGAGAAAAAAGAAGAGAAAAACAAATGAATATGGTTCACGCACATGTTGTGCGTTCTGTTCAAATACATATAAAGTGCTTTTGCAACATCCACTGCTTTTAGGTGTGACGACTGTATGTTCTTGAGGGATTGAGGGGCAGTGCATCGTAAACGGAGAGGCAAGGGCCTGGGCTGGCGCAAGAAGGCTTCAAATTCAGTTCAAAAATGGCCTCCCTTGTTTCGCCTACACATTAGATTCAAATGAGGATGGAGGCATCGGCGCTCCAATAACATTCTGACCTTTTTGGGAGCCGTTGGCCCACCACCTCCCATGATCCGTGATCTCATCCGAGGCACGTACAAAGAGAAGGCATGAGCCCAGGCTTCAGCCAGGCAAGCGGACATCTCTTGGATAGCGGTTGTCATCTGCTCGTCCTGCAGGAACACTTCTGGCAAGGCATGCGACAAATTGGACGGCTCCCATAAATACTCTATGTGCGCATGTGTGTGTGTGTGTGTATGCGTGTGCGTGTGTGTGCCTGCATGTGTGGACGCGTGCGTGGAAATGCGTTGCAGCGCAGCTCAGTGCTGTGCGCGGCGCGTGCGTTGTGTCGCGTCGCGCCGTGTGTTGCTGTGTCGCGTTGCGCTGTGTTGCATTGCGCTGCATGGCATTGAGGTCGATGCGCCGCAATGCGTTGGACGGCAACGCGTGCGATGTGTGGCGATGGGATGTGTCGCATTGGGTTGTTGCGCCGCGTTTTCCTTCGGGCCCCTGCAAATGAGAATCACATACGCATGCTCGGGGACCAACACACAAGCAGTCGTTGCAACGCCATGCTTGTTTATCTTTGGAGTAAGGGTCCGAGCGCCCCATCTGGGACGAGGGCAGGATGAAGAGTGTGGCAGTGAATGGCTCTTGGGAGGTTGGGCAAGCTTGTCCAGGCTTGTCTTAGGCGCTTTGGGTGAACTCATGTCGTTTCAGCAAGGGCTGAGAGCTGGTCAGGGTGGGTTTAGAATGAGGCAGGATCGGCTTCGGCTGCACGCAAGAGTTGGCGCACATTCAGGGATGGCTTACTGCTGGTTTGGGGAGAGTTCAGGGTGGCTCAGAGACTGAATTTCGGGTGGCTTTTAGCAGGTGTTTAGCTGAGTTGAGGGCTGCTGCAGCGTGGGTTTGCGTGGCGTGCGTTGTGTTTGAGGTTGGCTAGGGTTGAATTAATGCTCAAGATGTGAGTTTGGGGTTGGGTTAAGAATTTCAGAATCAGCTTAGCTTTTGATCAGCTGAGGAAGTCGCCAAAAGCATGATTTCGGCTACCCTCCATACAGTCCTTGTAAGCATCCAAATGGCTGGCGCACTCCAACAGAATTGCGGGTTCAACCGTACGCCGCATGCCCAGGCTTTGCAGCAATTTCAGGTATTGGTGCATCCACTGCACCGGGAGGTAGCTGCTCAAGCACTCTGCAAAACAACGAGAAAGCTCGAGCTCTGGATCCAGAAAGCTCTTGAGCTTGTGTACATGCCCTGCCCTGCTTGGCACAAATGCAAGCTCCCTGGCAGCTGCTTCGATGTTCAAGGACTTGTCGATCAACACAAACTCCTCCGGCGGGTGTTGGCAGGGACCTGTGAGCCACCAGGAATGGGGGGCAGGTTCCTAAAACATCCTAGTTGAGGTGTGTGTTTGCTCTTGACGGATGCCACACAAAGTCAGTAGAGCACTATCGGTATCTGGTAAGGCTTGCTGGAGGGTGTCCCGCAAGGGCGTCTTTACGGATGACAAGGAATCCCTCTCAAGGCACAGCCTGCCCAATTCTCTGCTGATGGAAGAGACAGTGCAGTTGACACCATACTTGTGGT
Organism: Effrenium voratum; assembly: GCA_963377175.1. NCBI lineage: Eukaryota > Dinophyceae > Suessiales > Symbiodiniaceae > Effrenium > Effrenium voratum. The sequence continues at coordinate 70,324 of CAUJNA010003710.1, read as the reverse complement.
GTCCACCTGTTCCTTCAACGCATATGGGATCCAAGGCCCGTGTCCTGAAGCTGGTCCAAATATGGCTTGGCGTGGGCGGCGCCTTTGCTGCAGGCCTCCTCTAAGTTGGGCAGGATGAACTCCAGCATAAACTTCTCGGCGCCGCACAGGCGCACGCCCAGATGCTCATAGATCGGCTTAATGCTTGCCTGGGAGGCCAACAAGATACCAGCATAGGCCCCAATTGGCGCGAACCAACAAGCTAAAGATGCCCATTCCAGTACAGCACACACGTGCGATGTCACAGCGGCTGCTCCGGCAATTTGCCAGCCAGAGTCTCTTTACACTGCTTTCGCAACATTGGCGCTCACATGCCGGAGTTCTACGCACCGCCTCTGAGCTCATGTTTTGGTAGGCAACGTGCCCGGGCAGGGCAGCCAAAACAATTCTCACAACAGTGTGCTCCAATTCGCTTGCCAAAGCCGGCGTAGACTGCTTTTGCAGCATTGGCACTCGCCGGAAATTTGTTGGAGTTGCTTAAAGCGCTGCCTCTCAGAGCCAATGTTTTGGTGGATTTGCTTGACGCACCGCCTCTCCAATGGCTGCGCCAGCGCAAGATGATAGCCAGAAGACAAGGCTCCAGGAAGACTACGGCGCCGGGACCAGGCACGCCGCAACAGCACCCTGCGCAACTCAGCCCTGCAGCAGCATCCTGCACAACTCTGAGTCTCGGCCTGCAACAGAACCCTGCCGGCAGCAGCACCATGCAACAGCACCCTGTAACATCACCTGACCGGAACTCTGAGTCTCACCTACCCCTTCTTCACTTGAAACTATAACCCCCTATAGCTTTCAGCTGTCCGCTGCCTGGGGAAAAAGCAATTGCCAAAGCTGGCATTTGGTGGGGTCGGTCGAAGTTGAAGGCCCCCCCTTCCAGAAATGGAATATGTTGCGGGATCCGAAACGGGTTCGAAGTGCGGGGCCCTAGGCATAGCCCAGGCAACCAAGAAAGGAGCCTATTGCCACACTGCATCGAACAGCGCACTGAGAAACACCAATCACTAGCATTCCCAGCTGTCAGTGTGGTGCTTCACCAGTACCCACCCACCCACCCACCCACGCGCGCGCACGCACGCATATACATATGTATATATGTATGTATATATATATATATATTTACTTATTTATTTATTATGTGTTTGTGCGTGTGTACACACATACACGCGCACATACATGCGCACACACACACACACGACACGCGCAAGCACACATGCACACATGCCACATACGCACATGCACACATACGCACACACACACACACACCCACACGCACACGCACACGCACACGCACACGCACACGCACACGCACACGCACACGCACACGCACACGCACACGCACACGCACACGCACACGCACACGCACACACACACAGACGCACACGCACACCCACACACACCCAGACACAGACACAGACACAGACACAGACACAGACACAGACACAGACACAGACACAGACACAGACACAGACACAGACACAGACACAGACACAGACAGACACAGACACAGACACAGACACAGACACAGACACAGACACAGACACAGACACAGACACAGACACAGACACAGACACAGACACGGACACGGACACGGGCACGGACACGGACACGGACACGGACACGGACACAGACACAGACACAGACACAGACACAGACACACACACACACACACAAGGCAATCTAGATACATAAACCATCAACGGCGAAAGCACAAACACAAACCATCGCAACAAAACGGGGGCCAATCCTCTACAACACTGCGCCCCGCTCCTTGCACCCAAGTCAAACAACTGCTGGCAGATTGAGGCAATTTGCTCAGAACTGCTCCCCTTTGAGCCGGAGCTGCTGTGGGCCATGCCAACAGCACGGCACTGCTTGGCCTCAACGTCTCCAGCGCCCCAGCCCGCGGGTCGTGGGGATCCAGGCAGCAGTACTGCGTAGCTTCCCTGGGATGCTCAAGGATACAAAGCAAACACACCTCATGAGGCTCTCCCCACATGATTCAAATGGAGAAACCGACTGGAAAGCATGTTTACATCAGTTGTCTATATACTGTATCGATGTCTCGAATATGTCTATACATGGGCTAAGCGCGGCTATGCAGGTCAGGCGCCAAGCCTTCCATGTCTTAGGACTGAGCTACATCCGTTTGGTGCAAGTAAGACAACAAACCCAAGACTCGCTGGGTTTCAGGAACCTTGGAGGCCGTCAACTGAATGATCCTATCCAGCGCCCCTGAAAGAGGCCTGGAAGCGAAATGACCACAGAAAAATGCCGTCATTTGATTGACTAGGGTTTCCGTTGGGTTTTAAGGGGCTGTCAAGAGTTCCAACTCTCAAGAAATCAGCACCGTGGGACTGCATCTATTACAGCATTCCGTGTCCTGCTTCCGAGGTGACAGCTTGGGGTCATTCGAGGCAACAATTGCAACAAGCGTCTCTGGCTTTGACGCAATCCACACAGTCATTAATGCCCTGGCTGAACCACATCAAAAAAACCGACCTCTCCCCTCAAAATCGTCACCTGTTCACCCCGTCACCCGACCGGGAAATGAGTCCAAAGAGCCCTGCCTTTTGCCGGCCCGAGCAAGCAAGCAGTCATCTGAACTTCTGTTGAATCCATACACTCCAACTGCACAAAGTGCATTCAAACCAAAGTGCATTCAAGCCAAACAGCATTGATCCCCGCACAGAAGTGCTATCCTAGTCTAGTGGAACAGCGGTCCTGTTATATAGAACGGGGTCGCGACCGGGTTGAACGTCCAGGAAGCTCACTTCAGCTGCACCTTCTTGGTGGATTTGGTGGTCCCATTAGTATGCGATTGCATTGCAACCTACGCCCTAGCCTGTTAACTCTACTGACAAAAGTACTGTTGCCCGCCGTCGCGGCAACAGAACCTCTCAAAATCATGGCAGGTGCCAAGCAGCTGGGTGGCTCGCGCCGTGTGACCCAAAAAACGCCTCAAACATCTAAGCCCGCGACCCTGCAAACCCCAAACCCCGCAATAAAAATTGAATCCCGCCGAAAAGCCCCACACAGTCACAGAAAAAGAAGAAGAAAAACGCACAAACAGAAGACCTCCTTGTGGGCGACAGGTATGTTCATGGTTCTGCCCTGCAAAAGAAGGCATTCGAGGAAGGGCCCTACAAGGCTCAAGACACCGCTCAAAGGTTGAGCTCCATTGAACCAAACAAGGCCGGTCAGCCCTTGATGGTACGGCTCTTTGAATGTCTTCACAGGTCTTGGTTCAGGTGTTGACAAGAACTAGGGCGTATCTTGAAGGAAGCCTGACGAGCACATCCTGTCGCCTAACCAATGACAACAATGCTTACGTGGACCCCCGCTTGAGACATGGATGGTTTCGGGCAGGGCGGCCTCGCGCATGTCCAGTCACGCCTGCTGTCCGAAAATCATCATGCCTTCCCTTAAGGCCCTTAAAGAATCGAAAGCGAGAAATCCATGTTTGCTTAGCGCAACCGCTTCGGCACGGTCTGCCGAGTTTCTGGTCGGCAAGCAGGCTAGTGAAGCTGCTGCCCTGGGCCATCTTGAAGAGAGGCAGTTCACGCACTTCGGTCCTGGGACGAGTTGCGGCGCAGTGGGGAATTCGCAACACCTCTCGCTGCTACACTCATGCAATTTTTCGCTTGAAGGGCTAGAGTTCATGCACCTGCATGGAGGTGTGTCTGCTTGCCAGGCACAAGCTGAGTCATTGTGCTTGGGTTGTCCCCCCCAACCGCTGGTGCTTCTGAGAGGCCCGCTATCCTGCTTAGAGCACCCCTCAGCGTGGACACATCTTATCCAGTACCATGGCATGGATTATTCACTTTGTGCGCGAATACCAAGAAATTGCCGGGTGAAGGCGCGTCAGACGGTCAGTAAACACGTGTGGGAAAATTGAGCATTAAATGTCGTGAGACGCCTCTGTGGCAATCTTGGGATTCCCCCCCCCATTTTGAGGCATGTCCATTTGGGCATAGTTGTTTTTTTCCCTGGCTGTTCAATAAAGGACTTGCAGCCAGCCCCAAGGGAGGTACCGGGTCCTGCTCGCAAGACCTTTTACAGGCGGTCTTGTGGGTTGAAATCATACCTGCCCAAAAATACCTGGCAATAGAGGGCGATCGCTTGTTGGGACCATAGTCAGTGGAAATCAAGCTTCTTAAAATTCAGTTGACAATTTGTTTCTGGCGATACTGTCATCCTGATTCCAATTCACCAGCCAATGGCTTTCTCCGGAATCGGTCTGGCATGTTTAGCATGTAACAGTATCCGTTTTAGTTTCTGGCCGTTAAGGCCGGCTTCACAGCTTGCATGGCACTGGCAATGGCACAATTGCAGGAGCACATTATTTACATAAGACAAACATGCTGCCAAAGGCAGTTCATAGAATGACTCTCTGATACCCTCTGCAACTTTAACGTCTTATCAATTGAGCTCCCCTGATAGCTATGCTTCAAACGCACGGAAATGTGGTGAAACCCACCAATTCACAGAACAGCTGGTCTTCAGCAACACTTACGCTGAAGCCATCATAAAAGCACATCAGGAAATGCCGTCGGAGAAACAAAACACTGCAGACTAAACGGACCCCCGACACACCCAAACAACAGCAACACAACAACACCATTCCAAAGGCTCTTCGCAAACGGATCCGAGCATCAGCGGCGTTTTACCATCAATAGCCAGCTTGGAGAAGAAGGCCAGCAAAGCATGACGATTCTTTCCAGACAGTTCAGACAGGCCGCCACTCCTGTTGAAAGTTACCAGAAGCCGAAGCAAATCTGAGTCTTGGCTGACAACCTGCAACAGGGCTGCGGCCCCTGACGGGCAGAGTTTTAGGTCCGTTATTCAAGCAGAATACTGATGCAGTGAATACTCTCAAGTGACCAGACAGAGATCGCTGCGCATTGCTTTCCCACTCGCTCGTTTTTGAAACATTCCTGCCTGCGACCCAAGCAGGCGCAGCGCGGACTCCTCCAAGGTCGTCTGCAGGATGTAAATCCCCGCCTGGAGCAAAGCATCTTGGATCTCCTCGTGCTTCTGAGAGCACAGCACCGTCTGCCCCACTCTGTCCAAGGACACCGCCAAACGCCTCGCCTCTGTGCTGCAGACCGGAAGCAGCTCCCAACCTGTCAGCTGCCCAGGAATCCGTCCTTTGGCTCCTTTAGCAATAAAGCGCCAGAGGTGCTTCAGACGCCGGTTCTCTTCCACGTCAGGCTGTAGATGTGCCATCTCCTCCAGCTCCTGAAGTGATCGTTTTGCTGTGGCACATGAGAAAACGGCACCAAAACACATGCAACCTGAAAAGCACGGGAGCTGTAAGATAAATCATGATGAGTTGCCTCTTTAACTCTACTGGGCTTGTTGGGGGTTTTCATATTGTGGCACACGCCCATCTCACAAAAAGGGGATTGATTAAACGGGGTCAGAGCGCCACCCAAGGATCAAACCGAGTGTGCTGCTGACCCCCTATTTATCAACCAGATTTAGTTCATAGAAAGGTGTTTCTCCCTGGGTTTGGGGAATGGATCACACCACTTTTGGAAGAGAACCCCAAGGTTGATTACTATGGGGTGGGTAGGGTTGATTGATATAAGGTCAACATTAAGTTGCTCTCAGGTCCTCCTTGAAGTGAACCAGGTCGTCCAGCTGCAGCGCACGGACCCCTGGCACCTGCAACTCCACTTTCTGCTTGGTCTCTGTGAGGTCAATATTTAGGGCGCGCAGGGTATCCTCAACACCACTCGCTAGCAGCTGGGTCGGTTGACTTGAGTTAAAGGAAAAATTGGCGAGTTCAGGGATCCCCGAGTCCCCCGATGGAGAAAAACACAGGGGCCCAAGGATTCCCTCTCAAAGCAACAAACTGAGTTGGGATAGCTATGGGGTTCCTACATTTTCCTTAAAGGCCGTACATGTTCCTCTTACAGGGGTCCTCGTGTGTCCCTTTCTGGAATCCAATTACAGCACCTGTTGGTTGCCACTTCTAGGCGCATCTCGTGGAGGTGTTTTTGCGCACGGGGCGAGGCCTTTAAGCTCATTTAGTATTGGACGGCTCCGCCTGACGACCCCAAGCCGTTTCTGGTCGATTCAACACAAGCCCAAAGAAGAAACCAAGAACCAAAGCAACTCTCAAGCTAACTCCGACCACAAATCAAAAGGGCCTTGACGCGGGGTCCGGGATACAGCCTTGACAAGGCCGACCCCAGACCAGGACCGAAGAGCTCGCCCCACCCCCCCCCACCCCAATTTGGCAACCACACGCTCACACGTTGTGCGCTCCATGCTGGGCTTCCATTGATGCCGGGAATCGCCCAGCATGTGTCTAAAGGATCAGACTTGGACATGGCTGAAATTGAAAGCCAGACCCACCTGGCATGACTAGGAGAAAAGAAAAAAAAGGGAAGCCCTTTTGGGCGTTCATCCAACCGAGTCTCATCATGGAGGAAGAGGTCTGGGTGCTCGGGAAGCAGCTGCCGATCAGATGTGAACCTTCAATTACACATGCACATTTGGACAGGATTCCGGTTTTAGACTACCCTAAAGTAGACTCAAACCAAGGGTTTGATTTCCCCAAAAGGGAAACCCCTGGGTTCTAGTCCACCTTGGCGTAATCGAAAAACAGAACCCTGCATTTGGAAAGTTGTTGACTGAAGGGCGTTGGAAGACTTGGACACAAGGAGCTATCGTGAAACCCTGAGTCCGTAAATCAAGCCTAACAGGGTGCGCCATTGAAAACATCAACAATGGAGAACTCAAAGGAGAGGGAAACACAGTTTTCTCAACAACGGGGGAACCCGGGACCTTAAAAGGAACGAACCCCGCCGTGACTGCGACCTCTCCCTTAACTTGTGGGCAGCGCGTGCAACGCGCTGTTTTCCTTGAGCCAAAACGACATGTGATCATGTCATGCTTCAGCCTTGCATTTTTTGTACAACATGTTGCATGTACATCTAACTCATGGAACCTCTGGGCCATAAATGTCATCGTGATAATTGACTCCCCCCTCATTGACGGCACTGAGGGAGTGTCTTGGGCGCATTACCACGCCAACTTGAAGTCAAGTTTACATCACAACGACTGACGCAAGTTGTTCAAGCATCGCCCAGTCACTTGCACACTTTTGGAAATTTTGCGGACATGCTGCAGCGCACTATGCGGCTGCTTTAGCGGATCTACTTTCACGCACATCTTCAAGCTTCTCTGGAAGGTCAACACGAATGCCTAGCAACCTGATGCATGGTCCCACTTGTTGGGAGGAAGTGCTTTAGTGAAAATGTCTGCTGACTGCATGTCTGTTTGGACATCTTCTATTGAGATGTGTTCGCTTTCAAGCTGCTCTGCAATGCAAGCGAGGTTCACCTTGTGCGTGCGTTGTACACAGCGTAGCTTGGATGAGAAACCCTTCTTTGCTACGAGGATGGTCGCCTGATTATCCTCATGGATCTTGAGATGGAATGGCCTGTCCAAGATCAGCTCCCATAAGCTGAGCGCAGGTAGTGCCTCCTGGTACAGGGAGTACGCAAGAGACACTATTTCCGCCTCGGTCGTCGATCGGGAGACCGAGGTCTGCCTTTTCGACACCCACGCGAGGGGAAAGTGCGTATGTGGGCCACTCAAAACCAAGAAGCCTCCGAACGTTGATTTTGCGTCTCGTTCTCCAGCGAAATCTGCGTCCACATAGAGAGACAGATGCAACTCATCAGTCGTATCCTGAACTGTGCCAACTAGGGTGCTGTTCACCGTGCTGTTAATGTAGCAGACAAGCTTGTGTAACTGCTTATCGCAGTTCCTAGACCATTTCTGAACAAAGGAAGCAAGGTCGCCAATCGGCTTGACCAGGTCCGGGCGTGCCAAACGCCCCAACCATAAAGCCTTCATCAACACGCGGCAAGCGGCGAAGCCGAGCTCACCCTCCAAGGCGTCATCTGCAGGGTCTAAAGATCCAGCGGGACAGAATGGAGTGGTGGCATCACGCAACTTTTCAGTTTTTAGCTGTGCAACCTCAAGATATAACGCAACCGTTTGACGAGCATAATCTCGCATGTCGAACGCCATGCCCCCTTTCAATCTGCCCATTGCGGCATTAAGATCAGGTTCAACTGGGTCCTTCGGAGCATTTATCAAACGGTGATTCCTGCCTAGCACCCGATATATGTCTTCTGGGGGTTCTATGTCTACCAGTCTTGTTAACTTTTCCCAGAAGTCTTTATGAAGGTGGCTGGGGCCGGCCAACGTCAAGTCGTCGACGTATGTTGAGAGAAGTAACCCGGACTCCTTGAACCAGAAGTTTCCAGGAAACTCTGCAACTTCACGACCTCCAAGTTCACTAATGAAACCTTTGAGGTGTGCCTCCCAGAGTCCGCCAGCGTCAGGATGCCCATAAAGAGCTTTACCGAGCAAAACCACAGGTTTCACGAAACGCTCGCGCCACCACCTTGGCCGGAGCTCAGGCGGGAGTGTGATCCAAGTTTGATACTTGGATTTCAGCAGTGCTTGTACGTAAGCCTTTATAGCGTCCGCTGTTGTGGTGGAATTCCCTGGCAGGGATCCGTAAGCGAGACAGTTATTAAGACCTTGTACGCTCCCGCTGCACCATGTTCGTCTTTCGCACAGTCTCCGCGATACACTATCCTACCTTTCATCTTTTGAAGGTGCTTCGCGAGTTCGGCGAACTTGACGGATGCTAGCGACATCAACTGCCCGAAGTGAACTTTTACACTGGATCGTCGCGCCTCAGCAGCGACTTGATCGTACTCTCGGACTGAATTTAGATCCCAAACACCGGCCTTCTCCAGGCCTGTGGCCTCAAGTCGAACGGCTTCAAGGGCTTCCGGGGAAGCCAACATTTCAGCACGTGACAAGAGTCTAGTCACCATTGCGGTGATTTCAGGATCCTTCTCCTCCTTGACTTGTCCTAGGGAATGTGCGATGAGATTTTCAACATCAAGAACTTGTTCGAGGATGTCGTGACACTTTTCATCGGACTCGACAGCAATACCTATATCTTCCAAACCGGAGAGAGGGGATATGTGTTTTAGCTGCTGTTCACGTTCCCGGTGGTCGAGAGGCAATGGCACATGGACAGGCATCGCAGGCACAACGGGTCCTACTGTCGGATACAGCGCACGGGCAACTGTGAGACACATGCCTTCGGGGTAGAAAGCGGTCTTTGCGGTCTTGTTACCTGCTGCAAGCGAGTGATTAAACCCTTTTTCGTGCGGACACTTGAACGCGCTTAGCGCCGATGCGAGGGTGCCATTGCTGGTCATGACTTTCCATGGCTTTTTGATGGGGCAACCGTTGCTGTCCTTTAGACCTAGGGCGCAACCGTGGAAGGTCGCTGGGGTGAAGACCTGTGAGTATTCCCTAAAGAATGCGGCAACATCATCCCTAGCCCAGCTGTCACAATCCCTTGGCCACTCAAACGAAACACTACCCCCCTGATGGAGGACAGTATTAGCGTGACGTCTGAATCTGGAGAACAACTCTCTCGAATCTCTAACCTTTTGTTTCAATTTCTTTTTGAATTGGCTTCCTAGCTTGGCCTTGTTAAGACGTTGCCATGCTGATCCGGATGCGCAGGGAATTGCGGCCCAGAGATTGGGTTTATCACAACCTTCTATCTGTGACTGCAATTGGATTTCTCCTTCATCTGTGCTAAGGTCGATGAACTCTTTAGCCAGGCTGACATGCGGTATGCCAAGACCTGCAAACACGCGACCCATATTGGACTCTGGTGAGCATGCGTATTCAAACATCACAGGCAACTTATCCATGCGTGCCTGGCGTTTGCGGGCACGATGATTTCCTACCACAAATTGCTTGGGCGGCGGAGCTTCAACCTCTGCGCTGCACGGCATGCCAAAAATTGGCAATGTATCTGGACGACCGTTCTTTGACGCTTCGGTGAGAGGTGTCGGCGGTACGGAGTCTAACACCACGGCTGCACCTGTGGTGATAACGCAATCGGACTGAATGGGTTTTAACTTGAACACTGTGAGCCCGGTCCATGAACCCCCAAGTGAGCGATTAGGTCGGCTACCAAACCAACCATCGTGGATGTTGTCTGCTTTGCCCCCCTGAAACACGGCACGAGTGGTGCGAGCTGCAGTGAACCTTTCTGGGGAAAAGGGGCAATCCTCGACCTCCTTTGGGGTAACAAGATTCTGCCTTGGCATGATATGGTACCGAACCAAACAGTTGGCATTTTCTTTGAACAGCCAAAAATCTTCACCTTGCGATGTAGCGGCTGTCGCTGGCGCGGAATCGAAAAATGAGGCACCGGGTCTTGAGGGAGCTGGCTCCCCGGCTTCGGCTGCGTCGAATTCATGCGCTACGTCTTCTGCACTAACTGCGATCTTAGGATCTTTATCATGCTCGGATGCGTGGATTGCTCTGGCTATCTCCTCATCCCCTTCGGTATGACCAATGGGAATGGGTTCCTTGGACTCACTTTTGGCAGCGCTTTTTGCAGCTGCTTCAGCCCTATCTGCAGAAACAAGTTCAGAGAACCTCTTCTTGCATTCGGCACTGTGAATCTTGGAATGACCGGTGCATGCACGACAACCTGGCGTTTCCTTGAACTTGATGATCCTCTCAACAGTTATGTACACGGATTTTGATTTGACAGCGGATGGAGTCGGTGGGGCCCCAAAGGGTGCCTCTCGCAGGGGCAAAGGTGGGGGCTCTGACCCTTCCGTCTTGCCTCCATGCAATGCTCTATCTGCTGCTGCTGCGATCGGAAAGCTTGGCGGTCCGTCCTCAACGAACAATTCCGGTTCAGGAACATTGTGAACAGAAATGGAACCATCTTTACGGAAGGCTTCATAGTCCATGACTTTGACAACGTTACGGTACCGCAACCCCGGATCGACCCTCCAACCCAAAAAGAGCGCTGGCGCCATGTTCGGATCGAGAGTGCGCTTGCCAGGAGTCTTGGTTCTGTACCAAACTAATTGCCCGAAACAGCATCTCTTCCCTTGGAACTTTTCCTTTGTGAGAGCTTCCCATTGGGTTTTGGGCCTATCGAACGACATGGTGAGGCATGCAAATGGGTAGCTAAACGTGTGCAACGAATAGGGCAACCCTGATTGCAAGTGAATGCTGCGACAGCATTCCTTCTCTTCACGAACGTCGCGCTCCAGGATGGTATTGTGAGGCCACCTGTGAGGCAAGCTTGTCTCTCGGACGAGACCGACTTCATGGGCCGCTCCTTCAAGCTCTCCTGCCGCATCCATTTTTATTAGACATGCTGGCGGCGAATCAGTGGCCCGAAGGCCCATGAACTGACGGAAATTGTTAACATGCGCTTGTGTGTCTCGCCTACTCACAGGGTATGCAAGACGGACGCCTGAGAAAACATCACGTACTACATGGTGGGATTTGATTCCTCCGAAACCTACTCCGAGATGTTCTTGCCCATGGCAAGAATCACAGAATCGGTAGCCAACTGTTGAAATGGTGCGGTTGGGACGTCGACTTTGTCATCTGATCTGGTGTCCTTTTTGTGCGCTACCCTTGCACAATGGTCTTTGAGATAGAACACACTTTGCAAAATGGGTTCTTGGGGAAATGGGACCTCATGTGCTCGGGAGACTTTGCTTGCTCCTTCAACGCAGTAGCATGTGTCGGGTCACCATCCCCAAAGGCGATCAGCGGAAGTTCGTCCTCGGGAGGGGGAGCTTCCTCAGCCGCTAGCATGTTCACGGGAACCTGATCTTGCTCACCTTCATCTGACGCTTGACACGAGTCATCGCACAGAGAAACGACATCGTCTTCGGCCGCGCTCATAGAAGCGGCTTCAATCGGCCAGAGGTGTGTTGACGACTCTGCCAACTTGGGCTTTACCACCTCATCATGCTGGGGAACGTATTCCACCACCCTAGATGCGTTAATGCGCGCATTGCGGGGCACATTGACTTTACACCTACTGAGTTCCTTTGGGGTAACAAGGTATGGAACATTTTCGCGTGGATCCCAAATGAATAGGTGTCCTTGATCCATTGCGGTTTTTCCGATGGATTGCGCTGGTGGGCAATCACGGAGGACGTACACCTGCTCTTCAGCAGGTATCACTCGGCTGTCCTCGAACCGTAACGAAGTAGTGCCTTGTTGGGCACCACCCCCAGTCGCAAAACCTACGGGTGTGCTGCTCTCGCGCACACACTTGATCATGTTGCTATTCAAAGCTTGACGTCCGATCAAGTGTCTCCCTGCGGCAGTATCCCAAAGCCAGCTGATGTGATTCTCATCAGAAGCAACGCTTGCCATTGCCGGAATGAGCTGTGCAACGGCTGCACTCGCCTTTGGCGGCGGCGGCGACAACAAACTTTTGGGCTTGGGACCAGTGTACTTGTTGGTATCACTGTGGAGAAATGCGCATTGCTTGGCCTTGCGCGAATTATAGGCATAAAACATGCATGGGGTCTTTGCTTTCTCTGCCGCGGTCATACTGGCTGTCTTGCTGATGGCCTTAGACCTAGGAGTAAGGTTATCGCTCGAACCACCCTTACCTTTGCCCTTAGGGGCTGGTGCTGCATTAGCTTTAGGAGGAGGCGGCTTTGGAGCTTCAACCTTCGGCGCAGGGGCTGCCGGAGTCTGCTGGTCCGCAGATTTATCCTTCTTGCTCTTCTTATTCTTCTTGGGCTTGTCTTCGCTGCTTGCGGCAGGCATGGCATTAGAATTATTCCCCTGGGACACGGCGGCTGGCTTGATTTGAAGACTTTTGTCAAACTCATCCCGGTTCCGCTTGTCCTGATGGAGTTCCAAAGCTAGATCAACCTTGGACCACAACCATTCCGGCTTCCTACGATGGCTGCCGAGAGGGGCTTCCCTTGCCTTTTCAACCTTAGGCTTCAGCGAGGTGCACTTTTCCAGCTCATCCAACAGGTGATCAAACAAGGTTGTTTCCTTGGGTTGTTCTGCCACGGGAATTGCGGTCAGCACGTAAACGTACTTCTCCCGAAGGCATCCAAGTCAGCAAGGGACGGACCTGCAAGAGACAACTTTAACAAGTTACGGCCTCCTAAGGTTCCGATCCTACCTCGTCCCAACTGGAAGTGCTTGAAGATGGCACGCAACATGATTCTCCCTACGGGCATCCCACCTGACGAGATTCTCTCTTGTTCAACCATGTTCTGAAACAAGAGCCCGAACTTACCTTTGCGGCAGGTTTTAAGGAGCTTTTCGGCTACTTCACGATCTAGGCGTGGGAAACGCTTGTCCGCGATGAGTTCTTGCTCAGAGGAGGACATGCATGCTTGGGCCCACTGGTAAACTTCATCTCCGGGGGTTTTCTGGAGTCGACCGATGGCCATCAAAACTTGGTTGACAAAACCTCTAGCCTTAGCCTGACCCGCGTTCTCCGGAGGAGATGGTAGAACAGATCCTTGAGATCCTTAACACGGACAACGGACTCCTCATATGCGGCGTGATCTACAGCGGTCATGCCTACACTAGGATCGGCAGCTTGAGACGGGTCTGCATTGGGGAACTGGCCAGAGCCTCCCCCACCGCCCCCACCACCATTCATGCTGAGGTATGGGCATTCCGTGTCTTCGTGGCTGCCGCTGCAAACTCGACATTGTGGTGCATCGTCATCTCCATCGGAGTCTGATGATGAGTCGGAGCTTGCGGCCGATGGCGCTTGTGGGGATGACGAGTACAACCCTCCCAAACTTGTGATTGGTACTGGCGGAACACGGATGCCGTCGCCAGCTTTTGGCAGAGGCGGCGCCCCTGCGAGGGCATGGGAGGCACTGGAGGTGGTGCGGCCGGAGGCGGAGGTGGCGGAGCCACTTGATTAGCAACCAATTGTGAAAGCTGCTGAACCATTTCCGCTAGAGCCGTCACTTGCACTCTCACATCGGCTTGATCCCTTGTACCGTCTCTTTCCAAACCGCTAGCCCTCGACGCGCCGGGGGCTGCGTCTCCAACAGAGGACCTAGGACTGCCGAATGGCCTACGAGATGTTGACTTGTTGCAACCCCACCAGGGTCCCTTGAATCAGCTGGGGCATCGTGACCAAGTCCTGAACTTTGAACAGAACCACACGGAGGGTCGGGGATCCTACTTGTAAAAGCATTCCCTTGCGACGATGCGGCAACACCGGAGGCATCTTGTGAATCTGAAACCTGAGGTGCTCCAACCGGCTGATGGGTTCCTGGGGGAACTGTGCCCTGACTTGAGGCTTTAGCCGCGCTTGATTCCGTAGCTGTTTCGGCTGTTGATGCGGCTTTCGGCGGAGACTCTTGAATCGGAACAGGGGTCGCACGAGCTTGTTGGGTGAGGTGTGCAACAACACGTTCGAGATCACCAAGTTGTTGATGCATCACAGAATTTTCCTGGGACAATCCACGAATGGTATGCTCTTGACTGGCAATTGTTCTTTGCGAGATTGCCTGTTGAGCTTCAAGAACAATGCGTTGAACCTCCTGCTGAGCGTCCTGTTGGGTAGCATTAACAACCTGTCGTGCGTTCTCGACATGGCCTATGGCTTCCTGTCGGGTCTGCTCGATTAGTTGTCTAGCCTGAGCCTCACTCTGTTGTGCTGTTTGTACAGCCTGCTGGGCTTGCGAAGCTAGCTGAGCGGCTTGAACCCTAACATCTGATACTTCCCTTACAGCCCTTTCCCTGATCCATCCGGCCTCTTGTCTCGCCTGGTCGGCGGCTTGCTGTTGGTGCAAGGCGTGATTGGCTGCCTGAGCAGCGAGGTCGGATGCTCGATGAGCTTGCTGCACCGCAGCTCCAGCAATAAATGCCGCAGCCGTACTTGCGATCCTGTGAAGGAAACTGAATGGCTGGGGAAGCTTCGGATGATGTAGGTTCTGACACGATCGGACCACTTGGAGGTGATGATGGTTGTGTTTGGGCCGCTCGTTGAGGTGTGGAAGTGCGCATTGTGGACATTGCCGTAGGAACCATGGCTAAATCAGGGCCATCCGGTTCAGAATCCCTGTTTGGGGTTGACCTTGAACGGGGTTCCGAGGGCGGGGATAAGCCTGTTGTTTGCCTTGACTCAGCAATGCAATTTTGCACTCACACGAAGCCAGCTCCACGCGCTTTGAGCAGCGTGTCAAAAGGTGCTACGTGCGGATTTCCCTGGATTGGCAGCTGGTTGCAAAACGCTCAAGTGAGCCACTCAAGAAAAGTCGCCCTGCTGCTTTGCACCTGATGAATTCTGTACTTGTAATTGTACTTGTAGATGTTTGTTCGCAATCCCGCACTCTGGTGCTTTATCGAAGGATGTCGCCAAGCTGCTGATGAAAAGTCTGCTAATCGAATACCTGTAGCTGCAAAGATGCTGTACCGCGCAAAGCGACGGTTTTAGCGGCTTGCAAAGAAAGGCTATCGAAGGACCCGATTGCCGGGCAGTTGGGATGCAGACCGATGGAGCTCCTCGAGATACTGCGAAGGGTGTAGGCCCCTTGCTGCCGGAATGAAAAGTCGATTCCGGGACTCGATGAATTCCCCAACGTTTTCAAGTGCTGTGGCAAATCCGTTCGCCCCAAAATGGGGGAAGTTGCGAAACGCTGCAATGCCAGTTTTCTGCGCCTCGCGGCCAACCCCAAGAGTGCGTCCGCCTTCCCACCTCGGCCCAGTCTCTCGCGCACGATCTGAGAGAACGTCAATCCAGCTGTCGCCTTTGCGTGGTCCAGAGCGACCTGGAACTCACGGCGACGGAAGTCACTGGCAGCTCGGCCGACAAACGACAACACGATCAAGTTGATCGGAGCATAGTCTTCAGTGAACTTCACGAGGCGGTGGTGGCGCTGGCGGCGGCCTTCTCGGTGGCGATCGAAAGCGAATGCCGGCCTGGGAAGTTGCAGCGCTTGAAGCAGCTGCTTTAACGACCTGGGGCGGCGGCGGCTTGACAATGTACCCTTGTGGTGGGTTTGAACCTGACTTGCTTCTGGGTTCGGCCTTGTTCAGACCTCGCGGAGGCACCTTGTACCCGAATGCACTCTGAGTCCGAATAGGAGACCTTGCTCGAGGAGGTGATTTCCTTGGAATAACTGCTTTTGCCGGTACCGAAGAAGCTGCACGAGGAAGTTCCTTGGGCAATGGAGGCTTGCTGCCAAAAATGATCTTTGGTGCGGCCTTTGATGGCGGTTGCTGTATTGCTCCAATCCTCCGGCTATGCAAAGCAATAGGCTCAGTGTGTGTCAGTGCCTCGTATACGCGCCGAGGCACGTAAGCCGCCCTGCCAGTTGTAAGGGCTTCCGCGTCCTGCGGAGGCTCCTCCTCTGAGCTATAGGCGTCGAGGCGATATCCGCTGGTCCTGGGCGTCGATCTGGAGATCGTGATCGCGAGCTTGTGGATGATCTTCTTGGGGGATCTCTCCACGTCTCGTCCGCAAGCGAATACGGGTCAGCCTGACGGAGATGTCGGGATGTCCGCTGTGCTCGGCGGTGAGATGTCGCCTCACGCGGCTGTGAAGCCTCCCGAACGAGTACCCAAGTGCCGTGCTCGTCAAATCGTGTCACAGGGTATATTATATATGCTGTTCTGTGGAGCCAATACAATGGGCCGTGTAGCAAGGGAAGTCCGGGATGGTCTGCCCTCCCGCGCAAGCGCGGGTACAGGGGCAGCAGCAGTCGGTCCTTGTCTCGAAGACGATGGGGACCTCGATCTTTGCGACGATCGTTCCCTGCTGCTCTCCCGCCGCGTTTCCGCAGCTTTAGCGTACACCCCGCGAAGTGCTGTCTTGGCGGCACTTCGCAACCCTTGTCTTTTCTCTGCAGATGGTCGGAGACGAGGCAATGGAGTGCGGGAGTCCTGCAACCAGGATGAAGCAGAAGGAGGCGTAGGTGGTCGTAGCCAATCCGCAGCACTGCTTGATGCTCCCGCCGCGCCAGAGGCTGCGGCTCTATCCTGCGCCTGAACTCCTTGTGGCACTACCGCACCCGCGGTTTCAACCGATGCAAGACGTTGCTGATAAGCGTTGTCCGCGGCCTGGATGATCTCAAAGCCTCTTGGTCGAAAAACCACAAGTGCCAACTATCCAATGTCTCACGCCAGGAAAAGAGAGCCTCAATCTGTTGCTTTGAAGCGTCTGCAAACCTGACCCACCGGAAGCGTCGACCCTGCTTCTTGTATTCGTCGACGATGATCTGCTGGAGGGTGTTGAACAGACGGGCACGCGGCCCTTTCCCACCGCGAACGCCGCGGTGAGGGCCGACTTCCATGTGCGACCAAACGGTCGCAGTCACGGAAGGGTTTGTTTACCCGAAAAGCGTTACGGCTGATAACCACTCAAAGGAGAGGGAAACACAGTTTTCTCAACAACGGGGGAACCCGGGACCTTAAAAGGAACGAACCCCGCCGTGACTGCGACCTCTCCCTTAACTTGTGGGCAGCGCGTGCAACGCGCTGTTTTCCTTGAGCCAAAACGACATGTGATCATGTCATGCTTCAGCCTTGCATTGTTTGTACAACATGTTGCATGTACATCTAACTCATGGAACCTCTGGGCCATAAATGTCATCGTGATAATTGACTGGAGATGCTTCGATCAGGCGCAACGTTTGCGTTATTTTTAACGAGGATGTGACTTGGTCTGGGTTCTTGGCACCCCCACACGAATGAGTTGGCAGGAATGTGTTGGCGCAGCCCATCGGACTGCGCCAAAGCCGTCCTGGCCCAGCTTCAGCCCCAGCTACGTCAAATGACAACGGCCTCCGAATTTCTGACCTTCCACCTGAAACAAGACTTCACTAACATACACCTTGAAATTCTCTGAAATGAACAAACGGGCCTGACAGAAATTAGAATTACGAAAGAAGGAAATACCAACCCCCCTGTATCAACATTGCCTCAGCTTGTTCTGGCTGAAGGTGGACAGCTTCTCATCCACCGTCCGGAGCAAAGGAACGCCTTCCAGGTGCTCGCAAATGTACACTGTGGGAGTATCGCCGGTCTGCAATCGGCCGCGCCAATCTGATTCCAGCACGAATCGCAGCTGTTGAGAAATCCAATCGTGTTGGGACAAGGAAGAAATCCCCGACTCCTGACGGGACTGTGGCCTGGTGAAGTGCATTCTGAGGGTTGTGGGGGGGTGAGTTGTGGAAGCCATGCCATGCTGTGCTTGGGGTCTGGGGCTTTGGAAAAGGGCTGCCATCGGCTCAACGAGCACAAGGCCACCAGCCGCAACGCATATCAAGTTCCTGCCGAAGAACGTCATAGCCATAGCTGATCAGTTGGAAGATGATGGGAACCCAATGCAAACAGTTTGCAAGCCAAAGCCGGATAGTCAATGGGCTTCTTCACAGGGGCAAGCAAGTTCTTCATCGACACGCCCGCACAAGCAGCCTGCGAAGGCAAAGGCCAAGAGCGACACTAGCTGGCACTATTTTTTTCCTGCTGCTTTTTGGCCACCATCCCCAACCAACCAAACTGTTCTTAAGAACAGTCCCCCGAAGTAGTGGGGGAAACAACGACACGCACGGTATCCAAAGCTCAATGATGCAACCCTGTCCGTGACCGCAACGCTTGTGGAGATGTCGAGCTTCTGCCGCCAAGTAGAAGACAAGAACTCACACAGCTCCTAGCGATGGGCCGTTGACAAACTTGTTCAAGTTAACGTGGGCTTTCAAAGTTTGACCTATTCGTTGCAAATGCAACATCGAATGACAGGTTTGCAAATGTGTTGTTGTTGTTGTTGTTGTCGTTGTTTGCCAAGCAAGTTGCATGCATTCTTTGCAGGTGAAGCGAGAAGTTGCGCTCGCCCCTTGTTTCCGCCTGATTCTATTTAGGAAACTCTGGGGAAAGGAACTCAGGGGAAAGGAATTCCTAATGCAAGAATACACAACTCTGGAAGATTCATATGAGTTTGCCTATGGTACGGCAAGGGATGCTTTTGAAACGTCCAGCTAGCTAGTCGTAGGGAAAAGGCGAATCTGTCACAAACAAGCTCAAACTGAACATAAGAGACGTTTGCAGGCAAGGATCAATCCTGCGGCATAAGTGCTGCTATCCACATGAGCAGCCTTGTAAGGCTTGACTTCCATTCTTTTCTCACGCAAGCACTCACTGCAGAATCCGGTTTCAGCTCAAAACACGGAGTCGACAATCAAGGCGCCAGCTATAGGGTGAAAAAGCTATTTCCCAGTTGCACCGTTCTTCCCTCACTTGCATCGTTCTTCCCCGACAAGGTTTTTTCAGGTGCATCGCGCTTTCTGTCAGCTTATCCGCAGAAAAGCGCTTCCCGCTTTACATCTGCTTTGGGAGAAAATTGGAATACCAACAAGAATGGTTACCCAAAATTAGAGTACCAGAAAATTGGAATACCAAAAAGAGCTTTGGTTCTTGAGTGAGTCCCATCTCGGTCTACCCCCCCCCCCCCCCAATCCTCGTGGTGCAGCTCCCTTGGTGTTTCCTCCGGATCCTTGAGGCATGTCTCGTACAGCTTCTTGGCCGCAGGCGGCAGCGTGACCAGCGGGAGGCCATCAAAGGCCAAGGCATCCTCAAACTGGGGAGGGACATGGGGAACTAAAAAAAAAACTCTTCTTTGGATACAAACGATATTGGTTTAGGGAACTATTGATGGGCTCTGTTTGATTGGTTTACGGTTTATCAATGCTTTTCTTTGGGCTTTTGATTGGTGCTTTTTGGGTGGGGGGCTCGAAGAAGAAAAAAAGGCAAGCCGCTTGCAAATCGTCTGGTAAGGTCGTTGCACGCAGCAGCGGCATGGGACCCTCCACCCAATCCACGGAAGTGGTGCCGGCACCACAGGACACCACCGGGAAAATGGCATCGCTCAGCCTGACTCGCGGAGGTTTGACCACAAGCTGAAAGTGCTGAGCCCAGTAACCAAATCCACCCTCCAACATCCAACCAATTAGTCGTGGACTTGCTTGTTCGGTCGATGAGTGCATCCTCGGGCGGGGACAATCGCACCAATCAGGTAAGCAACGCAGCCGAGAAGGTTGCTGCAGCCAGCGTACATTGCAATGTGTCATCCCCCGAAGGCACATTGCCAAAGAACTTGTCCTCGGCATTTCAACTGCTGCCCTGCCGGACCCAGCAGATAAGAATGACCACAAGTCCGCTTTGAGGAAATGAGTTTGATCGAATCTTCACGTACCCCGCATTCATTTGACTACCGCCCAAGTCGGGAGCGCACTCCCTATGCGTTCCTGAGAAGCTTACAGTCGGATGGTTTGGGAGGATCACCAACCATGTTTAGGCGCACCCAAGTCTGTAATTTCCTAGCATCATTAAATCAATCCTGAAATGCTGTTGTACGCGCATGGGACAAACGGACTTTGCGAATGGGTTGCACATGCTATTGGACAGTGGTGGCAGGATTGAAAGTGTGAAGTTTTGAAGCTGCGATGTTCGGTGTCCTCAGGTTGAAGCTGCTGCGTGTCTCTGTAAAGATGTGAAGCTGTTGTGGCTTCAGTGTGAACCTGTGAAGCCCGTGGCAGCTCGTGGTGCTGTGGCTTAAAGCTGTGAAGTTTGTGCGTGCAGCGGACGCTTATCATTCGGCTAACCGCGCACGGCAACGAACGGGCACTCTCAGGAAAACGCGCTTAACCTCATCTTGCAAGCACGCAAGCAGCGCGAGTGGGCGCTCTTGTGCAGGCACTCTGGAGCGTGCACGTGAACCGCTTGGTCAGCACACGCAGCAACGCTGAGGAAGCGCTCTGCAGCAAGCACGCCTATCACTTCGCTCTCTCTCCCTCTCTCTCTGTCTCTCTCTCTCTCTCTCTCGCGGCCATCGGACGAGCGCGTCCAAGGCGAGAAAGCAGCACATAGAGCAAACCATTTTCTGGTAGCGCTGTCGGTTGCCCTCTTGGCAAGTTCACGGTCAATGCGCAAATTAATCTGGAAGCGTCAATCATGTCAATTGCGGCGCGTCCTAATCTTAACCGCCATGTCAAAGGCGTAAATGGGCAAGCTGACCTCCGCCTAATTACCTGTTGACCACATTCCGGGTGACCCCAAAGGCTCCAGACTAGAGCGCAGCACTTCCAGAAACAGCTGCAGTGCCATCTCCTTGCAACGTCCCGCTGCCAATCCGAAAATGCACGGCATCACTGGCCCCGCAAGTCACAGCCGTTCGAAACGATGCCTCTGGAAAGAGCTTCGGGTGTGGGACACTTGAGCTCGGAGACGCCACCCCATGTCGCTGCAGGTCGCGGCTTTTGTGCGTGGCATACCTACAGTTACATGTGAAAAGCACGTTTGAAGAGGTTCAACTGATTAATGAGACGGATGGACTTCCGTCCTGCCTTTCTATTGCGCTTGTCCACCTGCACAGTGAAGCTCCAGTTCCAGATTGCTGGCACTTGGTCGTGTGTCTCCGGACCGCACGCAACATTTGGAGAATGCGCCGCTTGCAAAGTGCAGCCCTAGCCCACGCCTGCCCGCAGTTTGGTTTGGATTGAACAGCTGTCTCCACAACTCAAATGGGCAAGACTATGGAAAACAAGACTTGCGAAGCCATGAGTGGCGAACCTGAAAGCAAAGCAGCAAAGCATGATAGTCGCATGCAGCGAGGCGCTGAGCCTCCTGATCATCCTCCAAACATAGCAAAGAAGAATTCCTTTCACACTCAAAGGTCTGCCAGTTGACTTGGCCGGCCTGGCACACACCGTCTGGGCC
The DNA here is from genome assembly GCA_963377175.1 of Effrenium voratum. Taxonomy (NCBI): domain Eukaryota; class Dinophyceae; order Suessiales; family Symbiodiniaceae; genus Effrenium; species Effrenium voratum. The sequence goes on along the minus strand of CAUJNA010003710.1, from coordinate 48,685 downwards.
CTGCCCAAGGAAATCACTCCGTTGCTTCTGGTCGGGTCTCTCACTTTGGGGCGTTCGATCAGCTCGCTTTTTGGGACCAACGGCTTTGCCAAGTTCCGCGCACCTCTCTCTGTGTGCGCCGCAAACCCACAATGGAATACCACTGCATGAACCCCTCGAATTCATGCAAGATCTCCTGAAGCCTTCGCGCTCTTCTAAGATACAGGGGATTGTAGGAAGCAGTTGGCAGGCATGAGCGCTCTGTAGCGGGCACAAACGCCGCGCTTGAGCAGGCGCGATTGGCATTTGCACGGCGCTGAACGGGCACTCTTCAGAGGTGCGCTTTTGATTTTGCACCTGCGCGGCACGATAACGCTCTGCAGCGAGCGCATATCACGTGGTGAGACACAATGTTGAAGGAGTGCTCTGGAAAGGGGGGTGCGTGTATTGTCTGGTGGGCATGGGCGCAGCTCTGACCGGCTTCACTTCAGCTCCTACTTACCACAAGCATGTGCGCTTCATGAGCGGGAGCTCTACAGTGCGTGCGCTTCTGATTTGGCAGACATGTGCGCCGTGTGTGGCTGTGTGTGGGTGTGCTTGCGTTTTGGTTTGACAACCTTCCCTACCACCGCGATGCACTATGCTGCTCTTGTGTTTAGTGTAGCCTTTGGCAGGTGTGACAAACACGAGTAGCTCCCTGTGGCCTTGACTTGGGTTCTGGCAAGAGTCCACGTCTTCTGCCTCCAGGGTTGCTTTTTGTCGGGGCCTCATCGAAGGCCCAACACAAGGGCAAACATAAGACCAGAGAGACACACAACAGAAAGAGAAGCGGAAGGAGCCGACTCTGGCGGCTTTGGGCGTCTGGCCTGCTTGACCTTGGAACGACACAGCATCATGGCCGCTTTCACGCTCTGCGCCGCTGGGCCCTTCAGAATCTCCAGGTTCCACGCCTCGGCTCTCAGGAGGAGTGTGTTTTTTTTTTTTTTTTTAAATCTTGCAAGCGGACAAATGAAACACGTGAAGAACAAGTCTACATGACAGGAAGAAGGAGCTCTCAAACCAAAACACGTAAGTTGTAAATGTAGCCAACAGTGGAGCTGCGATGCGATCCTCGTCGTCTGCTTCGTGTGTCAATGGGATCACCTTTCCTCAGGCAACAGTTGCTCAAGAGGCTCATGCAGGGAAGTCCCATAGACATGCCCCCCGAAGGACCATTTGGCCATCCAACTGCTTGCACTTTCCACCAAAAATCAGAACGGCATGCCGCTCCCCTGTCGGCAAACAGGTCACTTAGGGATCGCTCAAACGGTTCACTTAGGGATCACGGTCACTTAGGGATACACGCTCACTTGAGGATCACATTCACGGATCACTTAGGGATCACATTCATTGATGACGGGGGTGGGGAGGGGGGGGGGTTGGTATGATAAGCACACCCGCTCAACTGCTGCAGACCAGCCTGCTCCTTTACCGGATTACAAAGTAACATGGCTCTGGGGAGGGGGTGGGGGGGGGGGATGATAAGCACACCCGCTCAACTGCTGCAGACCAGCCTGCTCCTTTACCGGATTACAAAGTAACATGGCTCTGGGGAGGGGGTGGGGGGGGGGGATGATAAGCACACCCGCTCAACAGCTGCAGACCAGCCTGCTCCTTTACCGGATTACAAAGTAACATGGCTCTGGGGAGGGGGTGGGGGGGGGATGATAAGCACACCCGCTCAACTGCAGACCAGCCTGGATTACAAAGGCTAGGGGGGGGGATGATAAGCACACCCGCTCAACTGCTGCAGACCAGCCTGCTCCTTTACCGGATTACAAAGTAACATGGCTCTGGGGAGGGGGTGGGGGGGGGGATGATAAGCACACCCGCTCAACTGCTGCAGACCAGCCTGCTCCTTTACCGGATTACAAAGTAACACGCACACGCACACGCACACGCACACACTCACACTCACACTCACACTCACACACACACACACACACACACACACACACACACACACACACACACACACACACACACACACACACACACACACACACACACACACACAGAGGCTCACACATGCAAACATACGCACGCCTACACACACGCACACACAGGCTCACACATGCAAACATACGCACGCCTACGAACATGCGCCGCAGGGCCTACATGTCAACACGCATGCACACAACCAGATACATGGACTCGCCAGCATACATAGTAACATACGTCATGAAACATACACGTCACATATGTCATGCGATATACACGCCAACAAGCACAAACAAGCGCGTTCCTGCTCGCGCATGCGCGTATATAAACATACATCGCGAGGCAAACATATCAACACGCATGCATGCGCGACAAGCCTTCTGCAAAAAGCGATCCCGGAGCGATCCATTTGCGCGATCCCTAAGCGAACCATTCGCGCGACGCCTAAGCGACCCACTGCCCCTCAGCAACTGCTATGAAGGGAGCCCACAGCGAGTTGCCCATCGATTCTTGAAGCAAAGCAAGAAGCAATGGCGCGGACGCCCTTTTTGCGGGACTTGTTCGAAAGTCTGAAGAGCAGCCCAGCATCTGGAGGAGGACAAAATGAAGGTTCCGCTGATCCACGAAGAGGCTCCAGTCGTCAAGGGCGTGGGAAGGCCGCAGCACACCCCGCCATCCAAGTTCGTCCCCAGATCCTCCGGCACTGCAGCTGCAGCCAGCGGAAGCAACGCCCCGCCCAGCGCTTTGTGAAAAAGCACCCCACCTCTGCCGCGTCGGTTGGGTCAGAGACGCCCAGTCACCCAATTGTCAATTATAACACAGGCCGTCGCTTTATGCCAAAGGTTCACATAGCTACTACATTGAACCTTGGTGAGTAGCAAGACTGGCGCGCCTATGTGAATTTTGTGTGTACTCAACTAGAGCTGGCGGTAGGTTTGGCGCTAGTCGACCAATGCGTGGGGCGACCTTTGCAACAAGTTTACCCAGTTGCCTACAGTAGTGGTGCGTTATTCAATTGTCCTCGAGTAAAAGGCAAAAAGTCCAAACAAAAACCAGCATAGAACTGCAGCAAATTCAACAGTCGAAGCACTGATCTGAGGAAGAAACCTAGCAAGCCGCAAGCCTGGATTTAGCTTCTGCGCTTCAGAAGGTTACATGATGCCCTGGAATGACCCCCCTCAGCTGCCGTATAAGCATGCCAATAGGGGTATGTTCTTGTTCCAATATTTCCAGGATTTGTTGACTAGGGCCATTTCGACGTTTGCCAGTGGAAGGCTAATTAGCAACTCCATTCCCAAGATCTGCAAGTTCCATTGCGCCATGATGACAGCTCCTTGATTGCCAGGCTTGCGCCCTCGTAGATGCCCTTCAAAAGGCATAACGTACTTTATACCTTATCCCCTTGCCCATAATTAGTCGGTTCCACGAAGCAAAAAGGACTGGGACCATCATTTTGCCAATCACTGCCTACCCCAACTCTTTTCGGTGTTTGACCTTGGCCTGGTCCCACTGTCACGAGTTCAAATGAAAGCAGATTAAACGAGCGATCGCGTGTGTGAGAATGGGAAGCCAGGCCCCATACCCTCAAAAACAAGCAGCACAAAGATGCCCTTAAATAATCTTCTCTTATTCAATACCCCCTTTGGGGGACGCATAACGTGCCACTTCCATTTCTAGAAAGGCATCCCTATGTAAACACATCAAGTGCTGAGTTGGCTTGGCTTCGCAGCTCCGCGGAGCTAAGAAACACACGCTTGGTCCTCACCAGGAAGTGGCATAGGAAATCCCCAAACGCTCCAAACCAGCGTAAAGCAAGACTGGAGAAATTGGGCAAAGCCATGCTTGCCCTAAATAAGCATCTGTAAAAAGCTTGATATCAACCGGCTGGCCCTACACTGCTGCAAAAATGCAAAGCATACCATCACTCAGTCGAGCAACACAGCTGCCGAAGGGGCTCGGATGCCAAAGCCAACGTGTAGACGACCATCCAAGAGCGCACACTGCTCTCACCACACACTTGGCTGGCAATTTGCTTTGAAACCTTAGTGGCGAAATGGCACGAGCAGCAGTTGGTGACCTTTCGACATGGCTGTGTCTCAAAAAACCGGTACCAAAATGGGTTGCCCTGGTAAGTGGAAACATGGACCAAAACCTGCGTAACCACTCCTGGTAATTTTTGAGCCACACCCACATCCCAACCAAAAATTGGCAAGAGAGAACTCGCGGTTTCAACCGAGAAGCGGATAGGCTGATGTCATTTTGCTGGCATGTCACCTCTTCAACTGTCGACGGCAGAGAGGCGAAGAAATCATCGTGCCTTACGAGTCAAGCCGGCCGAAAAGCCAACTGGTTTTTCCCCAAATCTACTCTCACATGAACAAACACGGAACTCGACTGGAGGTTGCTGGAAGACCAGTTCGATTTTAAGAGACCCTCTGAGGGGCTCCATCTTTGGTAGCGGCAGGGTAAAATGATTGTCCATGAAAGAAACAAGTAAACGGTAAACGTGAGATCCTACGTGTCTGTCAGCTTCCTCATCACAGGCTGTCCAGGCAAGTACAATCTCTGAGCCCAGAAATGAATGCAGGCGAACACCTACAATCCAGAAGGTTGCCAGCGGTTTCATTTTGTCTGTGTCTGGTTTACTTGCGACCATTGATGCGACCCCGCTTGGCCTTCCTGGAAGGAGACCGTGTGCTCGCAAAGAAGACCGGTCATCCCCTCGATGCGAATACTTCGCAGCCACTTGGCGAAAAGCAGCATCTTGCTCGCCTGCCGAGCAGCCAATCGCGGAGGTCCGGCAAGTTCAGCTTTTTCTTTGATCCAAACATTTTGATACATGTGCCTTACCCAAAAAATCGCTTCACCCCCAAAACGCAGCTTTGGTATCCTACAAGTGACACTTGGCAGAAAAGGTCCCCCCCTTTGGCGGCTTGGTCCTTTTATGAAGGCCCAAAAAATGTGAAAAAAATCAAAGGACACTTGGCAGCCTGTTGCCTGTTGCCTTTGAACAGTGACAGCAGCCGACAATGACAGCCATTTTCTTCACAGCCTTCGCCTGATAATGGAAACCTTGTTTCTGCAAAGCCGGGCCGGAGAAAAGCTTTGACATGTGACATGTGAGCTCATGTAGAAACTGACAACGTGACCTCAACTCTGACCCGCATCCAGTGAGACAGCCATCTGCTCAGAAATCGTCACCTGGCACGGGGCGCATGAAGTCTGACCAAACTCGCATTCCGAAGTGCAGCAATGAGGAAAACTCCAAATGCCAAGCCAAGTCATCCGCTCCATTTTTTCAACCACCACCAACTCCAATCGGGCAATGAGCACTAGCTGCACTGCCATGCCAGCCACGTATCTGAGGTTTCCGAAATGGAACGATCCGAGATGTTTTTGCTACGTCGTGATGTGAAATGTGTGTGTGTGTGTGTCTCAAGGTCATGTCTCAAGTTTTTGCCCGGTGCGTTCTTTCGGCAACCCTTTCACCTTTCACATTGCTTTCAATGTGGCCCCTCGTGGCAGGCACAGCAAGCAAACGTGCCTCAGCCAACTTTGAGAAAACTCTTTGCTGGCAGCTCTTTCACACACTTGGTGAACGCCAGCCACAAAACAGCATTGTTGCTGGGCCGAAGGGCAAAGTGATCTCCCCCAGCCGCTGCCTCCTGTGCCTCGGTTGCCATCGCCGCCGTCACGCCGGCAGCATCTGCGTGCAGAACCTGCACCACCTCCACAAATCCCGCCACAGCCAACGACGAGACCGGAGTCGGGACGCTCTCAGCCGCCAGCTTCGGCAGGAGCACCATGCCGGCCTGGCAAAAAGTTGCATTGCTTACTATTACTTGAGGGCTCAAAAAGTTGCCAAACCAGTCTCCTCCAAAAAGCTCAACGCATCTCAACGCCAAAGCCACATCAACATGTTATATACTATATAAAGGTCAAGGCGCTGAGTCCTTCGTGAGCGGCATCTCCGGCGCAGTGGCCATGCTGCACATGGGGGCGAGAGTGCTGAAGCTGGCACTCCTGGCGGCTGCCACCACCGTGCGATGATTCCACAGCAGAAAGTCTGGCCGCAGGGTGGCGCTCACGTTGATGCCAAGGTCTTTGAAGATCTGCATCAACGTCTTGCAGCGGAAGCCTGATGTGCCGGGCTTCTCAAACGCCACCTTGCAGGTTGAAGCCGCTGCAGCGGTGACCTCCCACTTCCTCAGTTGCCCAAAGCCCAAAAGGAGCCATGATTGGGTAACCTTTTTGGGGCCATGCGACAGTGATGTGATTGGAGACCAAAGGGACAACAAAAGGTTAAAGGTTGACTTCGTGCAAGCGAGCTTCAGGGCGCGATGGCCTTCCACGCTTGGCGAGCCTCCCTCGAGCTTCATGCAGCCGAACCCAAAGAGCTCAGCACCCGCCTCGATCTTGATCACCTTGTCAGTCGGGTTCTCCAACCAAAGCTGGGGCTGGGCGCCCTCCACACTGCGGTCCTTGGCCCACACAAGGGCATGTCCACGCGGTTGCTGGCACCGCTCTTGCGTCACAAACTTCTGGCCAAAAGCTTCAGCAGTCAACTCATTGTCAGGGGCACTGGGCGGCTGCTCCTCCGAGCTTGCAATCATCGCTCCCCAACTCTCAGCAAACTTCTCGGCCTTCTGCTTCTCCTCCTTGACTTTCTCCACCTGCAGGGGCAAAAGCGGTCGAGGCGAAGGATTCCAACTGCCTGGCAATCAAGGGGGGCCGCTCCAAATGACTCCCAAACTCAAGACTCAAGATGGGGGGGACCCAATGATGCCGGGTTTCAGGCTTCAGGAACCATGGAATTCAATGGAAAAAATACGTGCCAGTATCTATTTACTTGCATCAAAGGCCACCATATGTTAACAACGCGGGTTCCAGTTTTGATGCCCGGCCCCAAGCCTCCTCAAGCACATCCGGGATCTGCTTCAGGATCAGCTTGCCACACTCCGAAAGGGTGCACCGCTTCAGCTGCAACCTGGTCTCCTCAAGCAGGACCTGGGCCTGTTCATTGGATGGCTCTTTTCCCTGCCACTCCGGAGGGGACTCCTTGGTTGGCGTTGATGTTGACCTGCAAAAAGTTCAGCTTGTTGAGGTTCACTGGAAAAAAACAATCCGAGTCAAAAAGTCCAAGTCAAAATATCAAATCCGATAGCAATCAAGACTCCGGCAGTCTGTTCAAACCACTGATCTGCAAGCTGCCTTCGCGAAGCGCGTTCGCCACCGTCTGAATGGCATAGATGCGGCTCACCGCAATCGCGTGCTCCCGCGTGTCCGCCATGAAGAAGGTGACACGTGGAAGGTGCAGCCCACGTCGATGTCGGCTGATGACAGCCTTCATGGCACCCGAGGCCCAGTCTGGGCTGACAAAAAGCACGCAAATCCGCACCCATCTGATCTCCGGGGGCAGGATGCTGGCGAACAATGCCTCCACAGCCCTCTCGCCAAGCTGCACCCGTTGTGTCTCATTCGCTTTTTGCTGCGGGACGCGCTCGCACACCTGGTTCGCTCTTGCAGTCGCCGCTGCGGCTGGCGACACACGTATGCAGTACGGAGTTGCCGGCACATCCTGCAGCCCACCCTTCAAAAGGACGCTCTTCTCCCAGTAGTTGTGCTTATCTTCCATCACCGGGATCGCCACCTGCAGCTCGCGCGTCGTGCGACCATGCAGCAGGTTGTCGCACTGGCAAACAAACCCCATCATGCAGTGCTTCTTCGGCACCATGAGCGAGTCTTCCAGAAGTCGCCTGACCTCCCGCTCATTCCCACACAGCATTTGCCTCTTCTCCATCGCGGTCAAGCAGACCTCAGCAGCCGTCCCCACCATGGGCAGGCCGCCCTCCTCTTCCTCCTCTTCATCTTCCTCCTCATCATCATCCTCCGTCAAAGGCTTGGCCTCCCCTGACGCGCCCCGCTTTGCCCGGTGGTGCCTCCTTGCGCACAAAACCGGCATCGTGACCAGCTTCACCGAGTCCTGATGTCAATCGTTGTTGAAACACACCAATAATCTCAGACCCTCCAACGCCGACTAGAACCAAAGCTCAAGCCTCAAGCCATGCAACACTCGTCGTTGCCTCGTTGCCTTTGTTGAGCATCAACAGCAACATCAAAAAAAACTGAGTGCCCCTGTAAAGCCCGAAGCCAAGCGTCTGGGAAGACCAATGAAGTCTCAATGCCAACATCCAGCGAAGACTTCTTCGCTGCCCCCAGCGAGCGGAGGTCCAAGACAAAGAGCTTGGCCACGGCCGAGGCGCTTTCGCCTTCTTGCCCAGCCCGCTCCCGGAAGAAAGCATCAGACTGAGCAAGGACGTCTTGGGCCACCGATTGCACCCTGTCCTTCCGCTGACTTTCCACTGACACAACATGTGCACTCATAGATTCCCCTCACAAAAAAAACATAACCAGAGCGAGCGGGGGGGACAAGGGACAAGGGAAACTAAGAAATATATTCTTGAGCAATGGAAGCTGTCCTTGGCCGACCCGACCATGCAAACATCAGAGGTGGAATCGCCAGCCGCGGCTTGAGCAAGCACCTGCTTGATGCTGGGGAACTTGTCTGCTGCCCACCCTGCAAACTGGCTCATCTGAAAGCCCTCGCTTGCCTCTGATGAAAATTCGGCCAGCGCCGCGTCGAAAAAAAAATCGAACTTGTTCTCAAAGACCGCCACCCGCAGCCACTCCTGCACCTTCTCCGGCGCTACCTTGGCCGGCACCAGCACCTTATTCGCAATGTGCGTCGCAAGGCAGATCTTGGTCAAGGTCTTCTCGCAAACATCTGGCCGGACGGCCTCTTGCCCATGTTGCGCCTGCGCGTGGAGCCACTCCACGAACTTGTCCTGGCATTCATCTGTGGTGACCAACACCTTCTTGAGCTCTGGGTGCGAAGTCTTCAAGCAGTAGCGGCCGCAGTAGAGCCCCTAGTCGGGACCGGGAGGTGGGCAAAAAGATCAATCCAATTGGCAAGAACAACCAAACCTATCTGTCAATTCTTTCACGGTCCCAATCAGTTATGTGGCAGTCGCATTCCAACTGCTAATTGCCTTGCTCATACTCAATTTCAACCCGAACATTATCAAGCTATCCCGGTCCCAACACCTATGTCGCATCGGATCGTAGCAGTCAAGGTTCACACAAGAACATCAACACACTTTCTTCGCAACAGCAATCGAAACCTGCGAACTCAAACAGGCCAGGCCTGCAAGTCAAAAATCTGGTTGCTCCACCCGCAGCCCGGCCGGTTCCAGCCATGCATCCCGATGTGCTGCAGAATCCGCTGGCGAGTTGCCACCCGCATCTCCGCTATGCTCTGCAGGCGCAGCTCTGCCTTGCCGTGGATCTGAAGCTCCTTCCAGGGCTCAAGCTCAACACTCATCAGTGACCTGGCAAGCCTGGCCCGTGCAAAAAAAAACTGACTGGCGTTGAAACAAGTCTTTTCAAATACTGACTCTGTCCCTGTCTGTCCTTCTGGGCAAAAATCTTTGCATTGAACGTCGAGATGATGGTCCTCAGCGTGGCAGGCGTGGCGTTCTCTTTGCCGATCAACAGCAAGCAGCTCTCCGACATGGAGACCGGGTCCAAAGCGCGGTTCACCTTCGAAGCCATCGCGGTCTCGCCTCAGATCAGAGCGGAGAGTGTCATGGCTGAGTGCTAAACAAATGATTAGCTGTTGGAGTCGATTGCATTCAACACGTGGACACATCCAAGCAAAACAATCGGTGGGAGCCTTTTTGAACGTGGCTGAGGGCATCAACTCTGGCTATCATCCGCCGGAAACAACTGGCTCATCTGCGTGTCAGGCGTGTCACACTCAACAATGTTCATCATGTCACGTTCACCTGTCCACCCGCAATTTTGTGGGTGGTTCACCAGGATGTCATCCGCAAGTGGGTGGCAAGGGCACTGGCAGCACCCTGGCGCTGGCACTGGGCGCATCACAGAATCACACTGAGAACACCTCAATGTTCGCGTAGCTGAATCTTTGAACATGAAGATGTCGTTGCACCAAACCACCTGCGCGACAAAGTCGCACCTGTACACGTTCCCAGCAATGGTCTTTTGCCGGATGTCCGCTGATGGCGGTGGAGGCTGGCTGGCAGCGCTAGGCTGGCTGATCGTGACCGCGCAGGGCTGGGCAAATGGCAAAGAAAGCTCGTTGTCCCCAACATCAGTCTCCACACATGTATCGTTGCCGGCGCGTTGTGAATCCATGTTGCCGATCTCGGCAACGGCTTGCTCGCTCAGTGACTGAAGTGATTCTGAATCTGACACGCAGGCAGAGGCTTGCTCAGCCTGCTCACACTCACACGGCTCACAGTCACACTGTGAGTCTGAGTCTGGCAAGGTGGCGGTGATGTCAGCACAAGAGGATTGCTCAAACTGTGACTCTGCCAGGGTTCCTGCAAGAGCCACAGCTTCCCCATGTGAATCTGACAGAGCGGCAATCAAATCAGCGGCCTGCTGCCACTCTGACAACATGGCTTGAAACATCAACCTGGAGCCAAAACCTGGTCATCAATCATCAAACATCATCAAACTTGTCAAACAACCCGCCCTCCGCCAATGCAACCGAGTGGCTGAAGATCGCTGAGACCCGCCCGCAATTGCTCTTGTCGGCAGTCGCCTTCCCCTGCGACTTCCTCGCCAGAGCGGTCAAGTTGACCCTGATTGCCGAGAGCGTCGCAATCACTTCCTCAGTTGCCCAAAGAACCATGACTGAATCCGTGTCGACTTGACTGACTAAAAAATGAACAAAAAAAGGAACCCGACGACATGTCATGTCAAAAGGCCAGAATTGGACAACTGAGCTTCAACAGGCAGCTCCCCGCCAGGATACATCAGAGCACACAGCATCACACAGCCCATGGCAGCCAGCGTGGTGCCGTTCAGGTACGCCCCGTCAGCCCCGAAAAAAAACACGGCCCCCGCCGTCAAATCGCAGGCCAGCGGAAAAACGTCCAGCACCCCGGACCACTCACCGCCTGCCACCTTCATGATCACCATCTCAACGTCACCGCGAAAAGGCGCCAAAGGAAAGGATGCCCGCACGAAGGGGTTGAGAAACGCCACATGCGCTGTGCCCCTCCAAGGAAGCGAGGAGAGGTTCTGCAGCCCCGCATAGCAAATGCCTGGCAACCAACTTTGCAAGCGACCCTGAAACTCGAAGCACAAGCCGAGGAAAGCCATCACGTTCCAATCTGCTTCAGTGTTGCACAACAGTGTTACAACTATAACTACACTGAACAGTAAAAGTAAAATGTACTTGGGCTTTTGTCCAATTTTTGACACCATGTCCTTCACCCTTCGCGTAGGGGATCACCGCCTTGACCTTCTCGTGCAGCTCGCCGTGCTTCTTCGCGAAGCCACGCAAAAACTCCCACACGGGCACGTCCAGCGGCCACTCTTCTGCCAGCCTGAGCAGCGGGCCAAGGTAGAGTGCGAGCCCCAATCAAAGCAAGGAATTAACATGGCCCACCGGCCCCGGTTGGAATCAATTTCATAGTACAGAAAAATGGCGATTTGCGAATGCCATACCTGGAAACAACTTCCTGAACTCGACCGGGCGTTTTGTTTACAATTGAAAACTGGGCCCAATAGAGAACCCCCTGAAATCACTGAAATCTAAATGTGATTTTTTGCATTGAATGCCCAACAGTGTCATTGTCTTCACGTTCAATCAAAACCCGGCAGATCATCAACCTTCAAAAACCTCGCACAAAAACAAACAAACATGTAAAACGTCATTAAAGGATATAAGACCGCGAAACAGAATGCAGAAAGCACAACATTGCTTCAACATGGCATTCTCCAAGCCGCATTTCTATAACATGAGATTTCCCCTCAACAGTTCCGCATGGCGGCATGCATGGCCCGCGAAGAAAATAAGAAACCTCTAAGCTTCCAAACGCTGGCATTTTCACGTGTTTGTGCACCGACGCCCCAAGCAAGACCATAAGCGAAACCCCCAATTCATAGAGAAATGCGTAGGTGGGTTGAGCCCTGAACTTCCTGAACAGGACCAACTGGGGCATGGACGTTTGCTGCACAAAAGCCTTGAACATCCCGACGGCTTTCTCATCCGGAGAGATCGCCATGCCCGCACCGCGAGGCTCCAAAGCCAGTGGGTTGCCGTGTGTTGCCAATTGGTCGCCAATGGGTTGCCAATGGATTGCCAGGGTTGCCAATGGGCCGGTTAAACTTTGAGAAATGAAAATCAAATACGTCTGCTGCACCCTTAGCCCTCGCCTCTGTGCCAAAACTGCTAGCATTGATGAAGATTCACTCTCCAAATCTGCAAGCATTGGCTCACGCGACCCTGCAAACCAACTCTTACAACTCTCACAACTTGCGGGTCATGTGACTGCATGACATGTATCAAACAGCCCATGATGTCATGAGTAACCCATTGGTCATGAACACACATGAGCAGCTTCCCATGTTGACTTGGTATGAAATATGTGTGGAGGGAACATTTGTGAAATAGCCTCAACTTGATCTACAGACTCAGCACACACTGCCACACCAGGCATGCCCCGGTCATGCAAATCAAATCAAACATTCAATCATGGCTGGCGCGCCTGGCCAGCGCTGAGCGGTCGCAATCGCAACCTGGCACACAAAGCATGAGCAAATGAGTGACGGCTGAAAAATCTCAGACAACATGCCACATGCCTGGACACGCCACACGCCATCATGGCCATGCCATGAGCCATGAGTCAGAACCATGAGCAAAGCTTTTTACGCACGCATGCGCCTTTGAGGCGCTTTGCTGACTTTACTGGTCACTGAATTCTGATTCTAACATATGGGACAAATGGGGTGTTGGATATTGCGCACTCGCTGAGGCTGAGATTCAATGAGCCGCTTGGGCTTCCACTGAAGCAATGCTACCAACCTGGCTGTCTTGAGCGCGTAACTCATACTCAGCCAGAGGAAGGCAAGCTGCCGGTGTCCAAATTCATTCTCGCTAGCCATGAGAGCACATGGGACCAGCTCTCTCCGGGAAGATCGGCTGGAGCGTAAGCCTCAAAGTCATGCTCTGTCGATTTTGATAGATACTCCTGCCGATGGAGTGGCACTGCAAACGATGATGCCGGTCGAGCTGCTGAGGTTTGCATCCATGTGCGAACCCCGACCTGCCAAAGGCCATGACTTTCCTGCTGCTTCCTCAACCGTTGCAACGTGAGAGAAGGTCCAACTCGGTCCTCCTCCTCTGCTTCCTGGAATTCAACTCACCCCTCAAGAATGCAAAGCTAAAGCAAGTTTGAAAACATACCAAGTGAAAAGTCTACAGCCAGCAAAAAGGCACCGAAACCAACCTGAAACAACATAACACACAAAGCTCCACGATGCTCACAAGCCAAGACTCCCTCTTGCGCTGAACCCTTCGCGAAATCCAGAATGTCATCTTCGGGTGCACAGCCCTGTGGTACTGAAGTACCGAGTAAGCAAAACCCACATCGCCCATGCCACCTCGCACACCATTGTATCAAAGCAAGGTCGCGCGAACCAGATGCCCTGTGCTCCAAGCTCGGCCACCGACCTTCTTTCTTTCTAACCAGCGGCAAACGCCACCAACGCCCTCACATGCTGCTGAAGACGACAAGCTCCACATGTACACGGCGTGCCAAAGGCACAAAATGTGCCACAACGAGTGCTGCCGAATCTTTGCAGGCTTTGCCTGAAGAAATGTTTGCAGAAGCCAAGCATCTTGCAGCCCCCAGAACATCTTGGACATGTCTGGCGCCTTTGCATTTACAAGGGCTTTGGCAAATTGCCTCAGGCGAATGTACTGCTGCCACAGATCTGCTTGTGAAGGATTGGAAAACAGCTCATCCGGCGGCTTCTTGTAAGGACAGAACTCTCGTTGCCTTCCCCAACAAAAACGACCAAACACATCACAAAGCACTCTCAAGGATGCCTTCTTCAGGTTAACTTCCAATGGATCAAACAGACTCGCCGGGGAGCAAAGATCCGAAAATTCAAACAAGCGAGCTGCGGAAGCCAGCAACTGCGCTGCTGGGCCAGGGCGCCACTCTGCGCCTTTCGTGTTGCAGCTCTTGTTGGAGAATAAGGTTTCCCACAATTGCGCTTGCTCAAACATCTCTTCACGAATCACAAGCCTTCCATCCGCACGCTTGCTCACCAACATCTGCCATTTCTGCGCCTTCCTGAAACTGCTCACGCTGAAGCGCCCTTGTGTCCTCTGCTTGTCTTGTTGAAGTTGCAGCTTCAAATCCCGAGCGACACACTGCAAGGTCCATGGTCTTGGCGGCCAACTGCGGCAAACAGGGGCAGGCACACCACCAGCATCATCATCGGCGTCGGAATCTTCCTCAGCCGCAGAATCCGCATCTGTGTCGGCCTTGGCAAAAGCATGCACGTCTACGGTTGGTAGGCTAGAGCTCGCAGAAGAGACGCCACCACCAGACATCTGCTCAAGAACATCTTGAAGTGCTTGCGCTGCTGACTCCTGAAGGCAATCTTCTTTGCTGATCTGCTCGCCATCTGTCATGTCTATCAAAGATGTCAAACCATCGGTGTTGTCAGCTGCTGGAAACACATCACGTGTCAGTCCTTTGGCTGTAAGCAGATTGCTTGGCATGTTGGAGCTCCAGCACATGACCCGACACTTGAAAAAATGGATCTCATCCCGCAGCCACTTCCTGAAGCGGGAAAAGACGTTGCTAAGACAAGCAACCATACGATCGCGGCTCCCCTGTGTCGTCTCATTGTGCCTCTGCAGGACATCATGGGGCTCACAAAATGGGTGGCTTTCTTTGGTCTGAAAACCCACTGGGCAGCCATGGATGGTGCGCTTAAAAAGAAGTTCCAGAACCAAATCCACGGCGGTAGGGAAATCTGCTCTACATGTTTCTGCTGCAAATACTTCCACAAAGGCTTCCCTGGTCGATCGAGCGGGCTGCAAAATGCGTGGTATTCGTGACCCATCCACGAAAGCTGCCAAGCGTTGCCAAATGCCAACAACACCTGTGAGCCCCTGCAGCGCTGCCAACTGAGCCCGAAGTGTCCGTAAGGTTTGCACGCAAAGGCCAAGCCGGGCTGCCCCACTGAGTCTGCGGTTCTGGGCAGCGTACGCGAAGCGAAGAAGCCCTGTCCGTCGACTGTCATAACGCAGCGCTGTGAAAACCAAGCAGCCCGGATCAAGCAAAGCTCTGCCAAGATTCCTCAATCGGCGAACTTCTGAATTGTAGAGGCCGCAGCGATCAGTGACTGTGTGCCTATTCTTCAGAGCCTGTTGTCTGCAAGATTGAATGCAGTCCTGAATCTGAAAAGCAATTGCTCCAACACAAGTCCGAAGATTTGCCAAATAGTTAGGTGGGATTCTGCGGCTTTCGTAAATGATGAGACGAGTCGATTCAGTGTGAGGCGCCATGGGCCGATGCCACTCCAGACCAAATCGCTTGGCAACACTGCGAGCAATGGTTTGCCCCTTTCCATACGCAAAGCGAACCTCAGGGCGCGCGCTGTCGAGTGAAACTTATGAATGTAACCAGTTCCTGGAGACATCTCCGGCCAATCGGCATGTGACCCAGCGGAGTCAGATGCATGCAACGGGTCCAGGCTGTCCCAGCAGTTGCCTGGCATCACAGACGACCAAGAAGCTCCGTGAATCTTCCCAGCGAAACATTGCCCGTGGTTCGTGCTAAAAGGGCCTGCCAAAAGGCCGTCGCCAACCAGCCCAAGAAACCGCCATCGAAGCTGCTTCCAACCCACACCAAACTTGTACTTCAAGGTGTCCATCCGACTCTTGGTGACCTGCTCAGTGGGCGTCTCTGCGGGTCGCCGCCGAACAGGGGCCATGTCAAGCAAAATGCAGTCGACAGCTCCCTGGCTTGTGGCAGCAACTGCCATCTGCACATCAAGCGGATCGCCAGTGTTGGGAGTGAACCCGTCACACGCAAGCTTCAGAAAGCTCGGAATGCCTAAAGCTGGAAGGACCACCTGCAAATCCTGCGCTGTGCGGTATGTCAGTATATGCTTTGCAGATATCAGAACATCGTGCATCCATCGTCTGCTGTGGTGTTGCTGCCCAAGCTCGCCAGGAAACCATGTGTCCATGTAGTCAATCCAGTGCTCAAACTGTCTTGACCCCACAGCATGCGTCTCTAAGCGCAGAGCCAGGGAGCACAGCCGCAACCCGACTACTGAGTCCTTTGCACCGGTGTCTGCCAAAGAGGAAAGTGGCTGGTAGCCCCCACTTTTGTTCTGCGACACATGAACCTCTTTGACAGTGCTGCTTGATATAGACCCTGTCAAACCCAAAGTGTCAGAAGATGCATCTGCAGCCCTGAATTGATCCTCCACCGTCTGCTGTTCGAACATGTCAGAAATGTCCGCTCTGCTTGGAATTGCACTGGCCTGATCCTCAGCGTTGCCGCTGCCAAGCAGCGGTGACCGGCTGAGAGCCTGGGGCAAAAACATCGAGATGTCTGGGAGCGACACATCGCCTGAAGGCTGCTCGTCTCGCTTCCTCTTCCTTCCACCAAGGTTGATTGGCTGATGGCCAATGCCTCTATTTGCCGTTGTCCGTTGCATGCAAAATGCGATCGCTTGCCTGCTGATGCCAGTGAGCCCGCTCAAAAGGCTGAAGATTCGACGGCGTGAGTCCCACTCAAGAATTTCGCAAATCTCTGCACATTTTGGCTCAAGCACCTTGTACATGTTGAAAATAATCTCTTGCGTTTGCTTTTGCAACTGCCCACCGCCACCGCGACCTGCTGGGTTGTGCCGGAAGCCGGGCCCCGCGGCAGGAGCTCCAAGCTCAGGCAACGCCGGCAATGCAGGCAAGTCTCCCGCCATCATCAGTCAGTGAAACAGTCATCCATTGCTGCGGCAAGGTCAACAAAAACAAGAATTATGATTGCGTAGCCAAGGCCAAGAGCAATTAAACTTTGGGTCCCCATTTTGACAATCATAATCACAATCAATTCTCTGGCTGTGGGCAAGCACATGCAAAAGACACCCAAAAAGAGTCAAGCATAGTGCAAGTTTTGGACCAATGTGTTGGCGAGTGTGGAATTGCTCAACATATCACCTGTTCATTCATGTTAGACCTCAAGGGCTGCGGAACCCGTGACACTTAGCACCTACGACAACCCCCGTAAAATAAATGCCTTTAGGTTGCGAAGTACACGCTGCCATTGGGCCTACAGAGCCTACTGAGTCTGCAACTTACCCGCAAGCTCAATGAGCGCAACCTGAAGTTCAGGCACGGAGTTCCAAAAGCAGTTTGCTTGTTCAAGGTTCAACGGCTACCGCATTTTAATTCCCCACCGAATCGAATTGGTCGTTTCTTTGGCATGGCATTCTGTGATGTTGATAAGACAGAAAACCACCCTGACATGCTGCTTGCTTGCCTTGACGGCCTTGACCAACATTTGCCCCTATTCTAGATTCTAGATTCTGGATCTTCCAGTTGATTGAATGTTCAAACTTTGGGGATTTGAAGCTCCAATTTTATTGGATGTGGACACTTCAATTGGCTTCCAGGAGAAACAACGTCATCCCCCCTTCAGTTTCACAACTTGTTAATATAAAATGAACAGAAAATCCTCATGCCTGTGCGCTCGAAGATCCCGGCAACCCCAGGCCTTGGCACTCAAAGCGCCACTGCCACCAGGACCAGGAGCAGGCCTGGATGTAGGAGAGACAAACGACAAACACAGGACACAGGTTTGGGGCAACAAGAAACGTGGATTCTCAATGCCTAGCAAGACCTAACCCAAGCAAAAACAACCACACATCCCAGCCGGCCGTCCGTGCCCAGGCCAGTGGTTACCTACGCGGAAGGTAACCACGCCCCAAAAGGAAAATTACTCCCGCTCTTGCAAGCGCTTACAAGGCTACAGGGTGGAGGCGTCGGGTGTCATGGACCGTCCGTGAACAAACAGTGGTTACCTACCCGGAAGGTAACCACAGGTACATCTCTTGACATTTGAAAAAAATCTGTGGTTTAACAGCGTTTACAAAGCAATCAGGTTTCCGACTTTCGGCCGTCCGTGGACCTGTGACCTGTGGACCTGTCGACCTGTGGCCTGGCACCTCAACCAAAATCAGGAGCTTGTTAATATAACCTTTCTTTGCAGGTTTGCCCCAGAATGATTGCCTTGTCTGCATTGCTACGCACACATTTTCTGCAAGCTGACCACGAGAGCGGTCGGTCTGCACCCTGGCAGCTCTTGTCTAGTCTTAGCAAAAGGATTGCTCTGCCGGCCGGCTGGGTGGAAATCTTGGGCCTGCTGTTTTGCTCTTAGTTCGTGTTCTGAGTTAAGTGAAGTTGCAATTCCACATGTCTGCTTTGGTCTTCACCAGCCAACTTGCAACAGCAGTTACGCATTGTGCATAATCAGCAAGTCACGGTCACGATGACACACGAATGAGGCGTTGTTCATGGGGCTTTGCAAACAGGTTTGAGTGTGACGCAACAAATGATCATGTCAATTCTGTACTCAGCCTCACCGCCTGCCATCTCCTACTGGTGACTTTACACCTCTTCTGCCCTCAATCAGCAGCGATGATGGCATCTGGCATCTCTCGGGACAAGAACAAGCTCATTGCAGTGGGCCGGACAGGAAATGATTGTTCCCTCATCTGCCGGTCTTCATCGTCCATGTATCCCCTCAGAGTGTCCAGGCCGTTCACCAACTCCCAGTCGAAGCTCAGCTCAACCTTGTCCTTGATGATGATCTCTGCCGCCGAGGCCGCCGTGAGCACGGGCAGTCGTGTCGCAGCTGCCAGTGACCAAAAGGGGCGGACTCAGCCGAGAGCGCCCCGCATCCCAGAAGAGCCTGCCACACCTAGTCGGGCCATTGACCATTGCACAAGTCAAACCCCCATGCGAAGAATCACTGCAAAACCAGTTTTGCTAAAAGTCGGGAGAAAAACGTGCCTTCGTGGAGAACTTGACCGCCACCAGCGAGGCACTGATGGCTGATATGGAAGCTGCCACTCGTGACTGCTGCATCTTGCGATTGGTCACCATCACGCCAAGCGGCCATGCCTCTTACCGGAGACTTCGCCGCAGCCTTCTTCAAAAACCTGAAGTGGGTGAGCGCGGCTACGGGGGAGTTGTACAATGGGATGCCAGTGATGCGAACAGGTGCTCCAATGCCTTGGGCGTTGTCCTGAAAGTCCGCTTTCTTCACGGGCACCTGGCACATCTCCATGCGATTCCTGATGGTATCCGCCATAAAGCCGCTCACTGCGATGTACTTGGTGATCGAGTCATTGCCTGAGCTGGCATCGGTCCTCTCCTCAGACACATTGCCAATCCTCTGCCTCTTCGAATTGGCTCGGCGCTGCAAACCATCGCCGTCGTCTTGGCCCAGGATGGCTTCAGGACCCTTTGGTTTTGGTGGCACGCCCGCACGAAGGCCCAGGCACTTCTCCACACTCTCAAAGTTCTGCACGGTGACGCGCAGGACGCGGATCAGGACCTGCTGCGGCTCTGGCCTGAAGCCGTTGATGACGTAACAGCTCTGCGAATCAGCCAAATCATGCCTCTTGCAAGAGTCTGAGATGGCGTCCATGGTCGCCTCGTTGATCTCGAATACGAGGACCAGCTTCACGGTGTCCGAACTCTTGGCCGGTTCCTTCCAAATATCCGAGGGATAAGACAAGTTGTGCTTCTCCCTCTCGTCGGGCATGACCCAGCACGTGGGGCTCTGCCTTGCAGGGACCCAACTGCAAACGGAAGATTGGGCCAGACAGTGAAAAAGGCCGAGCATTAAGACTTTGCATCCGGACGCGACTGACGCCGACCATGAATATTACCCTGCGTCCCTGTCTGACGCCAGCACAAACACAAAACGATGATTCAACATCAGTCAATTACCCAAGGCGCACTTACACTTCCGGTATCAGTCGGGAGGATTGAACAAAAACAGCATAAATCTCCTGCTGCTAAAGCTGCTACAGTTACAGCATTGTCAATTCTACAATTCGAAGCGTCATTCATTTGGTGGCACTCAAAGTTGCTGGAGACAAAGTGTGCCTGCGTTTCTTCTGCCGAGCCCGTTCAATAAAGCGCGCAACACCCTAAACTGTCCTGACCTGACGGCTGACGGACAACATTGGAAACCATTCTCTCTTGGAAGTGGTTCGGGAGGGAAAAGTTCCAAAATGGGGCAGCCGGCGTTGCAGCTAAGCAAGCTGATCTGTGCCGGAAACATGTTCTGCTCCAGCTTGCACCCACACCAGACCAAAGGCCTAGAAATTGATAACGAAGGGTTACGGCTACGGGCTCAGCAAAGGATATGAGTTTTCCTCATCGGCCCCAGCTTTTTGAGTGGGACCAACGGTTTTGAGGTCTTTTCAGTTTCTTCGTGACTTCGTGACCCAAGAAATATTGGCCTTGTCACTCCTGTAGCCTGCCAGCCTTCAACCCTAGACCCCCGCTTATAACAATTGTTTCAAAATAATGCTAAGCACAATTTTTCGTGGACCGCGCCCCCGCGCAATCTTCCCTGCTCAGCAGAGCAGCCCTGGATTTCAACAAGTCAATATCATGATCAAGCGGGCTCAAGAACTCACAAAGCCCTTCTCACTGCCAGCTTCAAAAACATGATAAACAATTGAAACAGCTTTTTGCATCAAAGTCAATCAAAATGTGGAAAAAACAGATTTCCAAGGAATTCGCAGGTTCTTGATTGACTCTTCCAGTTTGATCTTTGATTTGAAGCACCCGTTCACCTATCTTCTTCTCAAACCTTTCCATTGCCATTGCAAGCCTTGCGAGCCACAAGGCATTTGTTGTGGGGGGGGCGGGGGGGGCCGGCCGACTCGGGCGACCGTGCTGTTTGCCCGCCTCAGCAAACGACGCGTGCAGTACATGTGCGCCTCATACGCCATCTCAATCGAAGGAAACACCACCAGCGGGAGCATGGGCGGATTGTCCACGTCCTTGGCGATGGCCGGCAGCTGCTTGGGCTCAATCACCTTGTAGAAGCGACACGCCATGATGAGGTCAGGCCGGGAAGGCGGAGGCAAATCCAAGAAGCTCCAACTCGAGCAATAGACAAGGACATCATCTCAACTCAAATCTCAAGAGCCCTGTGACCAACTCTGTGCATGGCGTGTGAGTCAGAGGCCGTGCGCACTTGGGTGTCAACTCATGGGCAATGGCAAGAGGGCCTGGCTAAAAACTTCAAGCAACAAATTCCTTTGAGTTGGATCTCCACAAAATAATGACTTTGACTTAAACACCTTTATCAGCACATATCAGCACTCAGTGGCAAAAGCCTCGGCCCAACCGCCCAAGGACCGCGCCTTCATGTCTGCTGGCATCCTCCCAGGCGCTGGCAGGGACCTCGCCGCCCGGGGCACCCCATCTACCTCTTGGCTGCAAAAGTTTAACTTTTATGGGCTTTATGGACAACCCCTTCCTTCAGAGCCCCTTCATTTCCCAAAAAGTTCAGGCCCCTACCCAATGGCAGTCAAGATCTTAAAGCTCCTATGCTCAGCATGCTCTACACGTGACACCTGTCGCCTGTCAGTCACCTGTCCAACCCCCCTCAAAAAGTTGCAGCCATACCCCCAGCACCCGTGGCACCTTGAGCGCCCCGCCGGAGTGGCCTGGGCGAGCGCAGCTGTCAACATGGTTGCAAACATGGTTGAGAGGCGGAAGGCTGGGACAGATTGAAAGCACATTGTTTTTTCTCTCCCCGCCGGTTGCCGGCCCACACCCTCAAGGATGTGGCCCCCGAGAAAGCGTGCATCTGTCTGATACGACACGATAGCTTTGCCGGCCACCCAAGCCTAAGTCTAAGTTGCAAACCAGCTACTTTTTGACTGACTGCCTGACTAAGTAACTCAGCAGCATCGCCACTGCTCCGGTCCCAGCAACAGGAATAACAACAACATTCGCATGAGTCTCACTCTCGTGTGTTTCTGGGAAACTCTGGACTGATTTGGGTCTGCGATTGAAAACGAAATCATTGGTTTTCCTTCCCGAGTGTCTTGAAGGATGGCCGGCCAAGCAAAACATCCAAAATAAGCGGCTCAAGCCGTGTTGGCTGGGCGAGGATTTCCCAAAGGAATCAAACCTTGCGACCTCCAAACTTGCTTGATCAAGGCTCGCATCAGCGGCTTCGTCATTGTGTTCCCCAGCCTAAACATGTTGAACATCGAAAGCATTGAAAAGCCTTAAAAAGCATGACACAAAAACTCACGTCAAACACATATGCATGAAAAGACATGTAAACATGCCATGACCCTGCCCAGGCACATCTGCCCAACCTGCCGAATCGAAATGCCAGATATGTCCCAGCGCTCCAGGCAGCACCCATGAAGGCGGGCCAACTCGAAGATGTTGAGCCGCCGCTTCCGGTTGAGGATGTAAGGCCCCCCTGACCCTCCTCTGGATCTTGTCAATGTCCTGGCCATATCTCTGGTCCACAGAATGTCATCACACCGTCCTGTGTCCACGTCCACCGCAAAGGGACGTCCTGCGCGAACGGGTTCTCGCCGGTCTTCTTTATCTGGGCCACCGCGATTTTTATGTTTCGCTTCGCCGTCATGCTGAGTTCTTTCTCTGGCGGCAGAATTTCACCTGGTGGTGGGAACGGATCAAGGATCTGGGAGAGCGTCACTGGCTTCATGGGCTGCGGCCACTCAAAGGGGTGCTTGAGGGTAATGGAATCCAAGCCCACCATGAACAACCTTTTCCTTGATTGTGGAGTGTCAAAGTCGCTCGAGTCAAGAACCTTGAAATGCCACCTGAAGTGCGGCAGAGCTTTCGTGAGGGTGTCCTGAATCAGCTGCCAGTCATGGGCGTGAGTTGAACTCAATAGGCCAGGAACATTCTCCAAGATCACTGCCTTGACGCTGTTGGAGATCTTGCTAAGACGCTTTACCATGTCAAAGAACACGGCGCCACGAGCGTCCCCCTTCAGGCCGCCATGCGCCCCCTCGAAACTGTATGGCTGGCAAGGGAAGCCTGCCACATACATGGTTGCCGGGATCGGGCCGCAGTCCTCCTTCACGGACTCCAGAACCTTGCCAGGCCGGTTCTGCTGAAGGAAGCCTACAGCCAAGGGCCAAGGCAAGACCAAACCGTGATTAGAACAGCGACAAGCACATGAGAACAATTGATATGGTCATACTGGGGTGGCAATGGAGCTTCATCTTTGCTAAGGCAAACATGTTCCAAGGGATCACGTTCATTGCGCCCACACCTAACAGTAAGTAACACAAACGGAACACACGCTGAGTAATATTTGGTAATATTTGGCACACTTGGCAACTTGGACACTTGGTAACGCAACATTGTTGCAACCACATCATCACCGGAATCAGAATCGGCGTGAGAGTCAATCAATCAAACACCCAATCACTGCACGGACAAGCAGCGCCGGCAGTGCTTGTCGATGTCTGATGACCACCCATGAACCATTGTGATGCCTACTTTCTCCGCCAGCTCGCATGCGGCTTCAAAGGCAATCTCCAAGCCGCTGAAATCTCCACCGAAGATCTGCTGCATTCGCCATGGAGGAGCGACCTGCTTCCCCCACATGCGTGTTCGCTTGAGGAGCCGTTGCCCCTCCTCAGCTGAAGCCTCATCCTCAACCTCATCAGCGCCACGCTGCTTGGGATTCGGCAGCTGTGGCAGGTCCGGCAAGGGCGGCAAGGCGGAACTGCTGGTTAGCGCAGGCAAAGCCGGAAGTGGGCACGCCGCTGCTGACATCACGCAAAGTTCAAAGCAAACCTCAAAAGCACCTCAGCCTCAAGACCACCTTGAGTAGAAAATGTTAGCAGCAAACCCGAGCGTTGCCCGACTGTGGCAGATGTGCCTAGCCTATCCGATCCATGGGGTTGGTTCGCGGGCTTGGGGTTTTTAGGGCCTGGTGTAGGTGTAGGTCAGGGTGAGGGTGGGACGAGTTGGTTTAGGGAGCAACTCATCGACACAACAAGCTTATCGGGTCAGTGAGCGCCGGGCTGATGAAAGAGCTGTCGCTGGCCATCGACCGCAGGTCCTGGCAACACCAGGCAAGGCAACACAACCTCTTAGCCTGTGGACCTTTTCAGTGGCCATTCCGAGACCCTTGACACGACGACACAACGAGAGCAACTCACAACAAACAGATGATCATCGAGCGCGCAAGCCGCGCGCCTTAATACACGCTCTTCCCCAAGCTGCGCAGGGCCTGGGCCGGGCCGGGAAAAACCAATGCCTTCTACTAAATTACGCATGCAGGACCCAAGAATAGCTCAAAGCAAAATAGGCCGCAAGAACCCGGAGTGGGC
Source organism: Effrenium voratum (assembly GCA_963377175.1). Taxonomy (NCBI): domain Eukaryota; class Dinophyceae; order Suessiales; family Symbiodiniaceae; genus Effrenium; species Effrenium voratum. The sequence continues at coordinate 24,454 of CAUJNA010003710.1, read as the reverse complement.
CAGCTCAGTTCAGTGAGGATGTCGTGCAAAAACCAAACAAATAGAGAATTGCTGGACATGCTTTTTTGTCGCGCGTTACCCGTTCCTGTCCAGTGCCACCCCTTTAGGCCTTCTGTCTAACGTGATTTCGTGGAAACAACAACTAGCTGAACATGTGCTTTTCGTGCGCTGTCGTTAAGTTACTTGGCGCAATTTCGTTGCAAATGAGGGCGACACTCACTCAGCAATAAAAATGATGTTGTCACGGCCCAACTGACCGCTGAGGCCGCCAAAAAAAGAAAACTGTTGACACCAACAAAAACACATGTTCAGCAATTTGCTGCATTCTACGGCTTCTAAATGCTTCTAACTTCTAAGGCCACGCAAAAACATAGGTTGCGACGCCGACGGTTGCGCCAAACAAAGAGAACGGTTAAGTTAATGCATGAAGAAAAACATGTTCAGCTATTGCGACGACGGTTGCGAGCAGGCCTTGCGCGTGCCGGCCTGGATTTCCTCGAAGTGCACAGTTGGGCCTCAGCGTGCCCAGTCAAGAAAGCCGCACCCCCACGCCGCGAACAAACGTCAACCTAATTGGTAAACTTTATTGAATGATACAACGAACGCTCCGCGTGCTTCAAGCTCAAACGACTCAGCATGCGCAGGCGTAACAAACGCCCCCCAAGCAGCTGCTTGAGGAGCAACTTCTGGCGTCTCGCAGTGTCACAGTGACTGCAGCAGCCACAGAGTCAGGCCGATTCAGGCCAGAAGACTAACGATCAGACGGGACAGGACAGGAGAGGCTTGCGACTGGCCCTGACGGCAGCCTCATGTTCGAAAGACAAACGCGTGATTTTATTCATATTTCCTTTTTCCTTGCCCTTGGTCTGTCGCTTCTGCCACGCAAGTTCCAATAGCCACGGCCCCAAGCAGCGCTCACACGCCGTCGCAACGCACATATTGAGTTTCAAGGAATTCCACTGCTGCGGCACCGAAGGCTCGCGCACAACAACAAGTCAAGTCAGGGCTGGCCGTTCCTCGTTTGACTATGGGTCAGGCGGTCAGGGGGTCAATGGCAGCGTGTGTGTTCTCTACTACAGCAGCTGCGTGAGACTTGGCGGTGATGCTCTTCAAGACATGAAAGATGGAGAAGGTTGGAGATGGAGAATTGCATGATAATGGAGAAGACAGGTCGTGGACGCATCGGGGCCATCGAGGACACCGAGGAGCGCTGACTTTGACTCGACTTGACAGACTTGAAGGAGAAATCTCTGCCTGCCTCAATGCGACCATTTTCTTATCAGGCTTGGGCTTGCGCCGCGTGCAGTCTCTGCGATGAGCCACCAGTAATTGCTCCTGCAGTCAGCAAACTGCTGCTTTGGCAGCGTTTCTTCTGCGTGCGTGCTGCAGCGCAGCGGTTGCAGCGCTTGCAGGTCAGTGCGGGGCGCTTGCAGGTCAGTGCGTGGCGCTTGCAGGTCAGTGCGGGGCGCTTTCCTATTAAATAGGCTTGCAGCAGCGCAGTCATTTCGAACCCGCGAGCGGCGAGCGGCGAGCATCGAGCGTCGAGCGGGCCTGAGGCCTGCGTAACATAAACTCAGCAAACTGCTGCTTGGGAGCGTTAAGTGTCTGTCACGGCAAGCCGACAGCAATCTGCTATTAAATGCATGCTAAAAGCCAAAAAAACTGGGCAACAACAGGATAAACACTCGCCCTTGATTCCTTGTGCGTCTTACCGCCATGGGTTGGGCAATCCTCTCCGAAACAAACTGTCACACCCCTCTCTACATGGCTTCCGGTTTCAACCCTGCCATGGATGGCATTTTGGGGTTGGGGCGCCCATTCATTTGAAGGGAAAGCAAAGGATCCAAGGGCCTAAGCCCTGAGCCAGGCTGAGAGTCCGCGCGTGCTGTGATCCGGTGAGTCCTGGACACCACGGCCTCAGGCAAATGAACCGTGCGTTCAAATGACAACCCAAAGGACTAATGTCAATGTCAACTACTTATGAGGCTAATGGCTAATATAATATATAATATATATGAGGAGGGTTTCCCAAGCCGCTGCCCTTTGAAGGCTCTTTGCAGGGCCAAGTTCAAGTTCAAGCAAGCAGTGTCATGACAATACTTTTAGGGCGCAATGTGAACTTCGAAGTGACCCCTACTAAAAACCAGCGCACACTCTCACAGCCACAGCACACACAAATAAAACCCGCCACATGCCACACACATGACACATGTGACTGTCAAAGGTCCACCAGCAGCCGACGACGAGAGCAGGCCTGAGCACCCCGGCTGGACAGGTCACACCTGGACAGGTCGAACCCGCACCCCAGTTGGAAATCAGATCGCACCTTCAAGGTGCGATCTGGGGTGTGAGATCGCACCCTGAAGGTGCGATCTGGGGTGTGAGATCTCACCCTGAAGGTGCGATCTGGGGTGCGATCTGGCGCGTGCGCCCCTTACAATGAGGTCATGTCAGTGTCCAGATTGGTTTACTTGCAAGTCTTCTAAGCCAAACCAAGCACGGAGTGTGCTGTTTGCAAGGCTGTTGCAGCTTGGGATCCCGGACATGCTTTGGATTTGCGTTGAAAGTTTGAAATTGGTGCAGGGTTTAGTATCGGCGCACTCTGCTGCAGCAGCATTGGTTCCAAGATTCCAAGAAAGCTATAAAAAAGACGGATGAGACGAGACTGGAGTTGGGGTCTGGGGGAAATTTGCTCCCTCAGCCTCAGAATCGGTTCAGTATTTGCTGCTGCTGCGGGGTGTAATTTGGAATCGGAGATTTCAGGTCTGGGTCTGGGAAAACAATCTACGAATAGGGGGGAACGCCCTCTCATCAGGTCCAGCCTCAAGTCTGGGCTGCTTGCAGAGGCGGAGCCTGCATGCAGGACACAGAACAAATGAAATCTGGCTTGGCATCAACGCACGGCACGGTCATGGCCAAACCGCGACCAACGCCGGCAACTTTTTCCCCTTGCAAAAATGCAAATCCGCAGATTTGGCTTGTTACTACCAGCACCCTACAAGGAAAGCCCTTGCAACCCCATCTTCCGCTTGCCGCTCGCCTGCTAGCGTGATCTGTCATATGGCAGCTGCTGAGTTCTGAGAAGCGATCAAAGTCTTGAAGGGTCCAATGTGTCAATGTGAGCCTTTCCTGAATTTAATGCACAATGCACCCCAGGTCACAAGCCAGTGGCTGCTTCAAAGGGCAGCGTCATGATAATTAAAGACTCCTCCTCTCGCATTCTCTGCACTGTCATGAGCTTGCAATCCACCAGCTTCTGAAGGAAGTTCCTGCGGACCTCATCAACATCCTCAATTCCAGACATCGCCATGGAGCACGACAGTAAGGCAGATGGGAAGTTTGGAACCTTCTGCCCAGCACGCTTGTAGCGATCAACCACAGACAAAGCACTTGCCAGAATACTGTGAGCTTGCGAAGCTCCACACAACTGCGTGAGCAAGGGGTGCAACTTGCGCAAGCCACGGGTGAGGGCATCTTCTGAAGGCAGCGCCTCCATGTCACATGCCTCACCTGCGTCTGCGTCATGAGGCTCACGGTCACGAGGTGCATCTCCCGCCTCAACGGCCTCAACGACAGACTCACGAGGCGCATCTTCCTCAACAGCCTCAACCACAGCGCCGGCAGCGGCTTTGGTCCGAGTCCGAGGCATGCCCTTTCCATCAGCAGACATTTTCCCCCTAAAGCGCTGCTGAGGCCGCACATGGTTGTGCCCACGCCAGGCGCTCCGGCAATTGGCACATGTGTTGTTTGGCGGACGTCTGTACGTTCGCACTGTGCAGCGCGCGCTATTGCACTGCCACCCTGGCATCAAATGGCTCGTCAAGAGTCAAGAGCTACTTCACGCGCAAATGCGTCCATTACCCTCAAAAAAATGGGCAGGGTTGTCACTTTGATAGAGAAAGTAGTAAGCGTGTGTGATCCCAAGTGTTGACTATTTACCTCTCGGTGTCTCGGTCCTCAAAATTGCGGGATTTTCTAACTGTCATCAATCATCACGGATGCTAAACATGGGAGTGGGCCGGACGTGTTCAACTGTTGCTGTTAGCTGATGATGATCTGATGCCAATGATTCAAAAAAACAAACAGCCCTTCCTTCAGCACGCCAATTGACAACATACTCATCTGGCTCAGGTTCTGCCCCCAAAGCCTCCAGAAGTATATAAGTGGATCAAAATAACACAAACCCAAATGCTCAAAAAGCGCTGAATAAACGTCACTGACACTGACAATGAGCCCTGAAACAAGAACATTTGCTCAACGACACTGCGACACACCATGAAAAAATGCGCCCTCAACATTCATGTCGGGTCGGGTCACCTCAAACCTCCACCCTGGCAACAACGACCTCCGCCCTCGCCTCAAAACGCGTTGCCCTGCGGCCCTGCGGCGCCGACGCCGCCTGACAGACAAGCGGACCAGACCCGGAGGCGCACTCATGACGTGAATCATGTTCATGACATGACATGACTCATGAAATGACCCGCGACCCGAGACCCGTGATCCGTCACCCGTGACAGACACAACTACGTGACTAGACCGCTCAAGCCTTGGGGCTGTTTATGCTTCCCACCAGGGTCCAACCAGTTGCCAATGGACCGTAATGAGTAGTCAGGGAAAGGAAGGCTCCTTCATTCTAGTCAGCCAGCAAAACTCTGAGCACAGGGCCGGACGGACGAGCTGGAGAAGAAAGCCTGTCAAAAGGTTGGGATGGTTGGGCCGGTCGGGAAGGAGTCAAAGGCAAGAGCACTCCGGGCAGACTCTGAACCTGGGCCTGGGTCTCTGGAGAGTTTCTGACATCCTCTGTATCCTGTAGCCTTATGCCTTTTGCCTTCGCCCCTCAGACCCTCAAACACCCCTTGCTAAGCTAAACATCTCACAGCCTCAGCCGCGTCAGGCTCAGCCATGCCTTAAGCCTAAGCCATCCAAAGCTCCCACCCCCGTGCGTGGCCGTGGCCTGGCTGCAACAGCAGCAAGGCCGTGCAGCCGCAGTGCGGCCAGGGCCGCGCCTGCCGGAAAAGCGAGTAATCGACGGTCCACTAACCACTCAAGGTTGCAGGCAGGCAATGCAAAGCAACGTTTTTGCTGCAACGTTTTCTGATGACAATGCTGTCCAATGTCGCCGGCCCCTTTTTCGATCTCGAGCTGGGCACCATTGCCATGCTGCACTAAGGCACAGTGACAGCAAAGTCTAAAAACCCAGGCAGCCAACAGTCAGGCGAAAACTCAAGTCTCAAGTGTCAAGCTTATCGAGACTAACTCTCTTAGTGTCCAGTGAACAACTGAGCTGCATTATTTGGCAGCAATTGAAATGGAAAATGGCCCTAGCCCCCCAGCTGCTGGCTGCCAGCTGAGTCAAAGTCAAACTCAACGGCGGCGGCGTTCCAAGCGATTGGCCTCAGGCCACGTGATTACTGGCCCCGGTGGGCCCATTGCACCCGCCAGTGGGCGAAAATACAGCCCTTCACTCTTCGTCATCAGAGTTTGGCCATCTTCCCCTCCCAGCAGCATCACATCATCCGAGCTGTGCGTCGTCTGCACCTGGCAGGGAAATTGCACATGGCACATGTCATGTGTCGCGTCGCGTGGCATGTGGGCGTGTGGCAGATTCAGCAACAAGCTCCTGGTACAGGCAGCGCCCAATCTGGCTGACGATGAATGGCACCTGAAAACTTAGATAAACAACCAACTCAACTCAAACTAACAACGTAACCACGTCGCATCAATCTTGAGCAAGCGGCGTCCGCCCCCTCCGAGACCGCACGGTTGAAGCGACGCACGATCTGGCGCATCGTTATTTCATGTGCGAGTCATGACAGTCATGAGTGGTGTGCCATGACATGAAGTATTCCGCGCCGCTCCTCCCCTTCGTTGAAGGGAGGCGGGTCAGATACATCGGTGTAGACCCGATGCAACTCCTTGTTCTTGAACTGCATGTAGGCAGACTGCCAAAGTCCTGCTGTGGACGCAAGCGAGCGCCTCAAAGAACCTTTCACATAAAAAGCTAAGGGCAAGCCAGGTCAAGCCTAGGAACAACCAGTGATGTCCTGCCAAAAAGCTGTGCGCCCTTGCCAAGTCGTCTCTCTCCGAAACCACCACAATGTTGGCCACATAGCCTTCACCGGACCTTTGTCAGTCATTGTCACAGGTGACAGCTCAAATCTCGATGCAACCCAAAACCGCAAACCTAGCTCGCTCGAGCCCCCAAGGTCCAAGACTACTGACACTCCAACAGTTTGAGGACGCTACGGGACCACCTTAAAGCCCGCAGCGATCTCCACGGTCATGAAGGCAGAGTTGTCCGCATGAGCATCAGCTCCCAAGGTCACGAACATTGCGCCCGCCGAAAGCTGCTTGCTCTGTTGCTTTGCTGCCCTTCTGTTGCTTTGCTCTGCTGACTCAGCTCTCAGATCTGAGCCCAAAATGGCGATGACGGACGAGAAATAAGCAATGCTGCTGCTGCGCCAAGAGCTAAACGCCACCCTATGCAATCGTTGTCCTTCCAATCAATGATGGCACAACGACAAGGTCACTGCCCAACCACCCGCGCCTGATCAAGACGGTCAAGACCAAGAAGCCCTCGAACTCGTTGCCAAAACCAAATGGCTGCGGGGCGCAGGCCCGTGCTCAAAACCATGCCCAGCTCCCCATGCCAACTGCCAAGGGTGCTCCAACTGTCCTTTGATTTTTTTGCCCCTAGTGCACATTTGTGGAAAAGTACCAAGCCGCCCTTTGGGTGGTTTAAACAAGTAACTATGTTTCAAATCTGCTAAGCTTCACAAAAAGAAAAAGCTCAAGCAACCGATTCCCAGCGGTCCGGAAGGCGTTGTTGAAGACCCTGCAAAGAATCAGCAGTGGTTTACATTTGCGCAGTCACCCCCGGCCTCTGCTGAGACTTCTTGCAAGTCGCCTTCTACGGCTTCGGGCGTCGTTGCTTCGCCAAGTTCGGAGCGCTCTGTCCGGAGAGGAAGCCGGAACACCACCGGATACTCCGAGCAAAGCCTCACTTGCAACCAAAGAACCAGAACCGAAAGAGGCGCTTCTTGCTTCTTCTTCTTTTTTTTGGGGGGGAGGGGCGGATCTTCACTTCAACCCATCAAAACACAACAAGCAAAAGTGGTCAGCCTAGGACAATTGAGAAACGCCTGGAACGGAGCAAAGCTGTCAGGGAAGGTATTCTGCCTCAGGTGTGCCACAGGTCTGAAGATCAAAGGCCAAGCAAATGAAAATGCAACTTGTTTGGACCCATAGCCCATAGCCTCATGTTTCTGGACTGAAATGGGAAACCAGCTGTGGTTGGTAGCTGAAATAAAACCGCCTTGAGCACATGACAAGGTTCAATATACATCCCACACCAATAAAATGCAATAGAACCGCTATCATCTCTGACATCCTTCCCATCACAGGGCCCCTTCAAGGATTAAACATCAGAACCAGCAGGTTGTGGGTTTGTCACATCGACCAGCCATGCATCCTTGGATCCACTTCGCCCCAAGGTGCAGCTTTGTGAGGTCAAACTTCTTACCCCGTCGCTGCCCCTCACGGGCTACGAAGCTCCGCGACACGTCGAAGAAGTGCAGATACCCGTTGGCGCACAATTGCGGGCAATCGCTGTACCTGACTCGACCCGCTCGACTCAAAACGCGAGTGCTGGAAGATTCATGTCCCCTCGGTTACTATTGTAAAGGGGGAAGGGAGTAACTTTGGTCAACCAAAGGCCCAAGCATTGCTAAGCAAATTGCGCATGTCTGCCCTTGTTTCCCTTAGAGCTATGCTTGGCTTTCACTAGTCGGTTGCCACAGTTCCCCATTTGGGTGGTTTGATCAACCTTTGACCTGGGTCGTGTTGTTTCCTTTTCAGGGTGTTCGAGCGGGAAATGTCGGAATCGTTGTGCTACATCATCGCTTCACCAAAGCGTGCTGCTGGACAAAAATTAGGCACCTGTACATGACGTTCAGGCCCACCCCGAAGCGTCCAGTGGAAGCAAAATCATTCTGCTTGGCGGAACCGCCAACCTTCTGCATCCGCGCGATGTCCTCAGAAGGACTGGAGAAGGATCCCTATCCGAAGTTGGAAAGGGAGGCGCCCGTCTAGGAAATACGTTGAACACCTTCTCCAATGTATTGAAGAGCCCTTTTCAAGAATTTCTCGCCAATACGGCTGGCCAAGACGTTTGAGATTGGTATTGCATCTTATCCTGCCATCTTGGCCAAGTCAAAGCCCACACTTCAAAACGGTACACTGCAAGTTGCACGGGAACCGAAAACCAACAGTCATTCTGCGATCAAACGGCCAAGAACAAGTCGAAAAAGAGAGGCTTGTTCTACCAAACATGCACTGATAGCAGTTGCCGGTGAGATAAAATTGGCAATCGCACTGTTCCACTATCCATTCTGTTTGAGTCATTACTCGGAAATCAAGTCATCTGCCTAAAGCCGTGATACTGTGTAAAGATGATCGCTTTGTTGAATTGTAACAAGTGCTCACAATGCTTGTTTGAAATACCCGGGTTTATCGTTGGCAATATTGGACAGACCCATTGACGGGGCAGCTGGAACACGGATTTGTGTCTTCCTTCAAAATCCAACTCATCTGACAGCGGCGTGCAACTGGGGTTCTCAATTTCATATTCTGGAGTCCTCCAACAAAACCAACAGCAACAAGCCAACAAGTGCAACAACAAACTGGCATCAACCAGTGAACACACACACACACACCCGCGCGCGCACGCATCCAAGCAGCAAACCAACCCCAAACCTCACCTGACAATGCCTAGGAACCACAACCCACTGCCCGCCCCCCCCCCCCCCCATGGCTTTCCGGGTCCTCCTCCGCCAAGGGCTTGTTCGAGCAAATGTACAAGGCCGGGCCCTGAAGGTCTTCGCACCGCTTGTCCACCACCTGGTCCTGACGCCGCGAGGAAAAAAAAGCCACGCGCCGCGCGTGACTCAGTCTGCTTGTAACTTGCAAGACTTTGCCCGGCAGTCCGAAAGACCGCGCGGGCCAGAGGAACCCTATCGTTGTTGTGCCGCAGATACCTTGCCCACAAACACCCCCTCGCCCCACATACCGTATGGGAAGGAAACGCAAAAGGCGCAGCTAAAAGCGTTTTGCACCTGTGTCGGCAATGTCTCAGGCGATGTATCGAACTGCTGCACCTTGCTCAAGCTGCCCGCCCTTAAGTTTCCCTCCCGGCGCGACTTTGACTGAGGACTTTTGCATTTCAAGCAGAGCCTGCCTGACTGCTCTACCTTTCAAGGTTCTGGCATGCCATGTGCACATGTTCATCCTTCGGTATCAAGCATTCACGCGCTTCCCTTTGGCACCGGTGTCTGAAATGTCTCAGGCGATGTGGCATCTGCGCACGCCGCATGCCAGAACCTTCAAAGGCAAGGCCCTGCTTCAAATGAAAAGTTGTTGCAGTCAAAGTACCCGGAACTTCCGCCCCAAACCTCCCTAAAGCCTTCCTCTGTGTGAAGAGGTTGTCTCTTAACACGCACAAGGAGAGACCCGCCGGGGATTGCCAAAAGGCAGCCACCAGCCCGATGAAGGACCAGGATAGCAAGAAGCCATGACCTCCAGAAGTGGAGGCCAAACCAAAACAAACACCCGGGAGCCAAGAATTGCTGATAGGCGCGATGCGTCGGGCGATTCTCTCCCAAGAGTCGCCGGTGCGAGTCCCCTCCGAGAGGCGGGGTTCGGCTCGCGCCTCGACGGCGACGCGAGGGCCTCCATGGCCGCACAGAGCGGGGCACGCCACGCGGCACACTCATACAAGCAGTTTCCCCTGCAAGCAAAAGCAAGGGCGCACCGCACGGGAGAAGAGAAAGTGAAGAGGCCTCCACCCGCAAAGACCCTGCTGAAGGATGCACAGGGGGAAGGCCCACCGCGCATGCAGCAATCCTCAGCTTGAGCTCGGCGCAGCGGTTTGATACAATCATCCTTAGGGGTCACTGTAGAAAACGCTATCCTCGTCGGTTGCTTGAATGTGCGACATTTGAGCCAGCGTCAATATTTGCTGTGTGGGGTGTATTCATTCTACTTTTAGTGAGTCCCCTATCGTTCTCCACGTTTCGCGCGTGCGTGCAGTGCACGATGAACCCTCTGCGGGGATCGCGCGCCTCGAAGCGCTCTCGCTCTAAACGCCGTGCGAATGCGTAAAGTGCCCAACCAACCCTCTGCGAGGATTGCGCGTGTCAAAGCGCCCTCGCTGTGACGTCGAACCCTCTGCAGGGATCCTGCGTGCCCAAGCGCTCTCGCCGTGCGAATTCGTAACGTGCCCAACGAACCCTCTGCGAGGATTGCGCGTGTCAAAGCGCCCTCGCTGCGACGCCATGCGAAGTTGAAAAGTGCCCGACGAACCCTCTGCAGGGATCCTGCGTGCTTGCCCAACAAACTTTCTACGCAAACACAGCATTGGCATCGTAACCACATGCGTAGTCTTTTGAACACGAAGCGCTCTTCCCCATTGCGGGCCCTTTCTGTGTGTGCTGAAGGATGTCTGCTGAAGGATGTGTGCTTGTTTTTTGTAAGCACATGCACTAGGCCTCACATTGGCAACTCCGGGACATTGCAGGGGTATCGATGGGGTATCGACAGGGGTATCGTTCTGGGCATGAGTCAAGTTGCGGAAAACTTTCACATTTTGCTATAAGCTATTAGAGCCAAGCAAGCACACAATAGCCTTCTCTGCCTTGCGGTAGTCATGTGAGCCGCTCATGCCGCTCAACGCTCCACATTGCTTGCAAGCAGACCTATCGTTCTCCAAGGAAAATGCAAAAAAGCAGTCTTGAATGAAACGCCGTTGATAAAGTGGTCTTTGATAATTCTGAAGTTGACTCATATCCTTATGCGTATGTGTGTGTGTGTGTGAGTGTGTGTCGTGGTCTGCGGTCTTGCCTCTGTCCAAGCAAGCAGGGGGCACTTTGTCCCCAATGGTTTTGAAACCACTCCAATCATGTCATGGTTCCCAAAGGGGAGCCCTTACAGGAGACCCTCTTGGGTGCGCATGACCATCCCTGCAAGCACCGGAGGGTAAGTAAGCAGGGCGGCAAAAGAAGACTGGCGCCGGCGCTGGCTTTGGCCCAGTTCGCCCCAAACCCGTCCTTCGGATGAAAGTCATTGGACAGCATAAACTTCAGCTCTGAGGCGCCAAAGTCCTGAGCTGTTGGTACCCCAGAGCGTGTCCAAAGGGGTGTGTGTGTGTGTGTGTGTTTAAGGGGAAGGTGTGGGTCTAAGCGGGAGATGGCAGGCAGTTACCTCTTCCCAACATTGCCGGTAAGCCACAATGTCAATGCTGGCCTGCTCTGGCTCCAACACTTGCTGCAGCTTCCCCACTTGCTACAAAGGTCTAGCCAACAAAAAAACACGTGCCCAGCTCCATGTTGCGAAATGTATGGTTGGTTCACTTTTAGTCCCTCAAGTAGCTGCACAATCCCCGTACCAGTGCTAAACTAAAAGCCACTGACAACCAAACATAAACGTATAAAGACATGATCAGATCGGTACGATGCCACTAAAGCTCGTCAGTGTTTTGCACGAACTCTGCCACCACATCGCTCCTGGCTTGCTGAATTGGCGGATTGAGATGTTTGGCGCTTAACAGAAATACAGAGGTCGTGGACGTGCACCCCAAATGAATATTCTCAAAGCTTGCCAACGAGGCAAGGCTCCGGCTGCTGTAGTCGTTGAGCAACCGTTTGATCTGATCGACCAAATTGGATTCCTGCCCAAAGGCGTCATCTGCCTGGGCATCCTCGCATTGCTCGGCCAGCTGGTCACGCACAGACGTACAACCCAACAGCCTGGCGTGCGGATGTGAGATGAGGTCGTGCAAGGTCTGGATCCTGTTGCTGGACGACCAGGGCGCGTCGTTGATGTAGACATCCTGGGCAAGTCGCGGCAAGCCCTTTGAGTAATATGGAAGGGAGACTGGGCTGATGTTCAACTACAGCTGTTAGCTCGCCACAACTGACAAAGGTTCTCAATGGTTCAACCAAACATCCGTTTGAACAGCTGGTCAAGCAATTACCATGTGAGGTCAAATACTCCCCAGCTGGCCAGAAGGTAGGTTCCTGCAACTTGGAGGCATGAAAGGTCTCACCCAGCCGTAGTGCCATGTCAGTTGGGAAAATTTTAAATCTGAATCGCCATGGCATGCTTGATGTATCCCTGTGAAAGTGGAAATGCTGTTGGACCTGTTGGAGTCATGTGTTCTTTAGGCCATGGTCATGGTTCCAATAACCAAATGGCACCCACGGAAGAAATCCAGTCTTCCGTCCTGTCCTCATCCAACTCTCGCACGTCTAGTGATGTTCTGTTCACAAAACTGCAGACCCGGGAAACCTTTTTGTCCGCCCCGTGTTCTTTTGGAGCTTTGGAGACGCGCAACTCGAGTCCTGTAGCCGCACAAAGTCCTCGGAGCTGGTTGGCACACGGAGCTCTGCGAGGCTGGGCCTCTCACGGCCAAACGGCTGAACGGCTGGGCCAAATGAGCAGAGAATCAAAACCCAAACCCATAAAGAATCCCAGGGGCGGAGATCCGCACCGGATTTTGGGGTTGAAACTATCCCAACCTTCACCGAGCCCGGCTTTGAGTGTGGCTGAAGTGAGTGCATAAGAAATGGGTCCGGGTAGACCATGGTCCTTTTAAAGGGCTCCCTGGCAGTAGGTTGCATGTTCCCCAAAGTGGGGCACAACTGTAACAGGGAAGAACCACGTGTAAGACCTGGCTGCGGGCCCCTGCAATCCATTTTCCTTTTCAGGACCCCCACCCCCGCTTGCATATTAGCTGGTGGGAGGGTACAGGGTCACATCCAAGGCACCTTGAAGGGGTTTCACCTGATGGAGTCGTTGGATCCTTAAAGTGAACATTGGGCGGTTCCCTCTCTACCATTTAGAGGCTTCTGACCGTGGGCGGGCGTGTATGCCTAAATGGGGAGAATCTAGGGGCGCCGATGGGCGTAAAACGGCCAATTATCCATGGTCAAAGCCATTGCAACGCAGGGCAAGCCCACCAACCAAACTAGCATTACTCTAAACCGTGGTTGATCAAAAGATCAACCCTTTTGGTGTGGACCCGAACCCGATTCAGTAGGTTCAAGACAGCAGCCTCCTATCATTAGGTTTCTCATCAGCACCAGGTACAATGAGAACCCTAGATACTGCAGCATCCCTAGATATTCCAAATCCAGATATTGCAGCGCAATAAACAAACATCCACCTAGTTGCTTGCAATGGTGAGTTGGCAGGACGCAGGGGCTGGCCGGAAGGCCTTTCTGCACCTTCCAGCCGCTCCAGGGCATGCGCCAGCTCTGTGCAGAGGGCCACTGCGACCTTCAAGGAACTGCTGGGGATGGAGGCCTGGCCGAAAGCATCTCCGGGTTCCAAGCACGGTACACCGCGTAAGGGGGGGCCATCTGGCTGTGGTCAAAACTGTGGGTCCCCAAAATGGCACCCTGGTACATGGAAACAATGACTAAAGCCTGTGGTCCCGTGGTGGTTTGATTTTGACCCATACCCATCTTTCAGTTCAAAAAAACCTGCAGTCAGGCGCAAAGGATTCGGCCCGATGTGTGCGGCAAGCCAGGTGTAGATGTAAGCGAAGAAGAGTTACTTACCCCATGTTCGACTGCCTGAAATCCGGATTTGAAGGTGACAAGACGCTTCTTGGGCAACCCCGCTTTCAGCCCCGCGCTGCAACTGTGCTTCGGAATTGGCAAGCGGTTGGAGTTCAGTAGGTGTAGGATGCCCAATCAGCAGGATAGCTTGTGAGTCCTGGTTGCGTACTTTCCGGCAAATGGATGGCAAGTCTGGCATTTCTCAATGGCATGTTTCCGGAGTGGCTTTGGGATTGGCTTTGGCTTTGGATTGGCTTGGTTGGTTTAGCACAGTTTTGCCAGCTTTTTGCGGGCCAAGTGTATTCCCAGGCTTTAGGCTGCCTGATGGCTGGCTTGAGGCTCGTTTGGGATGACCCGCCCGGTCAGCATCTTCAGCAAACACTACCACTTGTTCAGTGACCCTGGCTGAAAAAGGGAACCATTTGGGGGGGTTGACGGTTCTTAGTGGGGAACCCATCAAGATACAAAAAGGAGAAACCAGTGCTACTGACGAATTGGAGCCCGTATCAACACTGGTATATCCTTGCACTTAGCCATCAGGCCTGGTCCTCCAGGGAACTCCCGACCAACCGACATCCGGGCAACACAACCCTTCAGCCACCCTTGGCTTGTGGAAGGGTGGATCATCTGTACCCCGCGAGAAAGAATCGCCTGTACCCTATGGAGGGCTAGTCCTTTGGATTTAAGATTTAGGTTGGTTTTGCTTGGGGGGGTTCAGGATTTAGGTTTTGAGGGCTTAGGGTTTGGGGATTGAGGGTTCAGAAAGCTTGAATGGGGCAATGCTTGAGTTTAGCGCTGGGGCATAAGCTTTGCGGCTGCAGGGCTGAAAGTTAATTGGGTTTGGGGTTTGGAGTTTTGGGGCTTGAGTTCAAGGCTTTACGTACGGCTTTCGACTTGAGGGTTGAGCTTTTCTTCGGACTGATTGTTTAGGGGTAAGTTTTAGCAGTTTTGGCTTCGGCTTAGGATTCAGCCACCAGAAACACGAGACAAGACCTGTCCACATGCTCCGTCAACCCCAAACCCGGACTGATTCCGACCGCCATGAATCCGGGGGTTCCATCCACGTCTGCGGCCGACAGGTTCAAACAGGGTATCTCTCGCAGCATTCAATACCTCCGAGTAAAACTGACTCGGAGTCGAAGCCGGTTCGGTATGTCTTGGTGGTGGGTTTAGGAAGGAAACCGACAAGAAACGCACCAGGCTTGGCAAATCCAAGTGCTTGAGGGTCAACAAAAAAACCAACAAACTGGCTTCAGTTGGATTTTCCTAGCTATCGACACAAAACCGGGGCCCACAACACCTTGAAGTCAGCGCCTTGAGGGCGTTTATTGAGGGCCACGAAGGCACGCCCACCAGCTTGCCGATAGCCCGAACAGACTCCTGGCAAGTGGTTGGCACGGGAAGGGTGGAAACTGAGAGACCGCTCCCACTATCAAGGAAGTACCCACAGGCAAGCAATGGCCACATGGCTAGTTTAGGTACGCGTCGGGACCAAGATCGGAGTTCGGGGGGGGTTCGGGGGGTTCCGGGGGGGGGGAAGATGGTACCGTTCTTGTTCATTGAAAACACATCTCATGAGATTTGTGCCATCATGGCGGCTCTACGGAACTGTTCGTGTTTTTGGCCTCTATGACCAGTTCATCACTAGTGCGGCAAGTCAACTGCTACTGTACACATGACCATTTCATTTGTTGCATGTACATGTAGCTGCTTCCCCGAACTCAAGCTCGCACAAGTTCCTTTGGGACAATGGGCGCCCATGACAGAGGTGCTTGCAGCATCACCCATTCTGGGATGGTCTTCCGAACATGTTGAGGAGTTCGCCGATCTGGCCCACCTGAGTGAAGATGGTCAACGCATGCGGTTAGCGGTGGATGCAGGTGCTCCAGTGACTCCAGTGACTCCAGTGACAAAGCCCGCTTCATATATCCCAGCTGCTAGATTTTGATTTGCATTGTCTTATTTTCTTGCGACGTTTCAATGTGGGTTTGGCAAACATGCAAGCTTCATGAATGCCAAACGTGGCACCTGCCTCTGGCAGTGCGGCTGCGAAGATTTCACAGGCGCTGTTTGCTGACTGTTTCAAAGGCTCGTCTTGCTGCTTTTCACATGGGTCCAAGGTCGGATGTGGTCCATGTCCATTCCTTCCAAAGACAGAAATGTTCAATTGCTTGACTCACATCGCCAGGGCCTTGACCACGCCCGATCTTCCCGCCGATCTTCCCGCCGCCCGGCTTTCTCCTCCTGCCGAAGGATCCCCAGCGCCGGGCTCAGCAGGCCGTGGGACTGGGCCGACTGCTGGGCCGCGTACCTGGCACGGCCCCGGCAAAGTAAAAGCACTCGCACTCACAACAGACTCCGGTGGACATGGCCACTCTTTATGGCTGTGGCTCAAGAAACCCGGTGCCAAAATGGAACCCTGGTAAGTGCAAGCATGGACCAAAACCTGCATAACCCTAGCTCTTAAATTTTGAGCCACACCCTTATATCAGTTTGCACAAAGGGGCGCAAAAGCTTTGTGCTTTAGCTCTGACGCTAAGCGCGCTTCGCTTAGGCTGCGCCCGGAAGGAGCCCTGTTTCAAGGGACTGCAGAAAGCACCCCGGAGACCGCTTTTCCCTGAGCCCATGCGTTTAAACCGATCGGTGTCCTTAGTCATACAAGTGAAACCACCCTGCGCTTGTTTGCTGGGCAAGCTCCTTTGCTTGTGGTAAAAAAACAGAAGCCCACAAGACAATTGTCCACCTCGGTGGTGACAAAGAAGACTCCTTTCACAGGAAGTTGGTATCAGGATATAATATCCCACCCGCAAATTCGGAACTCTGCTCTCCCGGTCAATCATGTCTGAACACCATGTGTTTGAATGCCTGCATGCTCTGTGGACACCCCGAATATGGTAAGTAAACCAACATGCAACCGCAGCACCTCTGAAAACTAAGCTAACTTACCGGATTTCCCTTACTCCCTGCTCTCACACAATGCTTCCCGCCTCAAACGAGAAAATCCTGGAAAAGCGAGGTGGCCCACCCCGGCCTGGGGTGGAAGAGCGCCGCCCCGTCGCCCTCTGCAAGGCATGGTATGTAGGGCACCTCCATCTTGCACAAGTCTGCCGGAACTGTGCAGTGCTTGCCGACACCTCCGGCCGCTCGCAGAACCCTACACCCCTGCACCGAAACCCTAAAAACCCGAAGCCCTCAGACTGAACGCGGAAAAAAAAAACCTTTTGCCCCAAACCCTGAAAGCCTGAAACCTAAAAAACTGAGTAAAACAAGTTGTCTTAGACAAAACAAAACAAAACAAAGCAAACAAACAAACAAACAAACAAACAAACAAACAAACAAACAAACAAACAAACAAACAAACAACAACTTTACCTCCAAATCCAAACTTGCATAAACCTAAACACTAAACCAAAAGCATAAAATCCAAAGCTCAAAAACACCTGCACAAAAAACACACACACAAACACAAATGGACTTACAGCCCCAAACCTGGATTTTAAACAGCCAAAAACCTGAGGGTCGGCCTTGGACGCCGCAAAGCTCCTTGAAGACTGCGAGGATGGAATCTCGGCAGTGGCCCTTGGCAATCCGTGGATGCCTCGGCTCGGAATTCGGCGCCAGAAGTGTGGGAGCTTACAAATGCTTCCTAAGTGACCATCCCCAGCTACCCCAGGCGGAGGAGTTTCCTACCATGGCCATGTCGCACATGTCGTCTTTGAACGCCACCCAAAAGAAACATTTACCCCCTTTTGGAAAAGGGATTAGCATTGCCCAAAGCGGCGGGCAGGAAGCCTAAGTGTCGAACCGGACGGAAAGGCATGGTTTCCCTTAGCTTGGTGCGATTGGCGGAGGTCAGGGAATGCCTAAACGGTTGAAACAGGAGTCCGCTTTGAGAGGGTGATCATATTTGGCAGGGTCGGAAGCCCTTTACGCAAACAGGAAAAAACCTAGCAGTGCCTCTGCAGTGGCTTGCACTTTTGGACCTGGCAAGGCAATCCCCGTAATTATAAGGCGGCAAACCCCAAGAACACACTGAACAACTAAACCATAAGCAAAACCTGTTTCTTGGAAGAGTTTACCCGAAACCATGGCAAGGAATCCCAAAGGCGGCGAACCTATTTGCGGCTGGGAGTGTCGCTCTTTTCTTGTGGCTCACCCGTAAGCTCCACCAAGGTGCCAGGGCTCAGTGTGCGACGGCGAATGATGCGGCGCCGCGCGGGCGCATGCCTCCAACTGCTGCACTAGGACGCCCTCGGATGTCTGGGGAATCAGTGGTTGCCAAATCCCCAGTGTGACCCCATCCAAGCCCTCCCCCTCCTGCACACAAGACCCAAAACTTGCAGGATCTTGCAGGATCGTGCAGGAAACCGCGTGGCTGACTACAAGACATCCCAACTGCTTGAAACAAGGTTCCAAAAGTTGGCCTTACCTCTCAGGTGGGCCAGGTGAATGATGCACTCAAACAACGGGACCCCTGTTGGCTTCAGGAGGAGCTCCTACAAATGGTAATGCAAATAAAAATATATTTGTTTTGTCAGTGAAAGACTGACTTAAATGGAAACCCGTTGCGGGGCGTAGTGGTGGAGATCGTGAAGTTCTGCAAAAAAGAACCTCACAGTTGCAAGGGGTTGTTTCTGCGGTGCCACGGCACGCCGTTCAGGCGCACGGACTGCCCCGCCGCAAGCAGCGCCGGCGTTGTGGATGCCTTCGATTCGAGGTCCGGGTGGACGGTGGGGGCAACCGCCCAGACAAGCTGGAACTCGGATGCAGGGAAGAGCTCAGAGAGCGCGTGGAGCGTCCTGTCTTCATACTGACCGAAAAAACTGCCAGTTGCAGACCGCCTTGCCGGGCCAGGGTTAGTGGCAGTTAGTGGTGGTTCTTAGAGTGGAACAATTACCTTCCCAACAACAGCCAAAAGCCTCTTCCAGCAAACTCGCTGTGGCATAAATGAGGCCATTGTTGATGTTGCTGTTGCTGCTGCTGCTGCTGCTGCTGCTGCTGCTGCTGCTGCTGCTGCTGCTGCTGCTGCTGCTGCTGCTGCTGTTGTTCATGTTGTTGTTGTTCTTGCTCTTGCTCTTGCTCTTGTTCTTGTCGTTGTTGTCGTTGTCGTTGTCGTTGTCGTTGTCGTTGTCGTTGTCGTTGTCGTTGTTGTTGTTGTTGTTGTTGTTGTTGTTGTTGTTGTTGTTGTTGTTGTTGTTGTTGTTGTGGTTGCTGCTGTTGTTCGTGTTTGCTGTTGTTGGTTGTTGGTTGTTGGTTGTTGGTTGTGGGTTGTTGGTTGTTAGGTTGTTGGCTGTTTGCTGGTTGTTTGCTGGTTGTTTGCTGGTTGTTGGTTGTTGCTTGTTTGCTAATGTTTGTTGTTTCTTGTTTGTTGTTTGTCTTGTGCTGTTTGTTGTTTGATGATTGCTGTTTGCTGCTAGCTGCGTGCGTTTACTGTTTGATTTGTGTTTTTTTGTTGTGTTGTTTCTTGTTGGTTGGTTGTTTGTCGTGTGTTGTTTATTGCTTTGTCGGTTGTTGGTTAATGTTTGGGTTTCCTGGTTGGTGCGTGTTGCTAGTTGCGTGCTGTTTGTTGCTTGATGTTTGCTATTTGCCGTTTGGTGGTGGCTGCTTGCTGTTTGTTGTTTTTCTGCTTTTGTTTGTTGTGCTTTGTTTGTTCGTTTTGTTGCTTATGAGTTGTTCGATATCTTTTTGTTTGATTGTTTCGATTTTTTTGTTGGCTGTCCTTTGTTGTTTGTTGTTTGCCTGCTGTTGCTTGTTGTTCGCTGCTTCTTGGTCGTTCGTCTGTTGGTTGCTGATTGTTGGTTGGTATTGGCTCCGACGGAACGTAAACAAGCAACAATCACACCTTTCAGCACATGATTTTGGTTGGCAGGCGCAGCGGTTTGGGTATGTTCGAGGTCAAAAAGCGTCCGTTCGACTGCGCAAGCGCACGGGCAGAATCTTGATCAAGTGTTTCTGCGCGGAGCGAGTCTGTTTTGCGCGGCCAGCGCGGCATTGTGCACCTTTTGAGGTCAATCATGCGCATGTCGCGCGGCAGCGCAGCATTTTGCGCACAGCCCCAAGTTAGCATTGAAATGCTTCGAAATCACGGCTTATCCAATATCTGGGCTCGCTTGCGGTTTGTGTGCGGCTGTGGCACGTTATTTTTGCTCGTTGTTGGCTGCTGGCCGTTGACAAGAAAAGCAAAAGAAGCCTTGGAAGAAGAATAAGAAGAACAAAAACAAACGCAAAAACAGAACAAGAAGAAAAAGCAGGAGGATTAACAAAAAAAGAACAAGAAAACGAACAAGCTGTAGAACAAGACGAAGACCACAAGAGAACAAGAAGAAAACAGAAAGAAGAACAAGAAGAGTAAAAACAAGAGCGAAAACGAGAAGAAGAACAGGATAAAGAACAAGAACGAAACCAAGACAAAAAGCACGAAAAGGAGCAAGAAAAAGAAAAGAACAAGAAACAAGAGCAAGAAGACAAACGACAATAAGAAAAAACAACAACAGCAGCAGCAACAACAACAACGACAGCAGCAGCAGCAGCAACATCAACAAAAAGCAGCAACCGCAACAGCAAAACAACAGCAGCAACCGCAACAGCAAAATAACAGCAGCAACCACAAAGGCACGAAAAACCACAACATCAGAAACAGCAACAGAAGCAGAAAGAGGAACGACAAAACCAGCGACAACAACCACCACTATGACGACAACAGCAACAAAGAACGAGTAACAAACAGCAACCAACAACACGAACAAACCCAGCAAACCCAACAATCCTAACTACCGCAATACATTCATCATGATAATTAGAAGAATGTTAACAGTCATAAAACCCATAATGGTAATCAGAACAATCATTCCACTAGAAATACACATCGAAAGCAACAACAATAAGAACAACAACCACAACAACAACAACCAGCCAGCCAGCCAGCCAGCCAACCAACCAACCAACCAGCCCACCAAACAACCAACCAACCAACCAACCAACCAGCCCACCAAACAAACAAACAAACAAACAAACAACAAAACAACAAACAAAACACAACAACAACAACAACAACAACAACAACAACAACAACAACAACAACAACAACAACAACAACAACAACAACAACAACAACAACCACAACAACCACAACAACCACAACAACCACAACAACGACAACGACAACGACAACGACAACGACAACGACAACAAGAACACAAACAAGAACAAAAACAAGAACAAGAACAAGAACAAGAACAAGAACAAGAACAAGAACAACGACAACGACAACGACAACGACAACGACAACGACAACGACAACGACAACGACAACGACAACGACACCACAACCACAACAACCACAACAACAACAACAACGACAACGACAACGACAACCACAACCACAACAACCACAACAACCACAACCACAACAACCACAACAGCAACAACAACGACAGCGACAACGACAGCGACAACGACAACAACAACAACCACCCACAACCACAACAACAACAACCATGACAACGACAACGACAACGACAACGACAACCACAACAACCACAACAACGACAACAACCACAACAACCACAACAACCAAAAACAACCAACAACAACAAAAAACAACAACAACAACAACAACAACAACAACAACAACCAAAACCACAACAACCACCAACAACAACGACAACGACAACGACAACGACAACGACAACGACAACGACAACAAGAACAACCAACAACAACCAACAACCATTAACCAACAACCTTTAACCAACAACCAACAAGAACAAGAACAACAACAACAACAACAACAACAACAACAACAACAACAACAACTACAACAACAACAACCACAACAACAACAACAACAACAACCACAACCACAACCACAACACCAACACCAACAACAACAACAACAACAACAACAACAACACAACAACAACAACCACAACCACAATCAACAATCACAACCAACAACACAACAACACAACAACAACAACAACAACAACAACAACAACAACAACAACAACAACAACAACAACAACAACAACAACAACAACAACAACAACAACACAACCACAACAACAACAACAACAACAACCACAACCACAACAACCACAACAACCACAACAACCACAACAACCCCAACAACCACAACAACCACAACAACAACGACAACGACAACGACAACGACAACGACAACCACAACGACAAACAACAAAGAGCAAACAACAAACAACAAACAACAAACAACAAACAACACACAACAAACAACACACAACACACAACACACAACACAAAGCAAACAACAAACAACAAACAACAAACAGCCAACAACAAACAACAAACATCAAACAAC